>WBMY01006635.1:476742-751488 GCA_013397315.1 Donacobius atricapilla
GGCAAGGTGGTTGCCGGTAGACACCGGGAAGTCGTGGTGTCTGTATATCATGATATATACTTAGATATATACTTAGTTTGAGTTAGCTTGTATACTTCGGTCTGAAGTGTGTGTATGTGGGACACTGTATAAATGTACTTGTTATTTAGCCAGGAGAGTCTCCTTGTGAAAGGAGAACAGCCTGCTTGTTCGATAATAAGAAATTGTTTTTATATTTCTTTCTTTCTTTCTTTCTTTCTTTCTTAGTAGTAAGAAGCAGGTGAATAGGCTTTAGAACTAAACCTATAATGTTTAAGTATAATTTGAGCTAAGCATATAGTGCCTGGCTATGGCAGTTACAGCAGAGCTCTATTGCCACTGTAAATAAGTAAGCATTTAAGACTGCCAGTCTTTGTACTTAAAGCATTTTTTTCGTTGTTGTTCTGCCCATTGTGGCTGAAGGCAGTCATTTGGATTTTATTCCTTCGGGTTTTTTATGTACTGAACTATAAAACCAACTCTAGTCAGTTAATTTCCTGACTCCTTATAACCCAGTGACAGTGTTGGGCCGCCTGGTGGGCTCCTGCCATGGGGGAATCCTCTGGCAGTGCCCAAAGGGAGGGAGCTGCTGGTCCACTGCGTTGGATGCTCTCCGAGAAATGACCATGTTGTATACCATTTTTAATACACTGAAAATATTACGCCCCAAGGCAGAGATCTTTTTTTCTTAAACAGAGCTTAGTGTGGATGGAGACTGGTTATTTTATCACACTTAGGGTAGGTACTTGGTGCCTCCTACTTTTTTTTTCCAGAACGCTTGTTTGTTCACGTCAGCAGTGCTGTCACAAATAGGATATACCAGGTTTGCACATGTTTCCATGTACAGACATGTGTGCAAGCACATATGGACACTCATGCATTTGTATCGCTTACTTTTGCATTCGTGGTGACAGCTCTTTGGGACCTGGGCATAGAAGTTGCCTCTGTTGTGTCATATGTAAATTGTAAATTGTCCCGAAATGGTTAATCTTAAAACATGAGAAGCTTAATGTTCATTGGAAATCCTGGTTATCTACAATCTTGATGAAAATACTTTGTCATGGACTCAACCTTTAAAAATATTAAATACGACTTTAGAGAAGAAAGACTCACCTTTTTTAACATCATGCAATATTTTGAAGAATCACATTCTTTGATATGTTTTTATCTCAATGGACGTTATGCAATACACGCATGTAAAACGTGCTGCAATCACCTTATCTTTTTAGTCACTGTACTCTTATTTCGCATAAAACCTGAAAAATTCTCAACTTTGTATTTTCTCCGGTTTGTGGTCTTTATTAGGGAGGGAATCGATGTCTGATGTGGTTCTTCAGTATCTCTGCAATGTCTGAAGGCAGTTCTTTACTAAGTGTGTAAATTCCTCATTGTGTGTCCTGGTGGTGTCAGTGCTAAATTTGAAACTCAAGACATTTAAGGAAGGAATACTTAATTGCCACCAAGAATGGTACTTTTGGAATGAGTTCACGTTTTTAAACTGGGCTTGGGTTATTGGAGAGAGAAAATAAAGTTTCTTTCTGGTGGAAACATTAGAAAATATAAGGGATTTATTCATATATAGTGTAGTATATTGCATTAAACTAAGACTCTGAAGTAAAAATTAATTACTTAAGAATAATGTTTATGTTTATAATCCTTCAGAGTGTAGCTTGCTCATTAGAAGGCTGAAAGGCTCTGTTGAAAGAGGCATGTAAACCCTCTGTAGTATTGGCATTCCCAACTTTTCCCTCTGTCTTCCAAAAAACCAGTAAGAGCTAGCCCATCTGCAGGGAGCCCAGATTTTGCAGCAGGAAGAACAAAGTCAGTGAGCGAGCCAGCTGCTGCTACAATGCCCACTGTCTTCTGCTCCTTGCCTTTGTTGCTGATGTCGCCATCTCATTGGCAAAATCTGGGCTTCTGCGCTCAGCTGGAGTTTCTCTAGCACCTGACACCAGAATTGCAGAGGCTTAAGAAGTCTAAGCCTTGAGGATGCTGTCAGTTCATTTGAAAGAAAAAGACGAACCAAAGACTACTACCAAATTTAAATATAAACCTAACTCTCTTTGTCTGCCGAGCACTAATAGATTGTGCATTGGAGAAGGGGAACACTGAACTAAAACTGTTCTTGCCACGTTCAGTTCTTTGTACATTTTCTGCGGCTGGCCTCTCTAAACAATGCAGTTTGCATGCAAGTAGGTATATTTAACAAATTCCACACATTTCTTCAGTGTTCTGATAAGCGTTAAAATGCTCAATATTCATTTCTGTCCATGTTTGGCTTCAGAGGTCAGAGGTTAAATGTGTTGTGACTGTATATACTCGGCTGTGTGACACAGCATTTTGAACTAAGAACAGAGTAACATTGATAATTACTTTATAGAAGCCATATAGCAGCATCCATTCATCCACCCATTTTCTGCTGTTAGTTAACTTAGTTACTGACAGCTACTCTGGCAGGATCCCCTATTTTTGTTTTTAAATGAGGTGAAGTTCGCTGCACTACTTTATTTTTGTTAGTTGTTAAAACATTCTTATACTTCTGGCAGCAGATAATGACAAATTCTTCAGTGTAATGCTGGGAGCAGGGGAGGCAGAGAGGGAGAAACAGGGAGGGAGAGGAGGGGAAAAAACCCTCCTGAGCATATGGAGACATCCAGAAAAAGATGTGCATCGTCAGCTGTGATTCCATTGTGTGCTTGCAGACAGGATCTGAGCTCTCCTTCTCTTGGGAATTTAAACCTTACAGAAGTATTCTTTGGCTTTTACCCGTCAGGATAATGGAGCTTAGATAACATATATTTCATGTATTTATTACAGATAATATTTTGATAATATTTTATGATTTCAGGGAATAAAATAGAGTTGCCAGGACTCCTGCTCTGTGTTGGAATAGCATTTTAAACAGCCATAATGTATTGCTGAAATGGTAACTTTGAGTAGTAAGAATAATTTCTAATATTACATCAGTGGATACATATTACGAAGGCATCTTAACAATTCTACAGTTAGTAGTTTGTCAGCAGTATTTACATTATGCAAATACTCCCTATTTTAATGATTCAGTAGTGTAGCCTTTTCAAAACATACCAAGTCGAAATCTGACATGAAAAAGGAAAGGTTGTATAGTTTAATCAATTTAGGATGCAGAATTAGAAAAAGAAAAAAAGACAAGAAACCCAGGGAATTTTTTAGACAGTTTTAAGACAAAGCAATTTTGTCAGTGTTGTGAGTATTCAGAAATAGCATTTATATGATGGAAAAATGAGTGGAAGAAATTAATTTTCTTTCGTTCAGACCATACATTTACGTATTACCTAGAACAGCCTTTCCTCTCCTGAGCATCTGGAATGCTTTTGCTGATTTTATACAATTATTTTGACTTGATGAATAGTTTGAAAAATAGATCTTGAATCTGGTAGATTTGCTGCACTGCATTTTGTAACTGTTTATGATTTTTCAATCTTTTTCTGTGGAAATTGCACGTTATTCAAATTAAAGACTAATGGAAATTTTATTTAAGAGTTTTATGGATATATAATGGAAACAATTCCTATGGAAAATGTATCGTCATTGGAGTGCTTGACATCTTGAAGTTTGAAATTAGTTCATTAATTTAAATGTCTGAAGCTATACCGCAACATATTAACAATAAGCACATTTTTTTTCTTCTGCAGCTTCATCATTATGCTATTCCAAGTCTTGCATTTCCTTAAATGGCTTCCATAACAATCTCCCATTAATACAGTTACTGACAGATATTATTTTTCCTTTGCTCTCATTTTAGCAGTTACAACTGATAGTAAATCTTACTCTTTCTGTGAATATGCTCCCATTACTTAGATATTCAGAAGCTTCTTTGGAATGTGAATTTGCTTTTTGCAGCCAAGATGCAAGGTCCTCAGTAAGTCCCATTTATATTTTTCTCTTTGTTTTTGAACTTCAAGAAGTTATTTTCTGTTTGGAAAGGAAAACCTGTGTTTTGCTAGAATAGTCCCCGTTATATGGAAACCTTTATTGGATTAATGAAAGGGCAGAGAGTATAGGCAAAAAATTAATTAAAATATCTACTGAATGTGTTGATTTCTCCATAAATCTTAGGTAGTATGGATCACATGAGCTTCTATGAGGAGGCATAGTGAGAACATATATCTGCTGTAGCGTTGACTGAGAGTTGCTATTTTGATGCTTTTTTAGTGAGCTGTGTAAGACATATTGTTGCTCTTGGGTAGGATTTATAGTGGGCATATCACAATTGGCTGCTTTATTGGCTGCCTCAGTGGAGAAGTCTGGGATTGAAGAATGGGCATGGAAAGTGAAAGAACATTTTGCTTGTTAAGTCAGAATTATTATGGAATTTTACTCTTACTCTGCCTGTGCTGTAATTCATCTGTGTGTGAACAGATTTAGTTTTTCATTGCTGTCAGTATTGATCTCTAATGAGCCTGGCCCATGGATTTTGAAGAAAATCACTCCAATTAAAAACAATGCAGTTTGTCACCTATTTGTACTTCATGGATTATGTAGGAGATACTAAACTGCATTTAAAAAGAAAACTTCTTGAGAATAGAGGAAAGTCTGCCTATGGATAAATTTGAGAGTATATACTAATACTTTTAGTGCACGAATTTTTATGAACTTAAAAATTCATCATATGCCTGGGTAATGGAATTAGAAATTAATCAGAAAAGCCCCAAAACCCCAAAGCAACCCAAACCCTAAGAAAACCCAAGGTCATAAGCTTTAATACCTGTGAATCTGAGAGTTCAAGTATCATCTGGGCTACCATGGAGATTATTTTTTTGTTCTGCTTATTCCATGCTTTGAGTTCACAAAGTAGCTCTTCAGCCCTTTCTCTTTACTCTTCCAAAATTATTGTCAGGACTTGCTGACCAACTACTTATATATGCTAAGAAGTACATGTGATTACTGTCAACTAATCTCACTTGCTATTCTCGTTCAGATTTATACCTTGGTCTCCAGGTACATGGACAATGTCCTCATCCTGTTCTATCCATTTTCTGAAATAGATTCTTTGTGGAGGAATATTGAGTGTGTAGAAATAAATAAAGAATTTCCAGTTTTCAGTTATGTTCTCAAGGAGAAAAGCTCTTCTTCCAGTCTAAATATTTGTATTTTTTTTTCAAAATTAAAATTTACAGCTAGAAATGTACTGTTTTCTTTAAATGAGTCCAGAAGAGTTTTTGCCATTATCTTGGGTGCAAAAAAAGATTATCATGTTGATACTTTACAGGCTATAAAATGTAGCTCTAATGGTATAGTTTAAAGGTTTTTTTCTTAATTGCTTGCCAACTTTTGTTGGCATTTGCAGTGCAAACATACTTTTGCTTGTTTTGCTGGATTTTTTTTTAAGTGTTACTTTGAAACAAAGATACTGAATTTTTCATGAGGCCCCAAAATATTTTCTTGCTACAGTTCTGTGTGAAGCTAGTGATAACTGCTCGATGGTGAGATCATTTGTGGCTCTTTTTCTTCTTAGTTTAGGAATGATGGAACCTGAAGATTGGATGTAGATGAGAAAAGCCTCACTAAGCTCACCAAGTTCACACTCAAAGGGCTTGCATGCTGTGGATGATCTCTTCCAAGTATGTCTGAAAGTGGCAGTTCCCACTCCCTTTCAGCTTAGCTGTAGTTTGTAGCATTGATGTCGTGTTTTGTTCACAATGAAGTTTTTATGGACCAAGGAGGTAAATGCATCTTAGGTACCTGGAACAGAGACCGGAAAGGAAAGAAGTGACTGTGCACAAACAGAAAATGAAAATGTAAACTGTTCTGAAGTCAGAAGACTGTGCTATTCTTTTTCATATCAGTTGTTTTTAGTTGAGGTTTTTTGACTTTTCAAACAGTTTTCTTTTACTCTTTGTGGGATAAGGGATTGGATGATCGTGTTGGAAGATGGCAGATGTGGCTGTGGTTTATTCCATTTTTATATTGTAGTCAGTGTTGATAATTTGTGAATTGTTCAGTTCATGAAGGCAGTGACCTGCCCTTTATGTGCTCCTTTGTGCACCACTGTGAACAGAGTTACACCACTGTGAGACCTGGGTTCATGCAAGAGTAGTTTCTTTTGAGTTCTGAAATTCATCCCAAGAAGCTCCTGATAGGTACCATATGCATAGGTGGTAATTGGCTTACTTCTTCTGCCTCCAGAATGGGCTTGAGAAGGGCAAGCAAAGGATGACAGATAATTTTGTTGTCCCTATTCATGTTCATCACTTCTTTCTTCACTGATGGTCTAGTTTAGTTAGAGAAATGTGTCAGAAATATACTAGATAATACATCTATTCAGGTATGTGAGCGTGTCGCTAGTTGCTCTGTAATTCAAGAGGTTTTTTTGGGAAGAAAGATCATGTTTTTATGTTTTGAAGGTAGTGCTTCTACTGTGAACTTATAATGCATTGTCTTTGTTTTCAGATGGTATTGTTGTTAAATGATTTATTAATAGAACGAATCAAAACCAGCAAAGCTTGTCCTTTCCAGTGGGGCCTTATAGACGCTACTGTAGTGGTCAGGAGCCACATGACTTGTGTACAGTCTCCTTTAGTGACTGTATTGGAGGCCACAGAAAACAGGAGGTGGGATGCAAAAATAGAGAAAAACAGCAGGAAAATAAAAGTGAGCAGCCACATTAGTTGTCAAGAAACAAAATGGCAGTAGAGTACTCATTCACTGATGCACGGCAGGTAAAAAGACAGGAGGTGAGTGGGACATGCTCCTGTTTACTGCTCCTCAGGGGAAAAGGTCTCCGCACTGTGGGCTGGGGCTGCAGCCCCCATCTGCTGCAGAGACTGTGACTTCTCCTGGGTGTCTCTCTGAACTGCCAAAAGATCTAGTAGCTTCCTTCAAATTTTATTCCAAGACAAGGTGATTTTTTCTGTCATCAAGGATGCACTCAAAGCCCTGAGTTTGTGATCCACAGAGCTTGTGTGGCTTTTGGATGTTCCTGAGGAAACAATATAGTCTTATCTTCAGTGTGTATATTTTATATAAGAATACTTGTTTGTTAGTGGTGCCCCTAAATAGTCTGTTACTGTAGTGGTATCCTGTCCGTGACCGAAAGAACTTATGCAGAGTTTGTTTGAAGAAAGTTTCTGTAAGATGACAAAAATGACAAAGGAAGAGGTTGATTCTAAATTCTGTTACTCTTGAAGCATAATTAGTTTTGTTTTTTTTTTCTGATGACTCTTGTAGTGTATCTTTCAATTTATTTGTGTTCTCATTTGCTTTATGTTCTGCCTTTTTATTTGTCAGAGTAGGAAAGTAGAAAACTCTTCTTTGGTAGTTTGCCTGGATACATTTGACAAAAAGTACTATTTGACCTACAAACAGAAATTCAGGTATAATATTTGTGTGGGCAAATATTATTTTCTCCTCCCCTCCTCCTCCCTTGAAGAAATTATTTTGCTGTGCAATGTATGGCCTCTGTTCTGTGGGACTTTTTACTGCTTTTTGGGGCTTCATACAAGTGAAAGGCTTCTGTTCACTGATGCTTGTCACTTGGGTAAGGAGTATTGTAAGTAGAGGCTGAGAGAAGAAACATGCTTCTGTCCATGCAACTTATAATAATGGTTGAAAGAGCACCAGTTTCTCCTTTTTAGAGATTTGAAACTAATGTGCTATCAAATTAAGCAGTCAACCAAAAAAGGAACCAAGCACTTTCAGAGTTCTCACAGCTTCTTTAGTGGAAATAAAAGCTGTGTACTGTGTAAGTTAATGTAAACATTTAGCTGCTATCACTGTGAATTTGCAGTAGGCAGCAGGTAGAAAGGAAGTTGTGTGACTGGAGTGATTGTGCAGCTGGAAGGGGGTTGTAGTTGTGTCTGGAAGAGCAGATAATGCTCTGCAAAGTTTGTGTTTCCCCCATTATGTTACGCTTAAAACAGCAGTGTGCCAAACATCATGTTTTTGTTCTTCTATGCCCATCTCCAAAAAGAAAAAGACTGATATTTTTCTCTCAAATTTGTTCCTAGCATGCTTGAGATGTATCTGAGTAGTGAAGCCCCCTGCATACACAGCCCCTAGAAATTGTAGTCCGCATCGCTGAGTCTTGGTGAGTTGTCTATATCCTATTGCATTTAATTAGATTGTGTTGCAATTTTATCTTCTTCACTGGGGAGTTTGATGCAAGATATCTCAAGTTGATCATGTGGATACAGCAGAACAAACCTTGCTCATAAGTAATGTGTGATACTGTACTGATACTGAGTGGAATACTAATATTTTAGAAACTTTGAAAATAATATTTTAACTGGTTATGGAAGTAGAGGGTCCTTGCTTTGGTGCCAGGACCAGGAATGGGACTTTCTGCTAAGAAGGAATATCATTGGATCCCTTCAGCCTTTCTCATTACGTTTGTTTGATATTTTATGCTGTAACTAAGGAATTGACATTTTTCAGATGTGCTGATTATGGTCTGTCTTATGGCAAAGGTTGAATATGAAATAATACAAGCTTTTGCATCCAACTCTGTGCACTAATAAATTACTTAAATTGAGGGTTGAAATTGGTATAATGACACTGATGACTTAAACTGCTTGTTGCTCAAGAATTACAGTCTGATGACTCCATCAGGCAGTGCTGTGCCTGTTTAACTCTGCTCTCAAGAAGGGATAATACCACTGAGAATTAGAAAAAGAGACCCCTGCGGATTGTTTAAATGCAGACTAATAATAGTTCGGTAGTGCACTGAAAGAAAGTAGAATATAAATGCTGTGGTTTTATTTTAGGTATGTTTGATATACCAGTATATTCACTCTGTATAAATCTTTTACAACAAATACGCATTTGAGATTTTATGTGAGAACCTTTTCAGTGTACTCATGAATAAATGTTGTCTTTTAACACATAGAGTGACTTATTAAGGTCAGAAATATGTATTTTTGAGGCTTGTACACTAAATATAGAGGTGGGAAATGAGCCTGCTGAAGGAATTTTTAGTTGTTTGGGGGATGACTGTTTATAAAATGCCAACCAAATATGGGTAAAATTATGTATGCCCACATCAGGTATCATTTCCTCTTTTGTTAATTACGTTCAGCCGTTTTTGCAAACTAACAATGCTTTTCTTTAAACTTTCCTGATTTTCTAGCATCAGTGAATGAGAAAACAGATTAAGCAGTTTTCCAGTGATTTTTTGCTGTCTTTTCCCTTTTCAGTTCAGATAAAATACTCCGGAGTTCATTCTATTCAATGAAGTTTATAATTCTGGTTAATAATTTGTTTTTGTTTTATATTAACTTGAAAATTCTTAGCCACAGAGATGTTATTACTTATTTACACTCGTTACTTACACCATATTAATTATTATTTATTTACATTACTTACTTGAGCTGCATAATCATAATGTGCAGGTCTTCTCAATATTGGTCTGCTTTTGTAGTCGTTTAAGCAAATTGTTTAAAAAAATGCAAAGACTCTAAAACATTGTTTTCCTAGTGAATGGCACTCAGAGTGAGTTAGGTGTGTGAAAGAGAAAAGTGTCACTGCCAGGATTCTCCATAGAGAACATGAAATTTTGTTGTCAAGTTGATTGTATGTTTGTTTTCAGTTGTCTCAATTTCAATTTTCGATTAAAACCCAAATGCATTAGAGAAATATTAAAATAAAAAGCAATTTCCATATAATTGCTTGTGGTTTTTTCCTTATTAATTTATGTGGAGAGAAAAAAACCCCCTTTTTTTTCCTTGGTGTTGCTACATTCTGTACCAAAACTATAGATTTGGTTGATACAGTGATAGAAAATAATCTGGTAACTTTACAGATGCTGACTCAAACACATTGCTGTGTTTAGGAAGTTCAAAACCTTTAATAAAAGGTTTATATGTTAATAAAAGGTTAATATGACGTGAATATTTGTATATGAAGTCTATGGTGATGACACTGAGGAATAAACCACTGTAAAAAATGGATGTCATGAAAGGATTTCTAGGGCAAGGATGAAGCAGAGGGGTGGCTTTTACTCAAAATATCCTTTTGCTTTAAAGTGTGTCGTTGTCTCTGTGTTCCTATTATAGACAGTTCAGCAAAAGTAGGTTCCATAAGCCAAGGAATAGTTTAAAATTTTGGTTCCATTGAATCCTTGGAAATTTTTCTATTGATTTTTGAGTGTCCAGGGCTTCAGTCCTATTATTTGACGTACTTGCATGTTCACCTCTGTTGCAAGATCAAAGAGCTGTAGCTGTTTATTTTAACCAATATAGCCATCTGGAATTATACTGCTGTTGGAAGGATACATCAGTTGGAGTGTCATTTGAGAAATCCTGGCCTTGGCTTTTGACTAGTGTTGCTTGTGGAATTATAGATGTTGGTTTTGACTATATGTTGTGAGACTGTACCACGACTGTGACTGAAACTGTGCACATTCAGCATGTCTACCACTGAATCAAGTTTTTTGGTAAATGAAACTATTAGTTAAAGCTCGTTTGGTCTATTTTTCATGTTATTTGAGGTAGTGGGAAGCAGCTGCTCTGTGCTAGCAAAAGAGGAGATGGAATTAGAATGATGATAAGTTTAGACTTGCAAAAAACCCAAACAGATAAAAAAATCTGTTTTAATTTCCAGTCTAAAAGTTACCAGTCAGAAAACGTTTTTTTCCTCTCCCTCTCCTTTTTTCATGAAGTGGTTTGCTTTGTAAGGAATATTTCTCAGCAAAAAGAGCATACATTAGAGAAATCTCAGTTTTCTGTCACTCTTGATCTGGAGAGTCTGTTTCCATCTAACTTTGTAGTGATTTCATTGTCGTTTGTGTTGTAGTTAGTGTCAAGTGTGATAGAAAATATTTGTGTGTCTATTCATTCTGAGTTATAGTCCTTGTTTACAGCTGTAGTAGATATAGAAAATTCTGACAAATGTCTCATTTTTGACTGTGTTCTCCTAATACATGGTTGTGTAAAGGGAATGCTGTCAGAAAATAAAGTGCAATACTGAAAATAAAACTGCCTTATATCAAAACAAGTTCTAAGAGCCTTGGGTATTAATTTAACGATGCAAATAAGGAACTTGCAGTAGATTCCAAGTATCAAACCTAAGTAAGGCAGAGCTTACTTCTGTGAGCTTGCAAAGCTGGGCTGGAATGGTGCTTACCTAGAGCTGAAGTCAATTCAGAGCACCCTAATTCCCACAGAAGCTGAAATAAAATACAGGTATGCGTAATCTTTAATGAATCTGGTCTTCTCTGTGGGGGATACCAAATCTACGTTGAATTGGTTTGTGATAAATAAAGGGAATGTGTTTTCATTGCTAGACCTCAAAACTGGGGAGTTGTGTTTTGCATGAAATGTATTATTCCGTGTTCAGTCACTGCCGTTCAGTAGTGACATTAGTTAACATGAATTGCCTATGAAGATGCTTGTAAAAGTGGATGCTTGATTATGGTGAATTTAATGTAATCAGAGTTAAAATGATACTCCTAATCTGAGAGTCAAGTTCTGTGTGGGTGGTACGATGAGAACTGAAGTATTAGGAAATGAGCATCTATTGAGATATATACAATTGCACCCTAAAAGCTTTTTTTCTCCTAAAATTGGAGCTGGGAGTTTATGAAAAACATTATTTTGTGGAAAAGTTGAAAAATTTACACAAATGTAGTATATTGCATTTCTTTCCTTTAAATTTTATGAAAATCTAGAGTACTGTAGAGAGAAATCTTATGCTTGCAACTAGCAGAACTAGATTTGTTAGTAATGAAAGTACTTCTAAAATACTTTTGTTGTTTTGAGGCCACAATGTTCAAATTCATTGTAAAGCTGGATTAAACTATTCTTATATATGTAAAACTCATTACCTACTGTAAATGGATTTAAATGGAGTGCTCTGTCAGGGAACTTTTTACTGCATTGATGGAACCAAACTTAATATATATACAGGACTGTTGAAAATGCTCATTCAATTGACTGAAGCTTGCCTTTTGTATGTAGTTATATCCTGGAAGATTATTTTGACCATTGCGGTTTCAGTGAGATAAATAAAAAATATTTAGGAAATGGGATTGCTAACTTGATTTTATTCACTTCTTAAATATTGGTTTTGACTTAGTAATGGACTTTGCTAAGATTTTTCATTTCTTACCTTGATAGGAACCTTTTTATATGGACAAAGGTATACTGTATTAGCATTAGCAGAAGAAATAGCTATCATTATCATCTGTGGAAAATCAATGTATATTTTATATATAGATTGATGACACTGTATCAACAGTATTGGAGCCTAGGAATTCTAGAGGGGTCAAGAACAGGACAACTGAGCACTTGCATCATCAAAGAAGATGAGATACATTTACTTGGGCAGATTTTCCTCTGGGCCTGCCTTTAGTCCCTGAATTGGGAAGAGTGAAATATTTACATGGCTTGGCTCTTGACAGTAAATAGTATTAATTAAATACAGGGCTTGAAAATGACACTGGTATTTCAGATGAAGGCCAGTAGATTTTGCCTTGGCTTTCTGAAAAGTGAATTCCAGTAGTCTGTTTATTTGTCAGCATTATGGTACAATACTTTGAGGTTCATAGATATTTGTGTACATTAAAGTGGGTGAATTTTTCTAATACCATATTGTGAAGATATTAGGCTCAGAAGACTTATCTGCTGTAATGGTAAGGAAATTTGTAGATGATTATAATATAAAGTGTTGGACAATGTGTTTCTCTCTGATTAATTTGCTTTTATATTAACTGGACTGGCAAGAAATTACAGGTTTTCTTTTTCAAACAAACACTGGATGTTGAAAAATTCAGATGAAAGGTCCTAGATAAGTCACAGAAGTTCAGTATTATGCAAATGATTGAGAAATATTGGTGAGTATTACAGTATCATTGTGCAGGGCTCTAACTATTCAAATATATTACAGAAACCTCCTGTAGTCATCTCACCACAACCAAAAAGCATAATGATGCTCTTCTGTACACAATATTTGCCAGTGTGTCAATGTGTTGCTAAAGCTCTGTTTGCAACTGTGGCCATGATAAATGAAGAATATGCTCTGTTCCAACATCTGTTTTTATGGTCCAGATTCTTGCCTTTTTTTCATTATCAGTACTTTTCTTCCTTCAGTAATCCCAAATCAATAAACTACAGTGTTCTCTATACCAAACTCTGTATCTTTCAAAATGACAACAATAGGCAAACTAGGAATATTTAAAATTAGAACTGAGAAAAGAATTAGTTTTATAATAGGTATTGCAATTTGGTTTTTCCTTGCGGGAAGCTGTAGTAGTGTCAGGAGGAATTACAATGTTTCTATTCATGTTTTTTTCAGCATGTTTTCTTAGCTTATATTTGAATGTTTTCACTAAAACTTTAAAACATTATCCTTAAAAGTAACACATTGAATTGAAGATCCCTTTTTGCCTTGGATTCCTTTGTCCTTCAATCTCTAGGTACCTATTTTACTGCTTAAGAGAGTGAGATATCCTCTACATTTCTTTCTTCAGGTCTTGAGCTTGAAACTACTGTGTGGTGACACAGTTTAATATAGTATTTTAAAATGGGATAAAACCATCAACATTTGTCTAAAAGTAGGTGGCCAACACATGAGATTTCACTTGGGTTAATTTTTATGGCCTTTCAGTTTTCAGTTGTGGTTTTTTGCTTGGCTTCTCTTCACAGATCCTGGTTAACTGCGTTTTTATTGCTTAGGCCTGCTGAACAGACTCACGTAAAACTTTTTCTGTCTCGAGTTACAGTATGTAACTTCCAGAATGTATCCTGTGGTGGAATAGGGTTTATCTGCAACTGACAATACGTGGAGCTTGATGCATGACTACTAATATTTAAAATATTCCTTGTCTCTGACTGTGAGTTTAGTCTTTTCTTTCTCATGAGTGTAATCTTTTGTCAATATCCAAGTTCTAGGCTCTTGATGAGCTGTATTGGGTTTGCATGGCCAAGCTTTGGCAATGGGTAGATTCTTTGAGAAGCTGCCGGAAGCTTCCTCCTTGTCCAGCAGAGCTAATCCCTCCCTGGCAGTGCCAAAGACAGACATGCTGCTGATCAAGGCTGGGCCAGCTAGGAATGGTGGTAACGCCTCTGAGATAACATTTAAGAAGAAGAAAAAAAAGTCCTTGTGCAGTTGTAATTGTGGACAGAGAAGAGTGGGGTGGGAATATGGGAGAGGAACAAGTGTGCGGACACCAAGGTCAGTGCAGAATGAGGGGCAGGAGGTGCTCCAGGCACCAGAGCTGGGATTCCTCTGCAGCCCGTGGTGATGGCCATGGTGAAGCAGCTCTGCCCCTGCAGCCCATGGAGATCCATGGGGATGCAGAGATCCGCCTGCAGCCTGTGGAGGAGCCCCACGCTGGAGCAGGTGGGTGCCTGAGAGGAGTCTGTGAGCCCGTGGGAGGCCCATGCTGGAGCCGAGTCCTGGCAGGGACCTGCGGACCGATGGAGAAAGGAGCCCATGCTAGAGCAGGTTTTTGGTAGGACTTGTGACCTGTGGAGGACCCACAGGGGAACAGCCCGCCTTGAAGGACTGCACCCCATGGAAGAGTGACCCACGCTGCAGCAGTGTGGGGAAGGCTGTTGCCCGTGGGATGGACTCAGATTGCAGCAGTTTGTAGAGAACTGGTGCTCCTGAGATGGACCTACTTCAGAGAAGTTCATGGAGACCTGTCTCCGGTGGGAGGAACTCCATGTTGGAGTAGGGGAAGGATTCCCCTGCCTAGGTAGTGGCAGAGACAAAGGGTGATGACCTGACCATAACCCCCATTACCTCTCTTCCTGCGCTGTTGGAGCTGGGAAGGAAGGAAGGGTGAGAGGAAGGTGTTGTTAAGGTTTTATTGTACTTCTCATTATCCTTCTCTGATTTTGTTAGCAATAAATTCAATTAATATTTCTGATTCTAACCTGTTTTGCCCATGATGGTGTTTGGTGAATGATCTTTCCCAGTCCTTACCTCAGCTCATAAACTTCTTATACTTTCTTTCCCCTGTCCATCTGTAGAAAGGAGTAGGAGAGAGGTCTTTGGTAGGTGTCTGGCATCAGACCACAGCCAACCCACTACATCAACATTGAAATATTTGAGGAACCAATACTAGCGAGTCAAACTCTGTAACACTATTGTTGCCACACTTAAAACATACTCAATACAAACCTATGGAAGCAAATAAAAAAACCCAAACCTAACTACCACAAACCAGGCCGTCTTATATGAGATATCACCTGCTATGCCACTATTGTCACACCCCAACCATGCCACCACCACTGCTATAGACCACAGGATATGTGCCACAATCGAAATGGTTAAATATATTTCGTCTATTAATTTTCAGCCTTAGTTGGTTAGTGCCAAATATGCTTTGTATATAGCACATATGTTTCACAATAGTATGTATATATTGTTGAATACAGGCATGGAGCCATGCATATGGTGCTGTGGTCCTGTTTTAGGTGCTGAGGGCACTTAAAGGGGAAAAAAACCCTAACAGCCTGCTGCTGCTGAACTTGATTCCAGTAACAGTAGTTACCAAAGTTGCCTCTTACTTATTCATCCTCTTATTTGCTTCATCCCTCAGTTTCTGAGCTATTTCCTTCTGCCCCCAGCTTCCAGGAAAACTGTTATGTGGTCTTTTGATACAATCTCATAAAGCTTTGGGATGGTACCATGTTTTGTGTCAGGACAACTTGATCTATGGTTGTGAGACTTTCTGGGGAGTTAGAGTTACTTGTGTGTGTGCATTTTGGGGGGGAATTGCTTACTGAGAATTTATTTTTGGCTAGCTTAATGAGTTGGCTGGAATTTCATAAGTGGCTTCACTGAGGAGGGGGGGGAAAAGTCCCTGCTAATCAGAAATGCTATCATGGCTTGCTTAGGAAATTCTCAAATGAAAAGCTTTGTATTTCAAGGCTAGAGTCACAGCGAGACTCAACAGTCAATAAGCCCCAGGGAAGCCACCTGCGTGGCTGTGGGTACAGCTCTGAGCGGGAGCTGCTGCAGGGTGCAAGAGAGGGCTCCTGCCAGGCCAGGCCACCATCTCAGTGGCACAGCCTGTGCCCTGGGCAGAGGGACAGCTGATGGCTCCCTGCGTCCTGGCCTCTGGTCTCACTGCCTGGCTGCTCCTGGGCCCTGGGTGGCCCTGCCTCTCCCCATCGTGCCAAGCTGGGGACAGGCAAGTTGCCAGTGTTCTACAGCTGTGGCCGAGAGTGTCACCCGCTTCCCCCGGGATGCTGCAGGAGCTGTGCCTGCAAATGCACCAGCAGGCCTGGATTTGGGGATACTGCCGTCTTTGCTGAAGCAGGGAGAGGCTGGAGGGCGGATAGCATCATGCCTCTGCCTTCATGGGTGCACAACAAGATGGAGGAGGGAATCGCGCTGCTCCTGATTCAGAGCAGAGGTGTGCTTTTGGGTCTCCTGCCTCTTACGAGGTGGCTGCTGTCTCTGGGCTGCTCAGTGTTTCTGAGCAGAGCTTGCTGCCTCTGGAATAGCTCTGCTTTTTTTATTGGTGTGTTAATACTTTGTCAGAGAACTGATTTTTCTACATTGGAGGTGGGCATCCTATTATCTGTTTCATGTGTCCTACAGTAAAGGACAGTACTTTCTTCTCTTGGCTGCTTTTATAGATGTAATTTATTTATCTGCTACCCATAAGGTTTTCTTCTCAGACAAGGTACTGCAAAGGAAGCTAAGGTATACATTCACAGATATATTTAGCAATTACATCCCCTTGTGGATGTTCTTAATGCTTTGAATAGCTTACCCTACTTCGACATGAAGTAAGCTATCTGAAACAAAGGCATTTTTTCCTGGTGAATTGACTATTTGCACAACTTGTAACAGTTTTAAAATATGTATTTTCCCTGTTCAGTGACTGAAATCAAAAATTCGTTGTAGGCACAGCTCTGCTCCTTGTGTCAGATGTATCATTGTCCATAATTAAATGGATGCATTTGACTACAAAGATGTAATGCAATTAAAGTTTCACATGGTTGCCACTGCATATGCCATCTTTTCTTTCCAAATGTATTGCTAAGGTCAGTGTGAGGTTTTTCCTTGTATTAAACTGATGAATTTTTGAAAACCTGAAAAGATCAAAATGAGACCTATTTAGATATCTCAGAGCAATTGAGAAGTAAAAATGTGAACTATAAATAAAGTGGCTGGCAATGGTAGAATTGAACTCTTAAAAATTTAAACCCACTAGGGAGTACTTTGTGTTACAGTGGGAAGGGCCATATGCTGTAACTTTCCTTGCTGTTGACATTATTTGGAGACTGCTCTTACTGTTCTGATTTTGTGGAAATATTGCTGTATAAGCATAGTGGTAACTTCTTCATAAATGAGCTGTACTCAGTTCTGTTACACTTGTGTAAATAATTTTTACTCAAGTTGTATTGCGGAAGCTGAGAAAGGATGACTGTGAACCTGCCCTTAGAATTTCCTCGGAGGAGTAGGGACTTTTTTTATGAGACAAGATTCTGAGAAGGGAAATAATGTTTCTTGCAGAAAGTTTGAGCTAACTGGCAGTACAGGAAAGATGAAAATGTAAAATCCAATATTGGGTCAAACCTGCTTCTGCTAATATTCACTTGCATTAGCTGAGTGTAAAGGCAACATTGTGTTTTATTGGTTTTTAACTGATTTTGCTTACCACTGTCAGGGAAGGAAGTCACTAAAAGGGAACTGGTATTTTCTTACACAGACTATCTTGAGGAGGAGAATAAATTAACGTAACATGGTTTTCTGTGAGGGTGCATATCTGCAACAACATGAGAATTTTTATTGCATATTTTAATAATTAAAAATATGTGAGGTTTTTGTGTGTGTGTTTTTCTATGTTGTAATTTGTACTGGTTGCAGTATCAGTTTTTAGTTCTGTCTTGTTAATTTGTTTAGGATACCAGGTGATATCAACCACTCTTACGCCATACCTGTGATGAGTTCTGTGGCTCTTGCTGTGCTAAGCGTCTGCTGTTGTGTTGAGCAGGCAGCTAAAACGATTTATTTAGGCTGGCTTAGGGTCAGCTACCGAAATGGAACATATTCTTGCCTTAGACAACTTTTTTTTGATTTATTTTTTATTCAGCCAATAGTTTACATAAGGTGGCAGGAATGGTTTTTTTTAGAATTTGGGAGCTTGGAATATTTGCCCCTGCATGTGATTGAAGTTTCCCTATACTTATACCCATGGGAATGAGCTTGCATAGGTAACAACAGTGATGGAGGTAGACCTTGTGCTAGAGAACCAGGAACTTATTCTTCACTGCCAGGTTTGCCAGAAGTATACTAAACAAATCACTTGGGCTTAAGTTCCTCATTTTCTTAGCTATAAAATGGGGTCAACTGTCATTATTTTCTCTATATGCAAAATTCAGTTTCTTTGGTATTTGTAGATTGTGTTGAGAAAATAAATATATTTATGTATTTAATTTCATAAAATGTAAATAAAATGCCAACTTCTCTCTACTGATGTGAATTAATACTGAAATTGTAAAAAATGCTAGAGAGAGCTTGCCTATTAAAACATTGAAGCAGTAGCCTTTTGCTATTTTATTAAACAAGAATCAACCTAGATTGTTTTGAATTAGCAGTATTTTTGTCTGCTTTTGTTATGAGATAAAACACCAAGTATTGACTTAACTTCACATTTCACAGGAGAAGAATTAAAAATTATCCCTGTGAAGGGTGTCTATGGAGTTACTCTTTGAAATTCTAATTTAACACTTCAGTAATGGGTCAAGCCTGCTCTGAATCCTCTGTGGGATTATTTGATTTGCTGTCCGGTTAACCTCAAGGAAAATAGGATGTCTTTAAATTACTAGAGGTGCTAGCTATCACCTTGTCATGGAACCAAAAGGGAAAATTTGTTGTTTTAAATTAGGATTGTGACCTGATGACCATGGCCTTGCATGAATGGGGCTTATTTTTAAGAACTAAATTAAGGTTGAAATTGTAGGGTGGTGAATTTTTTTGTTGTTGTTTTTTGGGGTTGGCTTTTTTTTGTTTCGTTTTCTTCTACTGACCTTCAGCTTTCTAATTGGAACTTATTATAATTAAGGGATTAGGGGGAAATGTCTTCTTTAACTGGGGGGGCGTTGGGGTTAGGGTTTCGCTATTTGTTTTGTTTTCGGTGTTATTTACATGTGGAGAAGTTTTTATTTTGTATTTCTTCTATTTGCATGAATCTTTTGTGCCCCAACAGGAAGAATCAGTATTTTTTTCAAAATAAAATTGATTATGAAATTAAATTCATGTGACTGGAACTGAAGGGAGTTCTGCTTTTTATATGTAGGTAAAAAAGCAGCTTGTATATTTTGCAAGTTCATGCATGTAAAGTTTATCCTGCCAAAACATTTAAAATTAATTTGCAAATTACTGAAATACAAGTACTCAACTGTTTTATGCTGTGTCATACATGAAGGGAATATTTGGCAGTTATTTAGTAACTTGAATTTGGTGGAGTGAAAGCAGGGGGATTTCAGCTAAAAGATAATTTGCTCTTTTTACATTTTACTTTTCACTATTTTATATTGGAAATTTGTTGCAAGTTGCTGTTACCTTTTTTTCAGGCACGCTTCACCTTTAAAAGTCATATAACAAAACTAGTGATATCTCAGCAAATTGTGGATTTCTCTGCCTTACAAGTTAAACTGAATTTTTAAAAAAACATCTATAGTTTGTGATGTCATAGGATATAAATAAAGACAATGAAAAGCTTAGCATAATGCATCACTTTTAATGACGAGGGGTATTGAATAGAAACAAGCTGTGCAGTGTGCATTGCTTATACTGAGAAAATTCACAAGACTTTGTGACATCAGTTTTGACATGAGTTGTAGGCTCAGCTCCAGCACTGTTCTGAGTGTAGCCTGTCCTCCAGAACTTTCCATTGCCAATCTGCCACACACCACGTGCCTGTATTTCACTTAAGATTTCTGATTTGAGTAACTGGGTCTATACATAGTTTGAATTGCATATTTAGCAGAATTTACTTACTGTTGCTGCTGAGATTTTTTTTGTTCCTTTTTAAAATTAATGCAGCTATATTTATTACGGTGTAGTTTGATACGTATCAATTTGAAATCAATTTTAAATTGTATTTCAATGTCTTGTATCATGTTTCTGAAGTTGGTAATTGATATGGAAATTAAAGTCTTGACCAAGTCTGAGGATTTGTTATTTTGGGAGGAAATACTAAGTAAAACAGCATAGTCATCAGTTCTGTACACATGTAGAGGAAAGGAATTTTTTTAGGATATGAAATTTTTTTTGTGCTAAGAGCTGACACATATGTAACTAACATAGTTCAATAAGGTTTATAAAGAGAAAGGATGTACGTTTATTTTGCAGTATTTCAATCAGAGGTTTGTTTACAAAAGGAAAAAAAGGACTTGTCTACTGCATTAAAATGAATGTAATGAAGTGCTAGTTGCAGCAGAAGCAGGCAGGGCTGGGCTTGCAAGCCTCTATCTGAAGAATTGCTAGCATGCATGAGCTGGGCTGCTTGTCCACTTCAAGCTGGATAGTTTTCTGGTGATAGGAGAGGTCCTACAGCCACCCGTTTGCTGATTACTAAAAATAGTGGTGCTGGAGTAAGGAGAGTGCAGCAGCACAGCATTGAAAAACTTCTACACCCCTCCAAACACCAAGGTTTAACAAATAAATGGGTAAATCAAAACACACCATCTCTCTGCGGTTGGCAGTGTTGGCGGCCAGCTCCTCTCCCAAGACTGGCCTGGGCAGCATTCCCTGAAGGTCACTCATTCAAGCGTTTGGGGAAGAGGGTGGCTTAGAGGAGCACAGGCTAAAGAGCTTGTTAGGGAGTGTTTTATTTGCTTCTCTTGTTTTTCCTAGGGGGGGAAATATTAATCAAAGTGTCTTAGGGGAGTGTGGGGAGTCAGTCAATGGCCGGACAGAAACTTCAAAGTGTTACTGTGTGATAGGAATCCTCAGATTGTGGCTCCTGTGAAGAGTGAAGAAGAGTGATTTTATTATTGACAGAAGAAGTCCATCTTGATTTCTCTTCCCCCTCACTGAAGTGACCCTTCAGAAGGTGCAAGGTGGCTCAAATTCTGATTATCTGAGATTTGGAAATTTCCTGAATATTGGGTTACATGTTTTGCCAAATGATATGGCCACAAATCCTCAGGCTTTCTCTAAATTTCCAACTTAGGTCAAAGAAGAAAAAAGAATACCCTGTAATATAATTCACACAGACCATTTCATGTGACAATGTTTTGTTTTTGCTAGCTACTGTTTTCTCTCCATTTTATTTTTTAACAGTAAGTCTCTGGTTTAAGCTGTATTTCAGACATGCCTTTTCTTCAGTATTTATGTACAAAACACCACTAAGAATAAAAGAAGGAATGCTGATTTTTTTTTTTTTTGAAGCTTGCTTATAGCATGCACAGAGAAGTGATAAATGTGTTCACAATCTAAATGGAAAACTTTTTCTGTATTGTCGGTAACATTTGTCATGAAAGAACTAGTCACTCAGCAAACCATTTGTGTAGGTAATTCATAAGCCACTTTTCTCTTTGTGATCACAGCATTTCCCCCAATGGCAACAACTGCTTTCATGTGAAACCAGCAGTAAGAACATGTATTGATGTATTTTTAATTTCGTTTAATGTAATTGAGCACCTGGAAGTAGACAGTACCATAATCATGTGAGCAGCCAGGTTCCTACAGAACCTCAATTTGCAAATGGCTACTACAGTTATTTAGTGTCTAATCTTTGTTCATGATCCTCAGTTTAGTGGCCTGTACCATTGTTAGGGTTGGTTTGACATCTGGCCAATATTCCTAACTGCTTACTATTAAGTATTTAGCATGCTTGTTGCTCTGTGTGAAATTAATATATATTAAAGATTCACACTGGTCTTGTGAGGTAGGAGTTGTATAGTAAAGTCAATGGCAGAAATTAGGGTAAGAGACTAAACTGTGTGCCTTCTAGGTATTAATGAGAAAATCAGTAGGGTGATGACTAGCAGCAAATAAGATAGTTTAATTTGTAAGCATTGATAATAGCTCAGTCAACAGGATTTCCTTTGTAGAAGCAGACTATCACAGAGCAACACAGAGAAGTTGGTAGCTCAGTAGTATCTGTGCAAACAAGCTCCATCCTTGTGAACTTTTTGCCTTCCAGATCTGTGCTGTGTTTGCATTAGCTGGGTCTTTAAATACAGAATAAATGAACAAGAAAAATAACTCTCTGGCAAAAACTAAGATGAACACTTCATAAGGTGTTCAAGAAAAACAATCTTGACTTCCCTCTCTCCCCCCTGCCTTCTCTGACTTCACAGTCTCTGCTTTCTGCTCATGTCCAGCTAAGATAATATAGTAAATGTCTGAGCTCTTGCAAGTAAGGCTGTCACATTGATGTTTAACTGACTTTGAAACACTGCAGCTGTAAAGGGGAAATGAATTCTGTTCTCTGTCAAAGCCTTTAAAAGAGTGTTTGTTTTAGCAGCTACTGAAGATGGAAGTGTTTATTCCATGACTGCATTGGTAGTCAAAGCTGGACATATTTTCCTGTATTAATAATATTTGGAATTTTTCATTAGTTATCATTTCCTGTTAGTTCTTGAAAGGAGTATTGAGATGCTGATCACTGTCTCAATCTTTTCAGCTCTTCTGAATCTTTTCAGCATTTGAATAGAAATCATGGAATTCCTTTAGGATGGGGGTGTATGTATGCATAGGCATGTGTGATTATGTATTATATAAAACTTCTAAAACGTTTGCAAATGTCTGATACTTTTTGATCCCAAAAGGCAATAGCTTTTTGTTTAAGAGACAGAGGGGCAGCTCTTCCAGTTTGTCAGGTGATGGAAGATTGTACCTAATATGCATAAAATGCAACTTATTACTCATCTTGTTTTTTCAGATGACTTCTGTCCAGACTTTTGCCCCTGATACATAGTGTTCTCTTGATATGAAAAGACTGACCAGAATCTGGGTGCTTACTCTTAATGAAAGCTATGTTATGCTGTGTAATTAATTTCAAAAGTAGCTTATCGCATGCACTTACCAAATCCTAGCCATTCAACACAAACAAAATCCTTCTGCAGTGTTTCTGCTGCATTGTTGCAATAGTGGGGGGAAGGGAAAAGGTGAGGTAATGGAGTTGGAATATTTTTGGTTTGTTTGGCTGTTTAAGACAGATCATCTAGAGCTGAAACTTAATTAAGTATAAGGGTTTGAAACTGGAAACAATAACCTTGTTAAGTAAGCATGTCACGATCTTGGCATCATTAGAAGAGAGAGCAAGCAGTGAGGGAAGCTGGATTTGTGCTGGTTTTGCTTCCAATGGTATGTAACTTACTAATTACCTTTGCTGTGAAATGGTTGGTAAAAAGCCAAAATACTGCTTCCCTATTTCCCTAGGATCCTTGTTTTGAGAGGATTATACTTCCTAGTGTTTTTATAAGAATTACATGGATGCCAGAATGTTTCCCAAGCTTCTCCTTGATGATCAGTACAATGTAACAGGGAAGGCTTACCAAAAATAACTGAGGAAGTGAGCAGGAGTGAGATAAAAAGGTGTGAGAATAAATGAATCTGATAGTTGTGTATTTATGTATCTTCCCTACCTTTGTCCTTTTTAGTCTGGTTTCTGAAGGAAGTGAAACCCATGTGATCATGACTGAGATAAAATGTTTTATGTGCGTTTGTGGGATAATGTGTGTGTATTTGCCCTTTTCTTCCACTGCCCCAAAGGAGCTGCGCTTCTACAGGGTGTAAGAAATTACATGATCAGGTATATGACTGTCATCCTGTTCGTGAAAGAAGGACCTCACCTGTTGACAGCCCTCGTGTGGCATCAGAAAATCATTATAGGAGAGCAAAGTTATGGATGGCTGAGGACACAAAGTCGGTCAAGTGCATGTTTGTCAAGCTAAATTTCCATGCTCCTTATTCTCTGCTTGTCAGCTGGGGATTGAAACACCTTTTCATGCAGCACAGGGATTATGAGGCTTGACTTTTTATGTTAAAAATCAGTAGATAAGTTAGATATACACTGTCTTATATGCTTCAAAGTCTGTTGAAAAAAAGTGTATAACATTAATATAATTTACTGAAATTTATATAGGTATTTAAAATTTACAACTCTCTGTCTTTATAGAAAAGTGTGGAAAAACTCCATAACCTGAGAAATTCAGGTTAAATGTGCAAATTATAGATACTTTCATTGTACAAAATTAAAATTACTACTGGTAGTTGTAGTCTTGTTTTTCATCTATGAATTAGTCATAATGTCATATCTTAACATCCTTTTTCCTCAGTCTCATGATTTTCAAGGTAGAGGCAGAAAGAAAATGTAGAGTGTTCTCTGGCAGCGGATCAGGCCTTCATTTGTCCTTCCCCACATCTAACATAATGATTTTGACTGTCAGTGCTGCAAGTTGTTTGTTTCAGCCTCAGATAATCAATCTGATTAAATATCTTGGTGGTGTTTGATATTCTGCAGAAAGCATTTGAAGTGGCAGTAATATTTCACTGAGGTACTGCTCATGTGGAAAGCTTCATTTTAATAGTCTAGGTGATAACAAAAACTTAGTGAAAAGAGTGAGGTATATGTATGCGTATATCTTTTTCCACAAGTGATTGCAGGCTTACACCACTATGAGAACTTCTCTTATGCGCTTAGTTGCTGTTCGCATGGGTGAAAGCGGTGAGATTTATGCACTTAGTCTGTGCTTAGTGTTTCTTAGTAAAATCATTGAGGGGAAAAGTTCTTTAAATGGTAACATGTAGAGGCAAGTGTCACAAAGTCAAGCTATTACTGGCCAGTTTTGTGTACCTCAGATTTCTGTGTGGTAGAAGATGCCCTTGGTCAGCTCTGATACTCCTGGTAAGGCCAACTGTACTTCAGCCAGTTTTAGCCTAGGCTTCATTATTTCTGAATTTCAGTGCATGGAAGACTTTGCTTCAATTTACCTTATAAAACAACACCTAATAAAATTTTCCTACTGGGGTTTTCCTTAGGAAAGCCCATCACTTTGCTGCTTCCACTGGGACACACCAAGTCCAGTGCCTGCAGCGGTGTCTTTGAAAGCCAAGAGTCATAGTTTTATCCCTTAAGTCTCACCTGTCTTCCCTTCTTTCTTGAAAGTCACTTTCAGAGAGACGAAAACTTTTCTACTTCATAACATCAAGGCAGAAAGTAACTTTGCAAATTAAAAGGATCCCAACAACCAAACTAAATAAACTTAGCTTCTAGTGAAAACTTTCTTCATTCACCTTCCTCAGCATTAAAATAAAATGTCACACAGTGTGCCTGGTATGTGAATAAATGCAGACCTGATTTAGCTTCCTGACTACAGCAGAAAAAAAATCAGGCATACTTTTTAAGGAATGGTTATTTTAAAGTAATGTGTTTTTGTTGCAACATGATTATATATTTAACAGGAAGCTAGGTTGGAGTCTTTATGACTAACTCTTATTACTGCTGCTCCTTTGGTTTCCAGGAGATGATGACTATAATGATATATAAAATCTTCAGATAGGTAGCATAATCTTGGACAACTTTCTTTTTTGTCCCATGGTATAAATGATGGCTCTCAATCATTATTTTATAAAGAAACAAATTAAGTTCAAAACCTATACCAACAGAATATTTTCATTTTCCTTCCAACTTCTTGTTGAGCCTTTATGGACTGTAAGATGGTGGTAATAGGACCACAGCCTGAGGTTTTAGTGCTTCATGTGCTCAAGTACAAAGTGTAACTGGAACTCATGTTTGATATAGAGGAAAAAATAGGTTTTTTTAAAATCAGCAAGATATACCAAAATAATTAACTCTTTGAGATGGAATCAAGCAGGGAATTATTGGGAGGAATTTTTTTTCCATCTTGCATATGTTTGTAAAATACTTTTCTTATTGACAAAGGTAAGTATATAATGAATAGCAAGCATTCCTTGACCCCATGTCATTTGCTGCTTAGGAACAGTATTTACCTACAATAGCTGTGAAGGCTTGTGTGAGTAATAACTCATGCAATAACTCCAGGTAACTCTTTCAACAAGCCTTGTGTGGAAAAGAAATTATTTGGGACAGAGTTTCATTTGAGATTCAGAAGCATTAAGCGTGAATATTTTTCTGCGGACCACCAGCCCTGTTCAGTTACTTTGGTAGCAATGCAGATGCATGCATTTTATGATTGTTCTTTAAAATACCAGTAATGTTGCTGTCAGTGTGCCTTTTACCATCGTATATTACCATGATTTGACAGCTGACAAAACAAGCCTGTGAAGGCTGACATTTGTGCCAGATGTCTTTCATTATATATTTTTACAGGCTTAATTTTTCGTGTGTGCACTTTATATTGGCAGCTTTAATATATTTTGCAGATGAAGCTTAATTGTTTTTCTTTTGTGCACATTTATATTTTAGTAGATCAAAATTTTACCACAAAATGTACTTGTAATTTAAATTTCTGTGCAGAAAGTAAAAGCTTACCAAAAACATGACCTAAAAAGGTTCAACCATTCTTTAGCCTTTGAAAAAAAGAATAGAAAGTACCTTATTCTGGTAGAGAAGCTTTTGACCACCTGAAGAACTTCACACTCCGTTTTTCTTTTAATCACCTTTTGGTGGCCCTTGAGAAACTCATGTGGTACTGCTTTAAGGAGCAGAGTTCTGTTATCCATAATCAAGTGTGTAATTTAAATTTTTTCACTGACTTAGCTAGATTCTGTTAATACGTTATTTTATGGCAGTTTATGAATCCTTGACAAACAGGTGAAGTACCTTCTGACACCTTGTGTTCCTAATGTGTCTGGGAAGTACCTCCTGAGAAGAAAGTAAATACAGTGGAGTCCTTTGGTGATCCCACAGCTCATGCTCTACACTCACACCAGCTCTCAGCCTCTTTTCACAAGAATATCTTAGGAGATGGTAGTGGAGGGTAAGAAATATTATTTAATGCTTCAACAAGTGTCAGAAGTTACGTAGGGCAGAATTAAGTCAGATTTTTATTTTCCTTTTCTCAAAGATAGCGAGACATCTGATAAATGCCTGTTACATATGAGGATCAGAATATGATGTTGGACATTTTTTTTACAGTCTATGCTGATGAAAGGGAGAATCTGAAATAAGGGATAGTCACTACTGTGGCATTTTTCAGTGGTGACAGAAGCTCAAGTTGTAAGATGGCCAACTTGCCCAAACCAGATTATAGTTTAAAATAGCTGTAGTAAGCACCAGGACTGTTCAGTGTGCTGTCTTGAGGTGATCAGTTTCACTCAAAGGTTCATCATGAATCTTATTCTAACAGGACTCTCTTGAGAATGTACTTGGCAAAGGAAAAGGCAAAGGCAACTGTTTTGGTAAGTTAGTACTTTGATGACATCTGCCTGTTAGAAAATGAATGCTGCTAACCTGAAGTTGAGCTGTCTGTAGTTGCAGCAGTGACCTCTTTTCCTCACTCCCATGTGGTGGCAAGATAAGCAAAAAGGAACAGAAACTTTGGATGCCATTGCTTTTGCCCTAATACATTTATGATCGTCTTACAAATGAGATTTGATTCTGGAGAAAACAAAATGGTGGGAAAAAGACTTGTGGTCACAGCAATAAGATGGTTAGGTTATCCGCTAAAATTTGCTGAAAATGATGGAATAAAATTCAATGGGTATTTTTAAAACAATAAATGTAACTGTTGACTCATTTGTTTATTTCCTTTTCCAAAATGTCCCAAACACATACACACACTCGTTTTGCTCCACTGTACTTCACGAGACTCTATGTTTGCACTAATGCTGTAATCCTGCCCTTGCTTCTCGCAACTCCCTTAAGAGCTTTCAAATAATGGTTTGAAATGTTAACACTTCTCCATTTGAAAAATATTTTTGCTCAGCTTTCCAAATGAGCACCACTTTGAATTGTATGTATGATACTTTTCATTTTTCTGCATTTAAAGAACCAAAATGGAATATTGTCATCCTTTGTTTCCCTTTGGTAACGGAAACCATAAAAATGAATAGGACTTAATTTGTGCCAGAAAAACTGGCAATGTTATCTGCATACATTTGGACACCATTCAGAATTCTAGTCTTACAAAATCTTTTCTAATCTCCCTTTTCCTAAATGCAAAATTTTTGTGCATTTTAATATGACACAGTTGTGGGGATAAGTGAGAATTCTGAACGGTAGAAAGGCTTTCAAAACTTAAGATACTTGTTTATTTTACCCAAGTGACAAATGTTTTCAGCAAAGAGACTGTTATAGCCTGTTAGTTCCATTGGAAATATATTAATTTGTATATTCGACTACAGATACTATGATGAATATTTTTATAACCATACTTTAGGGACATGTTTTATTCTAAGATATTACAATCTCAAATACATAAATTTCTGTTGTTCTGTTTATATCAGTAATAATAAGGAAATTCTAAATTAAGACTGACACTTGTATCATGTACAAGTATATTCTAAGGTTTCTCTTTCCAGATTTCCTATATTGAGAGTTGAAGTACTGAATTCAATACTCATGAATTTCTGTGTTTGTTTTAGTATGGCATTGTTTCAACATAATTAGATGAATTAGGTGTTTATATCCTTTCCATATATCTCAGGATTTGGTCAATAGAAGTAGTTAAAAGTCCAGCCTCTTGTGATTCCAATAACCAAGTAGATGAATAAATTGTCATAAACTGTGGCAGAAGCGGAGAGATTGGGCTATTGCATCTAGTGCTGTTCTACAAATTAAATGAGTGTTTAGTGCTCTCCCAAGTGTAATACACAAATGGATGTTACTGAAATATGCACTGTTATTATCAGGCAAAAGATTTAAGAGAAAAAACCCTTAGAGTAACAATTCTACTTTTCACATAAATGCCTTTTATTCCTCTCTTCTACATGCTGTTTTCCTGTCCTTTTTCTATCTACTGGTGTTACATCACTTGCACACTTGGTTTTTAAAGGCTCTTGTGAAAGTATCACTCTATTACTTCCAGCTGAGTAAGTACTCAGTTGCACCTCATAAGCTTTCCAAGTCACGTCTTACAGCAGTGACAACCCTGTTAGGAAAACAACTCAGTTTTTAAAGCCCCGTCCTTGTTCTCGCGCACCATGCTAGCGATGCTTGGAGCTGATTGCGGGCCTGTCGATGAATGATGCTGCAGTAATTTCAATTATTCTGTCCAGCGGTGATGTAGATGTTGATCGGTTTTCAGATACTAATCCTGTTCCTTAATATAGCAGTTGGCCACATGTGCGAGCTCGTCCTGTTAAGGAATGGCCTTCGGGGAAAATGAGTCCTGAAACATTTGGGCACAGAGTTTATGCATTTCCTAGGAACTGTAAAGTTAAAGAAATGGCGGACAATTTCAAAGGCAATGACAAAGTACCACTGGTGTATGTCATTGACAAGCCAATAAAAGAGTCTTCGTAGGACAGAGTATAAGACTTATTTCCTCGATTGCATTTGGTAAAAACGGTCTTAAACTTTTAAACAAAATTCTTAGGCTATTCAAGTGCTGCCAGTAGGGAAAAAAAAGTTGCAAGTGATCTGCAAGGCGGTTTTTCTTCTAGCGCAAATTCTACTATTCAGTCTTAATGTCAACAACTTTTGTTACCAGGAATGTAATATAACCAATAGCAGAGTAAAATCTCAGCCTAGATACTTAGAGATGATTTCTTTCCTGTTGTAAATTAGTGGGAATTCTTGTGAAAGAGGCTTTCCACATCAGGAGTGCTTTGGAGAGTGTCAGCACAGGCGTAAGCTGCCTTTCATTTGCCTGTCTTAACTGCATGTTGTGTCCATCTTTGCTCTGAAAAGTTGTGTGTAAATAATTACCTGTCATCCTACAAATAGCCTAACAGAGTTGTGATAGGATAGCCATCTTTGAATGGCCTACACACAAGAGGACAAGTAGTTCTTCTGTGCATTTGGTTGTATTTGAAATTACTTTTTGCTGGAGTTTTTCTTTGAGCTGTTGTTCTTCAGCTCTGTAATTGCAGGAGACTGCCATACATAAAGTTCAAATCCTCATGATAAACTATTAGTACTCTCAAGTCCATTTTTAAACGTTTTTTCTGCTGAATTATGGGTGCTTGCTTTAGTTACCTATCTTTAGTCAAACATCTTTGTCTGATATGGCAAATTTCATGATCTGTTGGGAAAGGTTGTTTAATTTAAGATCCAAGGACGCTTGTGAAGGACGTATGTGTATGTGTTCAAATATAGAATTAAGAATAAATCATCTGGGTTTTTTTCTTTTTGACCTTTTTTAATTACAAAAATGTGATTCAGTGAATTTCCTCAATGCTGTAATATGTGGAAGCTTTGTACTTTTTTGTTCTACCTTGTTCGTAGCTTGCTTTTCATTGCATTTTTCATTTACTTTGGCTCCTAAGAAATATGAGAGTCAGATTTCTAATGTACAGCATGTTGGAACAGGTTTTACTGCATCTCCTTTCTTTCCGTTTATGTGTTTGGGTACACACAGGTTTGAGAGTTACTTACCTTTGCTTGCTGATTAGAACATTTAATTTCTTTGCAGGGATAAAAAGAGGATTTACTTCTGTAGATCAGTACAAATTTACCTGTTTTGAGCTTAACTTGTGTAGTTGTTACGTGTTTTTGTACTTTTTGTAGAAATGACTAGCTTATTTTAAATTAACTTTTGGTCAGAAATCAACAATATTGAGAGGGAAAGACTTCGGGCAAACCAGGTATATATTCCAGCTCTTGGGGTGGCTAACATTTTCTGCTCACTGTCAGAAGCACTTCAGAACTATATTACCTTGTTTTCACATAAAAACTGGATTCATGTCTTGCTCTTGCTTAAAATTCCTTTCCTCACTTCTCCCCACCCATCTTGTTTTTTTAATTACTGGGGTTTTTTTGTATGTGCTTGTAGAAAACCTTAATGAGACATCTAGATTTGAGAGGCCAGTGTACTATTCAACTTGGCTGTAGAATTGTGGATTTTAAGTTTTATATGATAGGAAGAATTTTCTTTGACTATAAATTGTTGATATGGTAGTATTTGTTCGTGATGGCGTTTTGAACACATCTGCTGTCATAAGGATATCCTTGAGCGTTTTTTGAAGCACAGTTGAAGGAATGAATTCTGATGGCACCTCCAATATATATGCAAGGCCACTTTTCTAAGCCCAGTTATAGTCATTTGTGATTTTTTGTGTTCTGAGGGACTGCAAGGGGAAATGTTCTTAAAATTAGTTTATATAGCTATTCTCTCATGATATTTGTACATGGTGCTTCATAAAACCTCTCATTAGCTGCCTTAAGATAAACCAGAAGAAAAAAAATCTGATAATAGTCTGTATTTAAAGTTTGCTTTGTGTAGTTGTTCAGAGGACTCTCATATGTTTTACAGAAGCAAACCAAAATCAGGCCATCTTTTTAATAAGAATGTTAATTTTGACAGTTGGAGCAGTTGCTGAGGTTGTTGAGGTTTCTAGTACCTCTATCATGCTGTCTGGCTTTATGTGTGAGCATTTTAGTTATTTTGGCTTAGTTATTTATGCTTTTTTTTTTTTTTTTTACTGCCAAGGTTCCTAAACATGGATGCAGTAATAGTTTGTTCCTTGACACACTTTCGTGCTTTACTGGGACGTAGAGAACTCTTTAGGGGATTTTATAAAACTTCTGTAATTATAACTGTGCATCAATTTGCTCATGTAAGAAGCCAGGAAGATACATGTTTGTTTCTGCAGCAGCATAAACTGAAGGGTTGCAGCCGCCAGTCCCATGCATAGTTCTCCAGGTTGTGCCGCTTGTGCAAAGGTATTGATCTTTAGTGTGTTTAGCAATCTTTGCTGGTTGCCCCTTTGTACATTTCAGGAATTGTCAGACATAGGATACGTTGCCCTGGAAAAGGGCTCATTTGACAGGAGGCTTCATGTTCTCCCCTTTGAGGCTTTTCCAAATATTATGAAGCACAATTTAAGTTTTGCAGGAATGTTCAGGAAGTAATCTCAGTCTTAAATTTTAACATATGTCGCATTGGTTGTTTAACACGTCAGAGGCACATGAATGTTTCAAGGTGTTTATTTGAAATCCTAGTTCACAAGGACACTTGTTTCAAGAATGGAAATGTGTTGCATTTGTGTGACAAGGGATAGAAATTTAACATGCTACCATATATGCTTGTTTATTAATACCATAAATGAATGGAAGCACATTGTTTATTTAGAATAATACTACTTGGAATAACACTTAGGGGAAAAAAAAAATCTTTTTTTTACAAAAAGTAATGAATTCTAAAACTAAGGGAGTGCTGACATGCCTTTTTACTGTATCATAGAGTAGGGAAACCTTGTTCTGTTTTTTTATTAAATTCTGTACAAACCCTGTGATTACTTGAATTACTGGATTATCTTCTAAACCTTTTTGACTGCGCAGAAGGGGTGAACTGATGTGGTGCTTGCTGTGATCGTAGGAAACCCAGAAGATGATGCTTTGAGTGGTCAAGTGGAACCTGCTGTGTGTTTTGTAGATGACAAAATTTAAAAGCACAGACCTTTAACTCCCTGCTTATACCTGGTGTTTGTATGGTGCGTGTGTTACCTAGGGAAGTTGAGCTGGCAGAGGCAGAGTACACAGAGCAGCATTCCACAGAACTTGTGACTTTGTACCCAGAAAGTGTTTAGCAACCTGTGGAGGTTGTAACAGCAAACATTTTAACTAACTTTGAAAAAGTTGCTATTACAGGAAGAAAATAATAATTTAACCTTAAATAAACACTTTCTGAAACTTAAGGAAAAAAAAGTTTTGTTCTTGCTTTGTGGTTTTACTTCTGGGTGGATTGTGAACATATGCAAAAGTTTTGTCTGTTCTGTAGTGTAACAGTTCATCATAATGGATGATTGGTAGGATGATTTTATATATTATAAACAGCAAAAAAGGATAGCTTAAAACATAGCTGAGTTAGGAAGAAAAATTAGATTTTGACAGTACTATGTAAATCTGACTAATCAGTAAAAAATACAGTCTGAAACATCCACACTAACTGCCAGTCTGAGGTGTGTGTCTTAGTAAAGTGCATTGGCTTTTTATCAGGTGGACAAACTAAAAGGTGAACACAGTAGGTATCAGGGAGACAAAAAGCTCAGTTGTGGAGCACTATTGTATTGCCAGGATGTAGTAGTTATGAGGCCACAGGAAGTTTAAGAGCAATAATGATAGTGAAATTGTTAGCAATTTGAAATGTCTTAAGTCCATCTGGAGGTGGGTGAGACTTCTGGAGCACCTTCTTTTTCTCCCCTTATGGCTCTGTGAGTATCTTTGCAATCAGGTTGTCTTTAACCACTGATAGGTTTTGAATGTTGAACACTAGTGGAACACGTTGTATTTTGGGTATTTTTGTTGTACTATTTCTGAAGATAAACAGAGCCTTTAACATGGGGTTGTCAGCCATGCATAAAATTAAGGTATACTCTGGAGTATATATAGATCCATGCCACCTTGCAATGAGCATTGTGTCTACTTGAAAGGCTGGTGTGCAAGCTTGGCACAAAGATACGTGTTACCATACTGATTTAAGTGGGCAGAAATTGCTCCTGTGCTCGGGCTCAAGCTAAAGAATAACTTCCTGCTTGCTTCCTGTGCTTGTGTGCCATATAAAGGTAATGAAAGACAGTCCAATTCTGACAAATCTGTTACTCATTGGTGGGGAGTTTTAGGGCTATTTAAGGAATAAAGTGATGCTTCTGATTTGTTTGCCAAGGATAGTGAATTCTGTTGTAAAATTTCAGTGAGTCATTTAAACAATGAATTTAAATACTGAATAAAATGGTGTTTCCTAAGCAGCTATTTAAACAAAACCTTGTCTGAGTGATGTTCAAAAAACCTCTTCTAATTGGCTTAGAAAGCTAATTAATGAGAGGGCCTTCAGGTCTTGAAAAACTCGTGAGAGTTTATATTTGCTTTTCAGATTTAAAAGGGGTTATATAATTGATTAGGATGAGCAGCCTCTACCTTTCAGACTATAAAAAAGGAACACAGCTCCAAAGACACCAATTTTCCAAAATAGCTTGGATAAATTCCAAAACATTATTGAATAATAACTAGTTTTTACTTAGGTACCGTTTCTATAGAACCTCTAATAGTTATGAATGTATATAAAAGAAAAGGTTAACTATTTGACTTCTTAAACATATTGGATGTTTTGTTTTGTTTTGTTTTAGGGTTTTTTTGGTTTTTTAACTCAAACTGAGCCAAGATATTCCGGAACTTTTTAGCAATGGAACAGCTCTCCTCCTTCAGCAAATATATTCAAGACCGCCTTGCATTCCTAATGGAGACTCACAGGGAAAATGCCCTAAACAGAACCATGTGCCAGCCATGGCCTTTTGGATCACTGTTTGGAAACCTGCTGCTTTTTAATATTTACTTCTAAGCTTATTGTATAATTCTTTTGGCCACTGCATGAACATGCACTTTAGAAGTGTTAGTACTGTAAAAATCATAACACTGACTGTCATGATTTTCTTATTAGATAAATCTCCTACTATTACAACATTTTTCCAACTTTTTAGTGTTTGGTCTGCTGTATTGGAAGATGTCTAAGTTTTTACACTTGAGTAACTGTACATGTGGAATCACTTAAAAATGAGAATAAATACATTTCCACATATGGACTTTTCATAAGCCCTGATTTTCAAAGCAGCAATTAAATACATTCTTTTTTTTTTTTCTTTTAAAAGAAAACATTTACATAACATATAAGAGAGTAACATGTACCTTATTAAATAGGGTTATCTCCTGAGCTGGAAATTAGGTATGCTAATTTTTTTTCCTCAATCCAGCACTTATGACATGTGAGCAAGTCCAGCTTTGTAACTGATTACTATGGACATATCAGCTTGAAGATTATCAAAGTACAATTGCAGAACTGCAGACAGTAACAGAAAAAGGTTAATATGGTTAAATTTATTCTTGCATTCAGGCTGAAAAGTTGTAGAATGAAGTCTGAGTTGCTTGTGTACTAAAAGTTTTCCGGGTTTGGTTCATAGTTTCTTACATGTAATTCAGAGAGTGGTGGTGAACGGGGCTGCACCCAGCTGGCAGCCAGTCACCAGTGGTGCCCCTCGGCGGTCTGTGCTGGGGCCAGGTCTGTTCAGTATTTTTATTGATGACACAGATGGGGATATTGAGTCTTTCATTAGTAAATTTGCAGATGACACTAAGCTGGGAACGTGTGTCAATCTGTTGGAAGGGAGGAGGCTCTGCAGAGAGACCTGGAATGGTTGGATGGATGGGCAGAGTCCAATAAGATGCAGTTTAGTAAGTCCAAGTGCTGAGTCCTGCATTTTGGCCACAATAACCCCCTGCAATGTTATAGGCTGGGGACGGTGTGGCTGGACAGTGCCCAGGCAGAAAGGGACCTGGGGGTTCTGGTCGATAACTGACTGAACAGGAGCCAGCAGCATGCCCTGGTGGCCAAGAAGGCCGAGGGCATCCTGGCCTGGATCAGGAACAGTGTGGCCAGCAGGAGCAGGGAGGTCATTCTTCCCCTGTACTCAGAACTGGTGAGGCCACACCTTGAGTGCTGTGTCCAGCTCTGGCCCCTCAGTTTAGGAAGGATGTTGAGATGCTTGAGCGTGTCCAGAGGAGGCATCAAGGCTGGTGAGGGGCTTGGAACACAAACCCTGTGAGGAACGGCTGAGGGAACTGGGGTTGTTTAGCTGGAGAAAAGGAGACTCAGAGGTGCCCTTACCACTCTCTACAACTCCCTGAAAGGTGGCTGTAGCCACCTGGGGGTTGGTCTCTTTCTCCAGGCAGCAACTTACAGAACCAGGGGACACAGTCTTAAGCTGCACCAAGGGAAATATAGGTTGGATAGTAGGAAAAAGTTTTTTACAGAAGGAGTGATAAAGTACTGGAACGGTCTGCCTAGGGAGGTGGTGGAGTCACTGTCCCTGGATGTGTTTAAAAAAGATTAGATGTGGCACTCAGTGTCATGGTTTAGTTGAGGCTGGGTTGGACTCAATCATCTTGAAGGTCTTTTCCAACCTAGTGTTTCTGTGTGATTAGAAATACTTGAAAATAGCAGCATTTTTTCAGTCTAACTGCAGTGCTATTTCTGTGACATTAGCAGACGTCTTGAATCTAGTGGCTTTCAGCTTTGATTTTTAAAGGCAATTTCTTGTTATGTAATTATTTAATTGTGTTCATATTTGAGTTGAAACCTAATATGCTGGGTGTATGCCCAGATTGTCCAGGGTAGCTGTTCATGCAGGATACCAGATGTGCACAGCTGCCCAGGGCTGGTGCGTGTGCTTTGCCTTCCAGCAAAGGTACAGCAGCATCAGCTGTGCCCCTGTCACACAGAGCTGTACTCTTCTCTTTATCTGAAGGTAGTTAGGAGTCGCTTTTAATGGGAAGTTCTAGTTAAGTTCTCTGTATTTTACCATGATGTAAGTCATGAATTGTTTGCCTTGATTTTTGTTTCTTGGTACCAAAGTCTGTGTAAGATAGCAGTCAGTAGGTGTTCAGCTCAAGAATGTCCCTATGTAAATTTTGGCCCACAGATTCCTCTTTTCTAGGCACCCATCTTGTGGTCTGCTTCAGCTCCATGTCTTTCCTGTGCCAAGTGAGTGCTAGGCTGCTAAAGTGCTTGATGTTGAGTGTGTGCTGGAGGGTCCTCTCTGTGACTGCACCTGTGTTTTTTATTTCACTATCACAAGAGCAGTCAGGTCCTGTCTTGTTGGTGGCCTAGGGCCAGACCTAAAGAAGCAGGGTAGTTAAAACCAAAGTATTTGGTCTTTGAAATGCCTCTTGGATGACAGTCATGCAGAGGGCCTGTTTTCTAGCATTCCACCCCTCCTCATTTCTAAACTCTCAATGGAGACATCTGGGAATTCTGTGAGGCTTTCTGAGAAGTCTGCAATACCTGTCTGAAATGATTCTTAGTGGAAAAGTTCATGAAGTTCTGGTGTGACTCTGAGATGCTAAGTACGAGAGTCCTGCTTTAAAATTGCCTCTGTCGTGTTGTGGCTGCAAGAGCCAGCTCCAGGAGACAGGTGGTCTGTTGATTGAAAGAAACTTCATGCCATGGAGAATTACTCTGCTCCACTTCATCCGTCTGTCTGGACAAGTGATTACTCTTCTCTCTGAAGCAGGAAAGATCAAAGATGCCCAGGTGTGGCTCAGCATTACTTGCTGCACAGAGCTGGCTAAACAAGGGGATAAGAGAATTCATGAGGGTTTCTCTAAGCAGGCACACCTCCTGTGTCAAAATCACATCAGTTCTGTGAGGCTGTTAAAGATTACATACCTGGAGGATTACATATCTTGGAGTCAGGTCTTCATCCTTCATCTTTGATTGAATTAAAGTATGACTTGTAAGACTGCTTGGTGTCTGATACAGGTCTGAAATCTTTCTTCCTCCAGTGTAGTTTTACCCTCCATGTCTGTCTTATCTCTGTAGTATTAAGGTGTTACTTTCTCCTCTTAGTAGATTTCTTGCTTTACTTTGGTATCTCTTCCAGAAATTTTCTTGTTAAAGATTATTTACTCTGGGAGGTCTTTCTTTAAAAACTATCAACGTTTCCTTGAACACTTTATTCACACCATACAGACCCACTGAGCTCTAGCCTGTAGATTATATGAATATAGATTTGAGAAGTTTTTCTTGGAGAGTCTTGTGACTGTGCTCAGCAAACATGTGTTTTTCAGGTGTCTTTGAGGCATATGCTATCCCAAAGTTGGATGAATCTTTCACAGTTCAAACTATAGCAGGACATAAATGTCCAAATAGTGTTTGATGGGCTCATCATAAATGAAAAACTGACTTATAGACTTTGGTTGTTGCATTTAGAATTAGTGGAGTCTCCATCCTTGGAGATGCTCGAGGCCCATTTGAACCATGTCCTGTGCAGCCTGCTGTAGCCAGCCCTGCTTTGAGCACTGGGTTGCACTAGATGATCTCCAGAGGTCCCTTCTAACCTCAACCATTCTGTGTTTCCAGTGTCACTGTGTCTCCAGTGTAATTTCCCCAATTTGGGGAGGAGGGTGGGATGGCAGGGATAGCTCCATGCAAGTTGAAGCAACGAGAAGAAAATTTCGGACAGTATTGGCCTCTCTTTGAGATTTTCTCTCTGATTGTGTAACAACTGCAGCCCTGAACTGTCCTGAAGTAGGATCAGTTGAAACCTGCAGCTGTGGATGAGGGCTGTGGCTGATTCCCACAGTGTACCCTTCTTACTTCACTCAGTGTGAACAGCTCTGTGCCTGTCCTAGGACCAGAAAAGATAGGACAGAAGTTGATAGACATGGGGAAATTAAAAGCATGACAGTTGTCAACTGATTTGTTTTCTATCCCCCTAGTCCCAGAACTAGGGGCACTAAATAAAATTAGCAATGGTCCTTAAGGTGTGGTGGAGCTATGTATGTGCTTCCATTTGAGGCAGAGATATGTAGTGTGCATCCTTCTCTGGTGGTACCATCATTTGTGAACTCTCTTGCAGCATAAAACCTTTGTTCTGTGCTTCTCTGTTCTGAAGCAGGAAGGGAGGGGGAGAAGAAAAGGAAATTCAGAGTTCAAGGTTCCCTAGGCCAAAGTTTTAATACTGAAAGAAAGTACTTGGCATCTTGAGGAAGAAAAAGATTTTGCCAGAAGAGATTTTCCTATGGCAGTGAATTTAGAATATGTGAATGAGAGTAACTTCGTCATCTGGAAGTTGCTATTCAGTGGGAGGGAGGGTCCTGCTCTACTTGTATTTGGTTGCTGTACTCATTTGCCTTTCTCAGCGTGTTGTTTTTCTTAACAGTAAAGAAGATAAAGTTAATGAAGGAATGATATTACATAGGTAAAAAACTTAACCATAATGCATTTGCATGACACAGTAGAATATCCAAAGCAACACTAATGACTGTCAAACTACCATTTCCCATGTTTCAAAGTCTTGAGTGTGTAACCTAATTTACATTCTGTAATAATATATGCAGGAACGTTCTAGGGCTTATTAAGTAGGAAGCAATAAGGTTTTAATTTTGAATTGGAGCACTGATGCCTTAAAGTTTTCAACTGAACTACAAAATTGTCTTCAGCTGGTCTACAAAATGGTCTGCCATCAGTCTTTGGTATGCTGGGTGGTTCACTTCGGGTTTTAAGTGTTTGGATGGGCAAGAAAAATCCTGATCATGATTGATCATGCAGTATTTCCCCATGTCCAAGACTGAAGGAAATTATTCTCTTTGTTACCACCTTGTGGAGTATCAGCTGCTTTAGCTGTGTGCTGATTCTGGTTTTATTAGAACCACTGTTTCATGGTTGGAGGGAAGGGATCTTCTGACCCTCATGGTGTCTTTTGGGAGATAAATTGAGAGGATGCAGGAGGAAAAAGTTTTCTGCTGACCATTTAAAATGATTCTGACATTTCCATTGCTGTTTTGGGGGTGAAATGAGCCCAGCTTTGTAACTGCTGGTTATGACTATGGTATGCTGCCAAAAATTTGCACGAATGCAAGAGGGGAGAAAACTTTGGACTTTAACAGCATATACATCATCCAAAAGTGAACAGGATTTCATGGGACAAAATGAAAACAGTTATGTAGCCCATGGGGATTTCCTCTACTGAATATCAAAGGTACTCTGTAAACCACTGAGGTGTAGGCACTTCTGCTTGAAAAGCTTTCAAGGTCCTTTATGATGAAAGTAGTTAGGCAGTTGAACTGTAAGCATTGCTAACAAGTCTCACTAGAAAGTACATAGCAGTGTTATTTGAAATGTCCCATTGACCTCAATAGGTCTTTGTTTTATTTCTTTTTTTTCATTGTTGCTGTTTGACATTGAGACTGTGTGGAAAAGACACTGTGATTTGATGTTTTTGGGTATGCCTGCCATTTTCATCTCAGTGGCCTGGCTCACACTGGGCCAAATTCAACTTTGACAAATAAATGTCCTGAAATTTCTAGAAACGTCATTATTTTAAAAGCAAATATTGAAATTACAGGCTTTTGCCTATCATGGCTTCTGAAGTTTTTAGGAATAGTAAATTTTTTGGTTGCTAGATGGTATGTGTGTATTATGTACTTAACTGCTGGAGAAAGAATTATTATGATCTGTACTAGAAGATTATCGTTTTTTTCCAAATCCACAGAAATCACTACCATGCAAACAGCAGTCTTGAGAATAATAGGAAACCCTTGCAGCGTGTCATCAAATTCTCTAGTAAACCTTGCAAGACAGTGGCTTTAATTCTGACTAGAGTCTTTGAGAATAACCAAAAAACTTGCTTTGAAAGAACAAATAGGAAGTTTAAGGATGTCTGATTTACCTGCTCCTGATTTTCATTAAACTTCTCAGCTGCCTGGAATGTTCTCTCTTTTTCAAGAGGGCACTGGCCAGTTGGTCTAAAAACTGAAACTGACAGGCATGTGGCAACTTGAAATGGAATGTCTTGCTTTCCTAGGTATCCATACTGAAAACCAAAGTTTTGTTCAAATTGTAAAAGGCAAATATATTGGATAACTTTCATTACAAAGTTAATTTGTTTGGTTTGTGTAGATTTAATCAGGATGCAACTGGAACTCTCTTAATGTCATCTAGCAAGCACCTTCAGTGACTAATTTTAGCTTGACTTCTGGAGTGACAGAGATCTAAGAATCAAAAGTTAATGAAAAGCAAGCTGCTGAGAAGAAGAGTGCTGCTAAAATCCGAGGAGTTCTACAGTTTTCATTTACAAATATATTACAAAATTTAAAATTAATCAGAATTTCAAAAATTATACTTCAGTTGTCCTTCAGATATCTTTTTCCTCTATATTTCTCTGATGTTAAATAAGCAGATACACAAATAATTGTAATAAACTTAAGAACTAAAAAAAAAAAAGCTATTCAGAACATAAGGTACCTGAAGGTTTCAGTTTTTACTGATACAGCTGTTCATATAATGCCACTGGTAAACAAAACACAGAAGGAATTGCAGGTTAAGGAAAATAGAGCTCGGTGCCAGGAATATCACCTCTGTTGCACTTTTTTAGCTGAACTGCACACAGGGTTCCTCAGTCATGCTGTAGAACAGCAAGTGGTTTTATTCCACCAGCCTGGCCAATATAATCAACGTTTATGTGAACAAATTAGAGATAACTGCAACAGGATTATCTCTACTACTTAACCTGTGATCTCTAGAAGCTCAGTGCACACATGCAGTCAAGAAATCAATGGCAGTACTGCAGCCACCCTGGGTACATAAGGGAGGTGTTAGTTGTGTGAACAGAGTTGGAAACACAGGTTTGTTCCAGGCAAGATGAGTTGTGGGGTTACTGGAAGACATTTTGTGAATATCCCATCTTTTGGTCTCTGGTCAGGTGAAGCAGAAATGATACATTCTTCAGCAGCTATGTGTTAGTTCTCATAGCCCCTCCACCCCCCTCCACAGTTTTTCTGTGTTCTACATGAGATACCTAAGGGACTTCTTTTTGTTTGTATTGATTTCTTCCTCATCTGTCCACATTGTTCTCATTATGTACTTTATGAAATAGTCTATTATGGGGATAAGCGAAAGTAAAAATATATGCAGTAGTATTGTTTTAGTAAAACATACTAAGATGGCAAAAGATGTAATAATAAGAGGCATAGTCACAGGGGCAGAATAGAGAGGTCTTGGCTCCCATTGCAACTAGACGGGCTGTGGCGTAGCAAAATTACATACAAGAATGTAAGGAATTAAAAGTCATAAGATTACTAGGAATTATAAGACTCAACTGTGTCTGAGTATAGAAGAATATTTTAGTGCTTTATTAAAATCAACAGTTAAACACAACTTGCAGAAAAAGATAAGACCCAAGAAAGTCATAATTCCAGCCTAATAGTACAGATTTTCTTGAGCAGCACCATATTAGTAAAATAACTCTTGAATCTCTGCTCTTAATAGAAGCCAGTGCTGGAGTTTGCGTAGCAAAGAAGCTCCTTTGAGACTTTTAATTAGCAGCTAAATCTTATGAAATTATGCATTACTTGATAGATGAATCAAATGAAAACAAAAGGAAGTGGAGAATCAGAATAAGCAGACTAAACTGAAGTCATGAATTGGAATAAGCAGACCATACTGAACATTTTACACTTGTATTAACTTGAGCTGAGCACACGTTCGGTATGTGTAGGACTGTGTGCTTACTAGTTGAGCTGTCTTATTTGAAGCTAAGCTTTATAGCTTAAAAGTTGATTAACTTGTCATACCAGTCTCACCATACTTTTGTTTTTCCCAAACTAGATGAAAGGTTTCTTTAAGTATGGTTACTGTAGTACTGCATTCCTGATGATGCTGGTAGCTAATGACACTCTTTGTTGTAGAAATCAGGAAATGTGGGTTGAGTCTCTGGGGTCTGTGTGGCTGGAGTACGAAAATACTCTGTTCTAAGTGGCAAGGTCTTGGTGGAACAACTTGGTATGTATCATTGCTAATACGGACTATGTGTCTGCAGGTTTTGCTTTTCAGATGAATTCACTTGCTTGCTGTAATGCTAATTCATTTCCACCCATGCCAAGATACTGCTAGAACTAAAACTGTCTTTTTGCAGCGAGACATCTCTGTATTTCTTAGTGTGCTTGGTAGGGGCATCTTGATTCTTTCACCAATACTGTTGNCCAAACATAGGCTCTGGTTGTTTAAATGGGCTGACACTTAACAAAAATTTATTTCTTTTCACTAATTAAAACAACCCTTGTGTCATACAGCCTTGTATTTCCATTTGAATTTTTAATTTAAATATAAGGAAATTGTTAATAAATGTTTACATAACAGAATGTTTGCATGAAATGCATTTAATATACACCAAGCTCAAATGTGTGAGACTTTCTTGCATGTTTGGCTTATTTATCTAAGTTCTCCATGGAGTGCGGGTGGGGCAGAATTGGCATTGAAGACTGGAAGAAGATTTATGAATTTTCAATTAGTGTAACTGAAATATTAGAATCCTTCTGAGAAATTTCATTTTGACTGTGTTTATTGAAAAGCGAGATAACTTTATTGAAGTCATGTTGACACAACTTCCTAAATCAAATACATCTGTGGTATGCTGGATGTTAATGAAAGGACCTAAGGTTACCTGTTTCATGTCTGAAGGAAACATTTTCTGTGGAAATACAGCCCCTAGTATCCCTTGAAATTGCTGCTTGGATTGAGAGCCTCGTTTAGTTTCCTTCTGAACCTCTAGTCTCTTTGCTAAGTATTTCAACCCTTGAAATTTTTATGTACTGACATGTTATATCTAGCAACATTAAGGACCAGCTCCTCAAATATGATCAGAAGGGAGATAGGTAATTTCTGTGGAAACAAGTTTCATCTGATCTAGAACATGATAATTGTTCGCATGAGAAGATGTTGCAGTTTAATTCCTGGCTCCCAGTGTTCACTTTTAAGTAATTGTTGTACACTTCAGTGTTCTTAGCCATGTCCTTGGTGCAAAAATGTAAACAGAAAGATCAAACTGCATAGGTTTTCAAGATTTCTTGGAGAGATTGTTGTCATTAGGTGTGTGTACAGACTGTTCTGAGGTACATCTCTTCTGCATTCCTCATTTCTTCACAAGAAAGCTGTCTAGTTTTAGTATGATGAACTCGAGAAAGCATAGTGATCTTAGTTTCCATGAAGACTGAAATATAAAGAGAATGTGTCAGGAGTTAAGCAGTGACATTCCTTTGTAATGTGCTTATTCTTTCTGGCTTTCCTGGATGGAAATAGGGAATTGTCCTGCAAAGAAGTGAGAAGAGACCAGAAATGTGTATTTGTTGTCCACTTTTGGGATAGGTCGCAAAACTTTGTTTTCTGAAGGTTTACTAGGCAACAGTGAGGTTTGAGGAATTATACAGTGGTTCTAAAATGACTTTTCAAATAAACTTTAATATGAAAAAGATCTGGAATTTCTTCAGTATTGCCTGTATGCACTGCCTTTCCCACCTTCTGCCCCAATTCTGCAGAATGATGAAAAAACCCCTAGGTTTTACAGTTTTCCCAGTTACATTCTTGGCAGAGGGAGTGAAACTCCCAGTATCCTTGCTCAATTTTTTTTCTTCTATGAAATATAGAACATTGTGAACATAATAGTAGTATATTAAAGAGTTAAGTACAGTTAAGTACTGTTATTATTTGGCAGGAAGGTTACAAATGTTGAAAGAGTGAATTTATCACAGATAAGAACTTAAAGAGGGTGATGAGTTAACTCTTAAAATAAGAGTTGGATTTTTGGAAGTAGGTTGGAAAATTAATATTCCAATAGTTGTCCTGTAAAATGGCAAGATAGTTATACTTCTAGCCTGTATTTGTTTATGCAGGTTTTAAGTCTTTTAGTTTTCTTTCACAGGATTTTTAGAGAGTGCTCTGTAACATTACTGAGATTCAGTAGAGTAATGCGTTCTTAGTTTCACTGCCTTAAAAACAATTTTTTGCCTCTATTTTGAGTACTGTTTTGAATTCCCATCTGCTTGAAACAGTTGACTTGCAAAGACTGCAAGCAAAGATTGGCCATAAAGATATAGCAAAATTAAAAATACAGCAGAATGCTTCTCTTATTTTCAGTTGACTTAAAGCATTTTTTAGCTACAACCACAGTTACTGTATGCTGAAGAGCAGGAGGCTATGAGGACGGACTATTTCAGCTGTAGTCTAAATTCTAATTTAATAGTTATTTAATAATACCAGTGCTCCCTTTGTCCCAACCTCAAAACTCAGCTAGGCTTCAGGTTATAACTTAGAGTTAGAAATATGAGAGCTGCGTATCTAACAGCTCTTAAGTTTTCTAGAATGTTATTAAACCAGTGAAGAAATAGTGAATATAGTGCCTTTAAAAGGTTTTATTTTCCACTTTTTTGCATTACTTTAAAATTTTGTTTTATTGTTTTTCTTCATGAATAAGAATCATGATGTTATAGCCAGTGTTAGGAAATCTGTCTGATTTCAAATTCTATCAAATCTGGGCATTCATCAGGTTGGAGCCAAGGTTTCATGATTTGACAAGGCAAGAAAGATTCAGTAGTAAGGAAAACTGGCTACATTGTCTTTGGGAAAGCATTCAGGTCTCTGATAAGACTGGAATTCTGCTGTTGGTTGCATCATTCACGGGAAGCCGCATGCATACAATTGGTATCTGGCCTTAACTTGCATAAGAGAAGGCCGGTCTGTAGAAATAAGTTTTTATTTTGTTTTGTTACAGTACTGCTATGTCTTTTCTCTTTATTTTTTTGAGCCATACTTATGTAGTTAATGTAAAAATGTAGTTAAGAACTATCAGGACATTGTTTTCTATAGTCAACTGAAAATTCTCCTCCGGTGAAATTTGTAGTCTATTTGGACTACTTGTTGACTGATTAAAAAAACCAGAAAACTATTAAAAGTATGCATTTGTTAAACTTTGTGTAGTGTGGTCATTGCATTTAGTTCTGGATTTAAACTCTGAAAGGCAGTAGTGTGGGTTGAGGGAGACTGAAATCTACATTATTTTGCAAAAAGTTAAGGGGAAATAATTGAATAATTGTTTGGTAATGTAATTGGGATTTTAGCATGACATTTAAAATATATAACCAGTGCTGTGGATTGTTTCACACTTGGAAAACTTTGCCCTTATAAAGGAGATGGATGGAAGAAGAGCCTAAAATAGGCAGCTTGGCACATGCTTAACATCTTTAGAGGGGTTTGAATGTAAGGATTGTTTCCAATAAGATAGTTCTAGAAAAACCACAGCATTTTAATCTGTTCGATGTTTCAGGCAGCAAGATTTCCCAGTTGTGTGATAACCTCAAATAAAACTGCACAACTGCAAAAAGCTGGAGAACTTGCACAGAAAATAATCTGGAATTATTGTCTATAGGTTTTTTTAGAAATAGAAATACTAAATGAATAAATCCTCCTTGTATTCATATCCAAAGTAATCTGTGCACTGTGGGTGCTGTTATACCCTGTGGTTCTGCGAGTTTTGCGCCTGAAACTGTAGTAAGAGGAGAATACAGGTTTCTGCTTGCCTGACACCCACTGTGCCCTAGTCCATAACCATTCACCCACGTGTTGCTGAAATGTCCACGGAATTATGAGTTGCCCTTTCTTCTGAGTTAGAACTACAGTCTTGCTTAGTGTGGAGAAGGGGAACTCATGTTGGTGCAGTTGGTGCAAGTTGTTGTTTGTCACGTAAATGTCAGTTTTCTGTGCACAGTCTTACCCTTTTACGTGGATTGCCTTTTGCCTTTATCTGTGTTAGCTGCACAGCATAGAAGATCCCTTGGTAAAAAGTCAGGCCATCTTACAGTGTATGCAGGGTGCTGTGGGTGCAATACCATTCACCAGCAGTGCATTTGGGCTGGATACAGGGACTGCAGAATTGTCATCATCAGCTCAGAACCAAAGCCAGTTACAGATAATAACTTGCTGAAGGTTTCATCATAGACATAATACCATCATATCATAGTGATATTAAAGATAGACCTGTAGCATATAAGTGATGCTGGAAGATGGCAACCTGTGTCTAATTAAGGGCCAAGCTTATATTGGATTTAACTGGTGTGTATTCACTTAGCACAATGTGTCACCACTATTTTTTGTTACAATAAACCTTTAATCTGTTTATATTATTGCACCTTATAGGCATTAATACTTACAAGCCTAGTGGGATATTTGCTAGGTGGTTATGCTAATAAATCTATCCATTCAATTTATATTAGTGTTCAGTCTTGTCTAGTCCAGGCTTTAAAGGTGTGTTCCTGATGGATTTGCCTAGCTCAGTCTAATTAACACTGCTGGTTGATAGAGTTAAAGCCTAGGGGGAAGCTTAAGCATTAACTTGTGAGGTTTAGCGCTTTTTGAAAAACAAACAATTGCTTTGTTTTAAAGTTTTAGCAAGGGGCTAGTTAGGTCAAAACCAGTAGGAGATTCAATATCACTCCTAATTTCCAGGCAAACTAGTGCCTTAGCTGTGTGCTTCCAGAAATTCAGGCTTTCAGTGACTCACTGCAGCTTCTCTTCTGTGTGTAGTACAACACAAATGAGAGAAAAGGTGTTATTCTTTCCCTGTATATCAGAAGTTGTAAAAGACCTTTGAGATCGCAGAATTCAGTCCTTGACTGATCACCACCTTGGCACTGAGTGCCATGCTAAGTTGTTTCTTGAGCACCTCCAGGCTTGGTGACCCCATCACCAATGTTTAACAACCCTTTCCATGAAGAAATTCCACTTGATGGCAAACTTACTGAGATACCCTTCTCTTTGAAAGGTGATCATTGAAACTTTAGAAGTTCAATGTTTAAACTTGTTTTTGCAGTAAAAGCAATTATGATTACAGTGTCTATCTCAGAGTTTCATCATTTGTTAGTTTTGAATTATTAGCCCTTTTCAGTAAGTATCTCAAAGGGAGGAGGAATAATCTTAAAAAGACATTGGTAACAACAGAAAGTTAAGTCAAGAGGAGAGAGACATTATTAGTGGCTGAACTGAGGAAGAGAAGGTGTGAGATCCAAAGGAGCTGGCATCGGTTAGGGTGAATTCATCCATGTCTCAGGCATGGGAAGAGCTTTACAAGGTCAACCAACCACACTGCACAGATCTGCAGGAAAGTAAGCTCTCTTAGTCATAGCGCTTGATGAATGACTCTTAAAGGAGCACGTATTATTTTACAAAAGCTTTAGTGTAAGTAAACTATGTTGAACAACGTGGCCATGGGAGTCAGCAATTCATTGTGTGCATGTTAAATTAACTAATAATTTTACTTTAGTTTTCAAAGGTGCATTCAAGATACATTGCATTGTCATAAGTAAAGTCAAAGCTTCGTCTTGAGATGATGGACTAGAACTGATAAAGAAGAAAAGTTAATTCAGACCAAGCTTGCAAATTTGTTTATTTGTTAATGTTATTTTGTGGATTTCTTAAAACCCATTTTGTCGGGTGGTTGAAACAGCTGTTATTTGGGTGTAGTCCTTTGCAAGTAGTTTAAATTTTTTGCTAATAAAGCTTTTCAAGTAATTTATGTCAAGGTGTCAGATCAGAGAGGTTTTCTTTGTGTATACAGTAGTGGAGAGAAATTTTTGATGCAGTTATCGAGAAAAGATCGGCTTTCTGGGAAACATCAGTCTGGCATTACAGTTACAGATGGTATATGAAGCTAAATCTTTCATATCTGTTGCCTTGCAAAGAGACTTGGTGTCATTATTTTCTGGTTTTAGGAACACATGGAAGAGTTTTCTTTGAGTCTTTATACCAATTAGGTAATTGATTATATCTCATCACATTTTGCTGCATATGAAAATCAGCTTGTATATGTGCATAAGGGTTGCAGAATGGCATCGGCAGATTTGTCACTTTTCTAATGTATGTAAAAGTTCTTATTAGCAAAGGGCATTTTTTAATGAGGAGATTGTTTGCTTTTTCCCAAAAGACTTCTGCTTCCTATTTCTAATGTTATCTGTTTGTTTAGATAATGGTGAAGAAGTGGAATTTTCTTTGCCTGTAAATGTGTTATTTTTTCTATTAAATCCCTAACTTATTTATTGTGTGATGGGGTGAAGCCTTTTTTGGCAAATCTTAGAACTGTCTGGTACTGTTTCTGACATTGTCACTACCTTGGAAAGGTTTTAATTTAAAATATTTCTTATGTCAGTCAGAAATGCAAAAGTGATAAACCAATATTTATTGCTTTTAGTTTCAATTTTTTGGGAGTCATAACAACCCTATACAGCTCCATAGGCTTGGGGCAGAGTGGCTGGAAAGCTGCCTAATGGAAAAGAACCTGGGAGTGCTGGCTGACGGCAGCTGAACGTGAGCCAGCGTGTGCCCAGGCGGCCAAGAAGGCCAATGGCATCCTGGCCTGGATCAGCAATAGTGATTAGGCCTGGATAATCAGGACCAGGATCATGATTGTGCCCCTGTTCTTGGAACTTGTGTGGCCACATCTGGAGTGCTGTGTTCAGTTTTGGGCCCTCACTACAAGAATGGCATTGAGGTGCTGGAGAGTGTCCAGAGAAGGGCAACAGAGCTGGGGAAGGGTCTGAAGCACAAGTCTCATAAGGAGCAGCTGAAGGAGCTGGAGTTGTTCAGCCTGGAGAAAAGGAGACTGAAGGAAGCCTCCTACGCTCTCTATAACTGAGAGTGTAGTGAGATGGGGCTAGGTCTTTCCTAGGTGACAAAGGACAGGACAAGAGAAAATGGCCTCAAGTTGTGTCAGGGGAGGCTTAGATTGGATTTTAGGAAAAAGTGCTGCACTGAAAGGGTGGTTAGGCATTCAGCCAGGCTGCCCAGGGAAGTAAGTGGTGGAATCATCATCCCTGGAAGTGTTCAAAAGGCATGTGGCTGTGGTGTTTGGGGATATAGTTTAGTGGTGAATACACCAGTTTGAAGTCAACAGTTGGACTGTTGGGTGATCTTCAAGGTCTTTTCCAACTGCAATGATTCTATGATTCTGTAATTTTATGATTTTGTTAAAGTTCTAATAAAATTGAAAATGTATGAAACATCTTAGAACTACTATAATAAAATACCATCTTCAAATTGGTCTTTTTCTGCCTTGAAATGATGGCTTCATTTTTTGTTATTTCTTATCTCTGCGTAACTAATGAAAGGGATCTGTTGTTTATATATCTGTGGACTGAGATTATTGCATTGTCTTGCCTTCCTGCTTTATTCACTTCATTAATAAGGAAAATAAAGTTGATCATCTGATTTTTTTTTTGAAGTTATGTGGGTCAGAGACAGATGATGATACTAATTTAATAATGCCCTTTTAATGAATGGCAGATCTCTGTGTGCATGAGAAATAATTATGGAAAATACTTAGGTGGGTAAGCTAAACTGGAGTCAGAAAGCAGGGATGCAGGGTGCCAGCCATTCTCATACAAAGCACCTTCCTTCCTAAGTGATGTCATCAGCAAACTAAGCCAGCTACATTTTAAATGGAACTGTGATCATGTTCTGCAATGAGTGTTGACATAATTTAGGGATTTAATGTGTCTTTGAAAACAAAATAATTTAGGAGGACTTCAGTGATGTTGGACTTTATTTTGAGCAAAGTGATGAAGTTGTTGTGTCATGCATGCTGGTATGCAGATGGCAATTCTGTAGCTGTAATAATTTAAGTACATCTGTGATTAACTTTTGCTGCAAAACACTGTTTCTGCCACTTTCTGCTTCTCATTTGAAGTAGGTTTCTTTTTCTTTGTGGTTAGAATCTTCCTTGTTCCATTCAATTCACTTTCCTTTCCAATGAAATGAAGATGGCGGTGAAAGAAGTGAACTTACTTCCCCAAGAGGCAGCTAGATGAAAATAAGCCAAGGATCAAGTTAAGGAGTCTCTTGGGAAATCATTGTGGATTTTTTAGACTGCTGTTTACAGCATATTGACATCTGATCAAGGTTATAAATATATAGCAAAGAAAAAAGTATGTATACACTGATTAGGTTTTTTAGAAAAGCATTCACTTTGTTAGGAAAATGAACAATATATATTTTCCACTTCACATGCAGATTTATGTTACTGAAACAGACCTAAGCCTATTGAGGGCATCTGACTTAGTTAGAAATGGTGTCATTAATTAGCTGTGATTTCTCAGACAACCCTGTGGGAGATAATTCTAAATGTTTATAACAGAGTGTAAGATGAAGATCTGGTAAAGTCACACTGTAGGTGAGAGTAGTTGACCCTCCCATGAGATGAAGGGGAGGAAAGGAGGATACTCCATGGGAGATTACAAATTGAGGAATACATATTACGTTTCTCTTTGGTAATACCATGACTTTGGGCATTCTGAATATGGAGATGGCAACATCCTCATGGAGGATATTGCGCTCCATACTTTGAATAAAAAGGCATTGTATCCCGTTGTTTGAAATAAAAATGTTGACTGAACACACAAGCAAAAAAAAAAAAAAAGCTGCAAGTTTCAAGGCATGATCAAGTCTGGACTAGTTAGGGGTGGACAAAAAGTACCTCTCTAAAGCTAGGTGCACATAAATTGGTGTGTATTTGTGTATTTTACACTACAAAAAGTGTGAAATACACAAATGATAAACCACATGATTTGAAAAATAATTGCTTTTAAAAAGTCTCAATGAGAAACCAACACTGGAGATAAAAACTGATTGAAAACTATGAATATTATGAAGAGAATTAAGGCACTTGGGAATGGCGTGAAACAAGTCAAAGCAAGGCAGGGTGAGGGGAGAAGCCAGATCTAAATCAGAAGCTTGTAATAATAGTAGAATGTAACAAAAGAGAAAGCAAAGCAACCCAAGGAGAAAACTAGCTTTGCAATTAAGGACACAGAAAATGAAAAGTGTATTTCTCTTGTTTCTTTTTCTTTTTTTTTTTTTTTTAATTATTATTATTATTATTACTCACTATGTTTTGAGCTCTTGAGCTGATGATGAAACACTTGCCTTTCCTGTTCTGGCTCAGCAGGATATGAAACAGCAAAGTAGTTGAACATACTGGGTTAGTTTGTCAACTTCTGTCCATAACTTCATGGGCTTATCTGCAGAGTTAACTGTACTAATAATGTAGATATTTCTTTTTTATTGAGCAGCCCCACACTCACACCCAGACTTGTCACATGTAGAAAATTTAGATATACTGAGAAGAAGTTTGATATTGTTTTGGTCAGGATGTTGCAAATAGTCCTAACACACTAACTCCAGTCTTAGATAAAATCTTGTAGAGGCTGACCAAGGTCTTGATTAACCAGAAATCAAAACACAACAATGTAATTAAAACTAACCAATATAGTTTATTTGACAAGATCATATCTGATTTTTTGGGGGGGGAGGAACAATTAGTAGTTTTCATGTTAATGTGCTAAGATACAATATGTTCCAGAAAGAGGATGCTTCCGGTGGTAAAGTGAAGGTTTCTGTCCAGTCTCTCTTCCCTAGCAATAGCTGTACAATGTTCCCTTATGAATTCTTGAAAATATTCTTTGTTATTTTGATCCAGAGCCACTGAAAAAACTCCCCAGAAAACCAAAATAAACGGACCTGGGACCAAGGAGTAGGAATCAGGACTTTCTTCTTCTCGAACAAGCTCTGTAACTCTAATTTTTTAAAAATAAATTTGCTATAACATTTTGCCCATGGTTCTTCCAGTCATTCTGCTCAGTGAAATGCATACAGAGAGAGCAATAGATCACAACAGATCTTCCGGTCTGCTAACCTGTTCTCTGTAATGGGATCAGGTGTTTTGTCACTAGGCACATTAATAGTGTGAGTGTCTTTCAAAGGGAACCCAAAAGGAAAGGTGTAAAATGTTATCCTGTGAAACCTTGAGTTCCCCAGCATGATAAACATCTAGCTTTTTGAAATAGTTTATTTTTTTTTAGTTCACAGAAGTCTTGAATTAGGGCTGTGTAATTTAAACATTGCATTTGAATTCAAGCTCATGCTAGTAGTTCATGAACGAATGGTTTAGCAACAAATATGATGCCAAAAAAGCAGAGCATTAGCAGTATTTTTTAATGTTTCACACTTAGTTGAGAATTTTTTTATCAAATTACCTTTTTTCCTTCAAAATGAGTACTTCATTCTTTCACACTTAATTTACTTAAATTTTAGACTTGGCTCCCCTATCCCCCCATCTCAAAGTCTGAATGATTAATATTTCAATAACATTTTGGCTGTAGTCTTTTATAGATATAATAAACATAGAAACCTGTTTTTACATAAGAGACATAAATATATAGAAACATGCATATATGTAAAATAAAATTTAATGCATTAAAAATTGTGGCCTTTAAAGCTGACAACCCACATAAAAGGGGTAAAAAGTTGGAGAAGGTAATATTTAAAGCCAAACTGTTAGTATAATATATGCTGACAGATCTCAATATGAATATGAAATCTGATTTTCAGTTGCTTCCATCTTCACCAAATTTTCATGGTACGTGTTTGCCTAAAGCTGAATTGGGCAAGGATTGCAGTCAAAAAATAGTGTTCTGACTGAGGCAGCTGTAAGGAACAGAATTCTGCGCTGGGCTCTGCCACCAGCTTCCCATGTGATGCTTGCATGTCGTTCAGCTTTTTTTGGAGGTCGGCACCAAGTATTCATCTTGATTGCATGTGCTCAGCTTTGGTCTGATTTGCAAAACTGCTGAGTGCTCAGTCTTCTCAAGGAGAAGCTGTACTTTGAGTCAGGAGATTACGTGGTTTGAATATTTAAATGAATGTATTTCCTAAGTACTGTGGAAAATAAAGGCCTGAGTTTCCATAATAATCACCTCCATTTCGATACTGCTTGTTGCTCATGTTGAAAGCATAATGCTGATCCTAAACACAAATTACACTGTATATGAAGCAGGTCAGCTTACTTGTGAACTTCATAGAACGTTCCTTTATGAAAATAATACTCGACACCGAACATTTCTGAATACTGCACCAAGTGGTGCGTGCAGTCATGCAATGGGCAATAGAAGTAAGACAAAACATTGAATACAGTGAATACTGTGGTGGATTGCAGAGGGCAGCACAGTTGGAATTTGTGTGGTTACATGCATTATAATTCATCCATGTGAGGAAACTGATTTCCTCAGGCAAGCTCAGTTAGGTCCTAACTCAAGAGGTTGATTTTTCTATTCCTGTGCTGTAGTTGTTTGGGGGTTTTGGGGGTACATTAATGCGGAAACAAAGTGAGCAAGATCAGAGCCCTTACTGTCATGTGAAACCTGGTTTTATGGGGTGAAGTGATTTTGTGAGTGTTTTTTTGTGCTTTTCCCTCTTTCAGTTTTATATCTGTTGACCATTGAAAAGGTTTATATGGATGGAAAGGCAGCAGTGCCTCTTCAAGATGCAAAGGTAATGGCAGAAAGAAGTAGCCCAAGGATTACTTACTTCCACTTGGTGTCTGCAGATGGTTTTAATGGCTTTAGTCTCCTGCAGATACTCAGCTGCACTCATGCCAAATTAACTATTATCTTGTAAACTGGTTATAAATACCAAGGAATAAAATCTGAAGAAAGCGAGTTTATGGTTGGAACTCTTCCCTTGTAAATATTACGTCTCATTTCATTCCCCTTTCTGTTCATCGCCTTTAGCCTTTCATCAACTCTTTGAGGTGAGGGAACCCAAAATGCATTACCTTAGATCATAGGAGTCATTTAGGTTGAGAAGGACCTCAAAGAGGATTGACTCCAACCATTAACCTAAACACTGGTTAGAATGAAGGGTTCTGGGATGTGTTGCAAATTTGATGTTGCAAATACAAGTAAGTGCACAGCTCAAATGTGTATGTAATAGAGAGGCTTATTCTGTCTCTCTGGATGATTAGTGGTACATGTGGTATGAGTGCTCATGCTCTTTCTGGGGGTTTGTTTTTCTTTTTCTTTTTTTAATATTTTTTTAAAGTTATGTACTTTGAGAGAAACTCTAGAAGCTCATTAAAGAAATTCCTGTTTTGTAATTAAATGGATATTTAAAATGGCCACTAATTCATACAGCATCACAATTTTTGGTTTAAAGTCAATGTAGCTCTTCCTTCCCTCTCTAATAAACAACGACAAACTTCATTAGCCGCAGTAATTGTGCAAAACCAGAAGTAAGTTATCAGATCATCTCAAGTATATGGGGTGTATGTAGCAGAAAGGAAACTAGTCTGCAGCAGATAGTGCAGATTTTTTTTTACTGCTTTGCCATGTGAAGAGATGCTTTGTCATCCCAGAAATGCAGATGTACACATAGTAAATGAAAATGTATTGAATATCCAAATATTAACATGACTAAACCCATAAGTATTAACCAGTATCACTTGGGGTTGGATGTTTCTGGTGTTTTTCTTCTGTTGATGGGTTCAGGGAAAGAGGGAGTTGGCTTGAGAGGGGGTTTTTTGGGGAGTTTATTACTTGAGAAAAGGCTTAGCTGTCTGTGTTTTCCACTCTGAGATGTGGGGTGAATGTACTTTCCTTGAAATTAAAAAAAAAAATCAGCTTCTTCTGATCATAGAAAAGTCCAAACTTAGAAAACTAAGGGAATATGAAGGAGTAAGCAATTAAGTAACCTTGAAGGGTAACGTGCACGCCAGGAAAAGGTTCCATTCTGTCAATGGCTATTAACTGCTGTCACATATGGAGAAAAGGTAATGTAATTTTAATATTTAAATTTCACTGTTCCATTGTCAAATTCTACTTTTTCATTGTCATAACATTTTGTTTGGCAAATAATTTTGCTGAGGACTTCAGCAATGGATAATTAACCACAACTGTGGCAGAATCATGCAAATTTTTGCATGCTTTATTGCTAGTGCCAAGTAAAAGTATCCCAAGTAAACAGAAGGAGACAGTTGATTCGAGGTTGATTGTTAAAGAGATACTTCTCTCCGTGCACTGAAAGCATGTTTTTAAGCAGTTGTTTGCTTTGTAATTTTAGATATTGTAACAGAATTTGATACTAAATATATTAACAAGTATGGCTGGAAAAATACTGGGTTTAGATTTGCAGCAGTCAAACAGTATCAGTATTTTCAAAATATGCCATTAGATGTAATTGTTTTCTTTCTCGGTCTCAGCCTTTTTTCTCTTGATAATGCTTGCTGCTTGTGACCATGGGCATCCCACTGCATCTTTGGGGATGATTTACATAGATCCAGATGTGTTTACGTCCATATTTTAAAACAGAAGTAGATAAAGACTTTCTTGTGTCTTTTTGGTATTAGTGCAGATGCTTCTTGGGAAAACTGTGTTGTACCTCCTGAACTAATGTGTTGATATGGATGTTGTTAACTGAGCTCCGTACAGCCACATTCTCCTGTTGTGCACGTATTTCTGTTGTCTTTCCTACTTCAGCTCTTCTAGCTCTGAGTGATTTTAGCACATCTCTGAGTAAGAGCTCAAACCCAAATTGCCACTTTTCTAAGTGAGAGATTCTGAGCAAGTTTGGGGTTTTTTTCCCCCTCTTACTTATTTTAAAGACTGGTTTTAGAAAATCCATGCTGCTTCATCTCAGTTAGAATATAACCTTCTTTTGGTCCAGGTCCACTGCCAACTTTAAAATTAAAATGAAAGCACACATTTCTAGTAAGTTTAAATATTTTGTGGTTTTTTAAAATGTTATATTTAAATATATGTGTAATGACTGTTTAGTTTTGCCTCCCCTTTTTTCCTATTCCAAGGAAGCTCATATGGTCAGGTATTTAAAAATAACTCTCTGAAAAAAACTCCTGGAGTCATGTTTACTTGCATAAAACCCCAGCTGAGATGGGCCTAGTGTTAAGCCATGGAAAGTGTTGGGTTGTGCTGCTTCTGCCTGTCCAGGGCCAGGCCTGCAGTGCTGCGTTGGTGATGCTCCATGCTCGTTCTCATCCTCTGGCTCATCACAAGTTTTCCTGTGACAGACACAATTAACTGACTTTCTTGTCTTGTTTGTGACAGTGTCGCTTTGAAATAAATACCTTGTCTTTCCGGCTGGTCAGTAGCTCAGCAGTGACTGCCTTCCCTGTACCATCACCCATAGCCCTCCCTGCCAGACCCCTGACTGCTCCTTTTCTGACAAAAATAATTTTCTTAAGACTTCTAATACGCATGGGCTGTATTGCTGACACATTTGATACTTGGAATACTTAATTCAGGGCTTTAATGATGATATTAGTATACTTTCTCATCTTCAGGGCAGTGGTTACTACAGTTGCTGCTAATTGTTCTGGAGCTGGGGTGAGTAGAAGCCCTTGCAGGGACCCTTGTAGGACAAATATTTGGAGGTACTTAAGCAGGACTCTCTTTTGGGTTTAGTTATGTGGTATGCTTGTATTTTCATACAGATTTCCTTTTTTTCTATGAATCTGTTCTGACTAATCCTTTGGCCTGTATTTCATTAAAAGTGTTGACTGCAGAATGATGGTTTTGGTAATAGATGAAACAAAACTTTTCCTTTTTTCCCTTGCATGTGCATGTACAAAATAAAAAGTACAGGATGACCTTTTTTATTTGGTAATTGAGAAAGTGCTTGACTTCGTTAGGAAAGCCATAGTTTTAAGAATACCAGTCACTAGTCTTTTTAAAATTAGTACCAGTATGGTGTATCAGTTCTTGCTCCCACTTATCCTCTTATTCAGTCCCCTTCCCATCCCCCAGTGTTCCCTCCCTATTTTTAGAGGCAACACAAAGCTGTTCTTGCTTCAAGCAAGGAACAAAGGTTAGAGTTTTAATGTTTTGCAGCAGATTTCTGAAATGTTAAATGAACCATATTAGAGGATCGTATTCCTAAAACAGTTCCAAATTGTTTCTGTTCATGAATGCTGCATTTGTTTACTTCTAAAATTTTTACTTCTTACCCTAAAACCATCAGCAAATTATGGCTGAAGTTTGGATTGTGGCAGACCTGTGTGTGAGTAGCACAGATTCCCTCCTCTGTATGAAAAATGGTGCTGTGTAACATTCCCTGTGCTCTTGTGAAAATGTAACTTAAGTTCAGAGTCTCTGTGATCCTGTGATCTGCAGACTGCATACTGAAGAGTATTAAAGAAGGCTGTTTATGTGGTGGTGATAAAAATCACACGTCCTTCCCAGAGACCTAAAGACCCTGTAGATTTTATTAAACTTTGAAGAAAATCATGTGCATGTGTGCATGTTTATCTGTCTTGGTAAATACATGTAGCTTGCATGGAAAGGTGTTGTTAAGACTACTAATGTTTACGTATATGTCAGATGCAAAAGTACAAACCGAGTATGGAATGAGGACACTAGACTTCTAGCATATGTGAAGCATATTGCATGTTTCACAATAATTCCTTGGTTTAATGGTAAAATGATTATTTACAGTACTTAATAAAGTGGGAAACATTTGTGAGTTAGTTTGCAGTTCTTTTTACCTTAAAGAATGCAATAGGTAAAAATGCATTGCCAAAACAATGGGACAATTCAAGCAAATGCTGTCAGTATAGACAGATACAGAGGAATCTTAGCATTGCCGAGAACATTTCAGTTAAATAAAATGATTAATTAGTTATTTCAGTTTCACAGTCCAAGATTAAAAAAGTGTTATGAGTGCTGTTGTTCATAAACTTCTGCTATAAAAATTTTAAGAATGTGATGCTGTTTGTTTACTGAAAATTGAATTTTAATATTTTTCCCTGAATATAATATAGTGTGCACCTGATTTGATGTGAGAAGTAGTTTTTAACAAGGCAGTACATTTTATTCAGTTTATCAAAGCCATCTAGCCATTCTTGTAGTTAAAAGCAAGTCAGTCATTCCATCCTTCTAGTTTCCTTCTATCTTGAAAGCCCCATCCTCCTAAAAAAAAAGTTTGTTTCACTATCTCAGTTTGCCATCAGACCTTTCAGCTTAAGGCCTTGCCCTGTCTGTCCCCATGACAAATCCTGGATACTCTGCAATCACTAGTGATGTGATGAAACTGTCACTTAAGCATAGGTGCATGCAGTGGGGCAGGGAGCAATGAGCTGTTAAAATTTACATATTTATACAGCTTGCTTATCCACCGTTGTAGGAGACCTCATTTTATATCTTTATGCAAAGCTCATCTGGGAAAAAAAATCTAAAATGAATTTAATTTGGCACTGCCATTAGGGTTTTTTTTTCCCCCCTTTCTGTGTTGAACTGTCAGTTCACGTTTTTGCTTCCTTTTATAAAGGGTTGCACTAACACTCGCTGGAAGACACCAAAGTTTCATCTTTTGTGAAGCTGATATTGAGAACAGGTCATAAAGAATTACAGAATCTACACATGGCTGAATGGATCTGGGCTTTTACAAAGCAGGTTTGACACCCAGCCAGTTTTGGTCTCTGCAGACCTAATAAATGAAAGAGATTTTTCCACTGCCCTGTCACAGAAAACAAAAACGCAGCTTATTGAATTGGCTGTTCGCTGCCAGTTTAGGAAAAAAATTGTCATTTTCTTGCCCTGTATAAAAGAAGGCAGTACTAATTAGTAGAAAGCACCTAACCAATCTTACATGCTTTACATCTAGTATTTGAAGCTTTTAAAAATTCCCTTTTTTATGCATATGATTGGGATAAGAACTTCAGTTGTTAAACTTCAGCAATCAAATTGCATATTTTCAGCCACCTCTTAAGCAGACAGAGTTGTTACAAGAGTCTCTTTCAGAGTTGCACTGTTGGATTGCAAACTCCATCTGACATCTGTAAATGCAAAACAGTTCTTTTCTTCTTTTTTAAGTTCAAAATAAACCTCTAATTGGTTTATAGGGCCTTCGACTCAAGTTGATGGCACTTCTGTCTGTCTGGGATGCAGAAGGAAGACATGAGGGAAGGAGGGAGCCCCTTGCATCTGGTTAGCAGGCCCAGCTCTGTAATTGCCTGGAGATGAAAGAACCATTTGATGGTGGCCGTTAACACCTTCCTGCATAATATCCCCAGCTCCCACTCTGCCCATCCTCCTAGTGCAGCTCAGGAAGCTGGCACTCGGATAGACCTATCTCACAACCAGGAGGAAGATAGATGGGAATGAAGATTTGGGGTGCATGGGAAGTGTGGTGAAAGAGGAAGTAGAAGAAATGTGAGACAGGAAGCCCTGGTGTTACCGAAGGATGGTTTACAAAACCTTTTGCAGTCTGTTGATAGAAATGAGAATCTGTCCTGCTGTCATGCAAGAGGAGAAATAGTTAGGCATGCCAGCTGGCCACTTCTTAAACAGAAAAAATAATTCACATCTAAAGATGGTTGGTTTGCATGCTCAGCTGCCCTGTGCATGTGCAGCGGTGTCAGTCACCAGTGTGATGCAAGAGCTGGGAGTCTGCAGGGCCACGGACAGGCGTGTGCACCAGCGTTTCCTCATGGCCCCTGCTGTAATGGCTACTCACGCAGAAAACTGGAAAATGCAGTTGTCTCGTTTGCAGTCATTAAGGTAGCAGTAAAACTGGCCTGCCTGGTTAGAAACCAGTCAGGTAGCAGTCATATTAATGGCCCTTAGCTTCCCAAAAAGGGGCTGAAGGGAGGAGTAGTGCTCTCCTGACTCTGTGAGTAGTCTGGGAAACAGAGGAGGGCAGAAACGTGGCATGGGGGTGTTCAGGGTGCTCTGAATAGGTGCAGTGAGCGTGACGGGTCGTCTTAGCAAAGTGTGAAGCTCTCTTTCCCTCCTTTAATTTATGTGCAGTCAGAATTTCTTTGCACCCTACCTTGCATGAGAACATTACTTGGTGAAAGCTGGGGACTGCAGTTGCACTGAGCTGTAGGTATAGCAACTTTTCCACTTGATCCCACGTGCGCTTAATGAATGCTTGAAACAATTAAAATATTCTCTCTCTTTTGAGAGATGCAACTTAATTCCATTTGTGTTCAGCAGAAACAAAAACAGTTTCAGTATTTCTGGGGATATCTGGAGAAAAATCCTGGAACCAAAGAAGAAAATGAGTCACCAAATTTAGTCATAACAGTGGAACTTGTTTGATTTTTAGAAGAATTGAGCAGCATTTTTGGGGCAGTTCTTTTAGAAATTAGAAATTATATAAATATGTGTTATGTATATTTTGTATTTTTAATATATAATGTGTGTATATCTATATAAATGCATATGCATAGTGTTATTCTTAGTAAATTGAGTCAATTGTTACCATTTGAAGCTTGTATTTAAATGCTGTATGTTCTTTTGAGAGTCAGGAATTCATAGGATTAATATATAATAATTCTCTGTTTCTGTGTTTTAACTGTCACTGGAGGTAAGTATTAAAACCATTTCTCATTTGGGGAGATTGTGATAGAGAGGCTGTTCCTTTCCATGGGTTTCATAGTGAGTTAATGGTGACTTGGCTTAAAGGGGGAAAAAACCCCGTGCTTGGCAAGAAATTAAAAAAAAAAATCAGGCAGGACAGTTTGAAACAAAGTACTGAAGTTCGTGTTGATTTTTCTTCCCTCTTTGCTGAAAAACTTACAAGAACTTCTGTAGCTGCTGTGGAGTTGGAAGTGTGTTAAGTGTGAGGTGTCCCTGGTATCCACCACACTGGCTTAAGGTGAGAGAAGCGCCACTGAAGCCATGGATTACGCGTGGGGCAGATTGATGTCCTGGGGACTTTCTTCAGTTCTTGTACAAGGACCTGGGACAGGCAAGCCTTATTTGCTGAGTGTTTCTCTAAGCTTTTGAGGATGTTTTCCCATTAATAAATTTTCTCAGTGGCTACAGCTTCAGCTTTATGAAATTTAGGCATTTATAGTGCTGGTATGTGATACAGTTTTGCCAGATTAGCTGTAGAGCAGTTGTTGAGGCTATCAGCCATGCATTGCAGCTTGGAAACTGCTGTTCGGAGCATTCAGAGATTCTTCAACCTCAGCTGGAAAGAGGCAGGAGCTGGCAGTAGTCATCAGATTTTGGAGGGCTGGTCTAGCTTAACCAAATGTACTTACTTGCCAGTGAATGTGCCTGATTCCTAGTCTTTGGGCTAGCCACAGTTATTTATGCAAAGGGGAGAAGAATCAACAAGTGACTGAGACAGTTTGACATGGCAGGATAAATTGAGCAGCATAGGATGAATGCAAGGAATGGGACAGAAGATAAATTGAGCAGCATAGGATGAATGCAAGGAATGGGACAGAAGCAAGGAACCTTTTAATAGTTAACTGTCAGGTTGGCTCAGTACTCTGCTTTGTGTGACAGCACACTTTGAGCATTTCTTTCCAGAATAATGTGATGGTGTTTGGGTTGTTTTCCAGGAATAATTTGTGGGTTCAAGTAAGAGATATCAAAAAGGAGATTATTTAGTTTTACAAATGTAGCCCAGGCAGTAGAGGAGAAATCAGTGTATTAAATCAGAGCTATCAAGCATGGAGGCACCAAACTCACATTACCTCACACAGTATCTGTTAGGAAATATTCTCTGCTCCTTCTCATCATGGATTTGAGGCTCAAAACCTACAGTTTCTGGAGCTAAGCACTGTTGGCATAGCAAGGAATTGTAAAATGAACATTTTGTTCAAAGAATTTCTCCAATTAGGCACGAATAGTATAGTAGAGTTTAATAGACTTTAGTGTTCATTATTTTGGTAAGGAACCTGTGCATAACATGCATTTTTATATGTTTAGGGAGCAATAATGTTTCTCAGTTCTCCTATTTTTTATTCTCTGCTCTGTGGAGAATTTTCTTGTGTCTCTGGAAAATGTTTGAATTATATAATGTAGTTCTGAATTTCTGAAAATTACTTTGATCAAAACTAAAGCATAGTTTTATAATAGTCATAAAGCCCTGTAGCAAAAATGGGGATTTGCTCACAAAAATAAATGGTCATGGTGTATTTCTGCTCCAAGCCACAGAAATAAGAGGGAGATAACTGTAAAAGGTTTGCTTTGGTACAACACCAAAGCCAAATGTGTGCCAGGGGTCATCTTCACTTTGAGATATATCCTAAGAGCCACTTCAGTGGCCCGAGAATACTGTTGGTGTATATGCATTTATTCTAAGGACTCTTTATTAGCTTTCTGTGCAAAATATCCTTGTATCTGTGCTGGTACTCAGTTTTGCTTTTGTAATTCTGATTTACTTTAAAAATAAGTGAAATCACACATAAGTGTATGACTTCTGATATTCACAAATCTGAGACTCAGGTATATTGTTTTGAAAACAACAGACTACAAATGGATTTATTTTAGCAGACAGCATATGGATTACACACTGCTATATGCCTCTTACTATTTGCTCTGTAGCTATTTTGGCACTGTTGACAGACTAAGGAAAACAAATTCTCTTGTAGAGTCCATGAAGTGAGGTGAGCTTAAATGTTGGTCTCAAAGAAGTGCTCATGACATAAGCAAGCTTTAGCCAGTCAGAACAGTGCTTGAGGTGCTGGAAATTTCTGTGGATCCCAAGAAAAAGTCTGTGGGGGACATGAGCTGATGTCCACAAAGCTATGACACGTTGACTGTTTGCATCTGTTGTTTCCCTCGATATTTGCTAAAGAATGGAAAAGTAATTTGATCTGAATATCTGACTGTAGCTGAACTGCCTTGAACTCACAATGATGCTAGGGCTATAGGGTTAACAGTAGAGGGTTGGTGTTGTGGGTGCTCACGGTCCTTGACTTGGTTTCTGAGTGTGCTAGTTTAAAACTCAGAGGGAAAATTAAAGCCACTCAAGCTGCCCCTTTCCCCTGCTCCTTTCTAGTAGTGGAGGAAACACTAGGAGAGATTATAAGATGGAATCACACTTTTCTGAAAAGCTGCAATAACCACAGCAATGTTAATAAAAGAATGTAATAAAGTGACTGTTTTACCTACAAAAGAGTATTTACCACTGGACAAACCAAAACACTTGAAGACAGTGGCTGGTGTGGTTTCCCAGCCAAAGGCAGGATGGCAGCTGGCCCCATGTTGAGCCATGTGGTGCATGGGAAAACAAAGGCAGTGTGTCAGGAATTCTCTCAGCCTAACTTCCCCCCCAGCTGGAAAACAGTGGAAAAACAGACAAAACCTGGTGGGATGTGACAGGGCCTTGAAACAGCTTAGGGGACCCTTCCTCTTGGCCTGACTGCGGGAGTGGGACTGGAATGCTTGGTGGTTCTGGCGGTGTCTTGGGCTCCAGCTGCAGCTCCAGCGGCTGCTGTGGTTGCCATGGCTGTGGCTTGGTGTCCATGAGGCTCCAGTGGGCTCCATTTCCTTTTTTCTCAGAGCAGCATCTTGGGCTCACTGGTGCCGTCTTTCAGCACCAAGCCAGAAATGCTGCGGATCGGAGGACTGGGGAAGGGACTGCCAGTGGCAGAGAGGGACAAGGTCTGCTGAGCTGGCCCTGAAAGCTGCACATGGCCTCCCTGGGCTCTGCTTCCAGCCTCAGCTTCCTCCTGCTGGAACCATGTCCCTGCCATGACATGGGTGGTGTGGAACTAAACAGTTCTAGGAGCTCCATCCCTTTCTTCTCTAACCACGGCACCAGGGCAAGGGCTTTGTTTCATATGACAGTGAGACACAAAACTAGGGGATGTGGTGCCGCAGCAGTTGGAAGCTGTAGGTGCTGTTGTCAGTATTGGTAACTCACTTTTTTTTTTTAATAATATGCCTCGAGTCAGTAAAATCAATGGAACACAGGTAGAAGTTTATTATTCCATTGTAATTTACTTTTCAGTGTGAAGGCAAGCTGTGAGCAGCTGTGTGCAATGTATTGTGGAGCAGTAACCTTAATGTTAGGAGTCTCTTAATTTGCATAAGAACCATAATGTTTCATACTGAACGCATTGTGTCATGTTATTTGAACAGATTGAAATGAAAGAGTAAACTACGCTATACATGTTGATCAATGCATGAAGTAGTTCTTGTGTTGGTGCTAGTATATAGAATTTTATAGTTCTATAGGATTTTAGAATTCTTTGAGAAATTTCTTAAGATTAAAAAGCAATCATGAGTTGGGGGATTTTTGATGACTGAAAGTTCTAGTATTGTAGGAAATTATTTCCCTTATGATGATTTAAAGAAATTTAAAGAAATTATGACTTAGCTTCCCTAACAGAATTTTTAACAGAATTTGTTTTATTCATATAGAGAAGAATCCCTCACCAAATGGTGCCAGTGTTGTTGATCATAGCGAATACCCTGTTTGTATTGTAGTGTAGCTTTGTGATAATTGTATTAGCAAAAAAAAGCTGTTGAAGGTTTTCAGGGAATAATTTGTATTTCAAAAATGCTGGAAACTGCTTTAAAAATAGAATAAATAGAAACAATGAATTTATGGACTTGAAAGAGTTTATGCTGTTGGGGAAGGTATTGGATACAGTTTAGCCAGCTGTTTTAAGTCCTTGTTCTAAAGAACACTGTTCTAAAGAAGCTTAGTCTTTAGATGTTTAGTTCACTGCACTGAGCCTCACCTTTTTCTTGACATATATAACCAAGTGTTTATATATTCACAAATCTTTTATAGATGGATGCAATCCTAGAGCTTTTCAAGCATATCCATTATCAGTGTTTTATGATTTGTTTTACATTAAAGCTTTCCTACTTGAAGTAGTGTTTTAGCCCATAAATATTGATTTTGATGACAAAATAATTAGGTTAGCTTATGTTAAACAAACACATAGCTTTTTTGGAGGTCTGCTGGATTTCAGATGAGTTTTTAGGAACACAGTATAGTGGTCTGTAGGAACAAAATCCATTGCAGTTGCCTACAATTGAGAGACAACTAGCAGTGACTGATACTTCTAATCACTTGAGCAGTGTTGTATGAATTCAGCTACTTTCCTTTTTCTTCACTGAAAAAAGTCCTTTGCTGACAGCAAATAGGTTATTCTCTGCCAAATGAAATAGTGCATGAAATTCTACTCTCGTTTTTTTAAGCAAGAAGTTTTGTGTAGTTTCCATGATTGTACATTGTAGTACTGAAGTTTCGTTCAACCTAATTATATTTTTCATCTGAGCTGTAACTAGTGATCAGATAATTATTCTGGCTTTAAAAAATACATATAGCTGATATGGATGCTTGATAGCCAGTTTCGTTGCTAAATTGAATTCAAAACATGATACAATTATTTATTAGTAATTTTGGAAAATGGAAGTGAGCTTTTAAATTTTATTTTATACATTGAAGTTGAAGCATCTCAGTTTATTTTCATAAGTATTAACATAATTATTCTAGGAATGTGCATGTGGGTCCCATACTTCTTTTGCCATAGTTCTTAAGAATTAGATGCATCAAATGTCTCTAGACTAAATATGATCTCACAGGAATGGTTAGTCAGTCCTCAGAAATAATTATTTCTTATTGAAAAATAAATGTCATATTGCATTTAATCCATGTCATAATTAGCATCTGTCCGTGAACATGTGAATGTTTTTATCTTTTCCTGGTCCCCTCTTATGGACCTATTTGTACAGAATATTTACAAGAGCCATCAGGAAATTGTTGCCCTGTTTGCTCTTAAGAGCTCAGTATAAAAATTGGTAAATTGGACTTTGCTCTAAAAGAATGTTATCTGTTTTGAGAGGTTTTCCTTTTTCTTTTTTATATATATCCTTCCCTTTGTACATTACTTGATGGCATGCTGCATTTGTTTTTCTTGCTGAGATAAATAATTAAATAGAGGAAAGAAAAGAAAAAGCTTCCCAATATTTTGTTTTAAGAAGGCTGTTTCCTCCAGGCAGGGGCAGGTGATCACAAGCAATAGTACTGTGTGAAGTTATCCTTCCCTTTTGTAACTTATACAGGGCTGCTCCTAATTTACCGCAGATGTGAAGTAAAATGGTGTTGCTTAAATTATCTCTATTAGCTGTGCGTGACCTTCATCAGGAATGAAGCTAACCCATTTTACTTCAGGTCTTTCTGGCTTAGAAGTATTTTTTGAGCGGCTCTAGCTTTTCAGGCAGTCACTGATACCTCCAGGATGAAAACATCCGAAGAAATGCTGGCTGCACCGTGTGCTATCTGATGATGCTGTTTGTACATTGCTTGTAGGCACGCAACAAAACTGGTGGCGAAGGCAAAGGCAGCTTACATGGCATGGGGTTCACTCCAGCACTGTCCACCCACAGCTACTACTCCTCAGTTTGACCACTCAGGTGCTAAGATTTGCACAGTTCTTGTTTGAGTGAGCTGAATGAATTAAGCTGTTAAGGGCTGAAAGGAGAGTGCCAGAAGTTGAAGTTAGGAAGGCTGCCTGGTACTTCCCAGTATAGGATGCTCCTTGGAGTTTTTTATAACTTTACAAAATGCTAGCCTTTGGGGCTAGGCAGTTGCTGCCAGCTTAATTTTTTTTTGCTGCCAAAGTAATTTAGCTATCTGTGAGCATATGTGGAAAAAATTGTTTCTCATTGTAGATTTTTTAAAAACCCACAAACAAATGAAACAAAAAAAACCAGATCTTTTTTTGGAAATGCTCCATGTCCCTCCCTTTGAAACAGAGATGGAGTTAGGGTGTGGGAAATGCTAGCAAAGGGCACTGGGGAAGAAGAGCAGATTACGAGTCATGGCTTTGCCTTTGTCAGCACCATAAAATTCTCAGATCGAAACAAACTATAACTTTTTAAAGAAAGGACAGATCTCACATGGTGTCTTCGGCATGTGTGGCCTGGAAGAGGAGGCCGGGTTTGTACCCCAGTGCCTGAGAACCAGAAGCAAATCCATGGGACTGTGACGTGCGTGGGATCTTAGTGTGGTCCGGGCCCCAAAATGCCCTAGACTGTGAACAGGGGAGCAGACCTGCTGGGAGAGTGAGAGTTAATACCGGGGAATGAAGGGAGTCAAGGGGAGAGTGTGGCCCTGCTAGCCAAGCCTGGACATGACTGAGCCTGGAGAGATTAAAATCCTTGGGGAGCAGAGTATGGAGAGACTTGGCAGGGGCGCTGAAGGTAGGAATGAAGAAGGACCAGGGCTTGAATCAACATGGGCCAGAGGATATGACTTGAGGGGAACAGGCAGAGAAGTTTGTTCTGGAAGGTCTAGAGATCTTGAATATTAAGTAAACACTCTCTGATTTGAGTAGGAGCTCCTTGAGAATGTTTTCAGTCATCACCTATGGCTAATTTCCATGCAGGGAATAATTTCACATTTGCAAACAATTTGATACTACTTTCCCACCAAAGCTGCACAGTACATCCAAAGATTTCAACCTGACTGCTGTTTTTTGTAGGTGTCAGTGTGACAATGTCTGACGTCTCAGTTTCTTATTCTAGAAGTGGTGAATGCATACCTTTTTCCAGTGTGGCAGTGTCCGAGTCTAGGATTGTCAAAACTGAGTTATCCTTACAAATCTCTTCTGTTTGGCCCCTTGAGAGGAAGCTCCTCAATTTAATAGGTTTAGATCATGTGCTGACTGTTGGTTTTTTCCCCGTAGGACCCCTGCTCCATTCTGTGCACAGGATGGACTTGTTCTGGGAATGAATCTGGTTGATGCGTTGGAGAAGGCTGTTCTCTGGAGTACCCCTGCCTCACTTCCAGCAGAAGTCGGAACGCGTGTGGTGGACAAGGCAGGGGATTGCAGAAGGTGGGGAGCCATTCTGGTGCTCTGTGCAGCTGCATGCTGCCCTGGCAAGCGGGACTCCCTTCCTGGCTGTGCTGCAGACTTCCTAGGTGATGCTAGGTAAGTTGCTCAGTCCTAGCTTTTCTCATGTCTTTGCTGATTGTGTCTTGCTTTCTTGTGGATGACTTGAGATCTTTGGATCTTACTTGGAAAAGTATTGACCACTGACAACTGGGGGTGAGGCAGTGGGGGCAGAGGTTTGAAGGTGCTGTATCAATAAAGCACAGCGTAATCCTAAGTGCTGTGAAAAAATGCGTTAGTCTGAGTTATGCCAAACTGGAGACAAAGTTGACTTCAGAACTGGAGAATCATTTTGACCTTAAAGCTGTCTCTGCTTTAGTTAGGAGGCCAGGAATAACACAGTGATTCTAAGTTAGGAGTAACAGAGTAAAGGTAGGACTAACCATTATGTTGATGGAGCACTCAGCTGCACTATTGAATTCACAAAGAAATCACTTGTTCCTTCTTCCAAAAAAAAGTTCAAGTAGTGTGCAATAAATCAGATATAGGACCATACTCCAAATGTCAAGAGTTAGACAGATTATTGTTTTGATTAGTAGTAATTTTGTAAATTTTTTGAACGGTGCAGAGGTGCTGTGCAAATGGTATGACATAACTGTGACGTATACCACACCACAAAAGCAAACAAAGGCAAAGTTTAGGTTTTCTGGGACTTAGCTTGTGATATTTCCTCCTGTGAGTGCTTGCATCCAGATTAGTTTTAGTGTAGACATTTGTATAATGCAAGATGATTTGGGGTGCAAAAAGCACAGCATTTTTTGATGATGTCAACTCAGATAATACAGGTACATAAAATTAAAATGACATGTAAATTCGTCATTCATTGCAGGCCCATGACTCTTGCACTTGGTTATTGTATCAGATACTAAGTAGACAGTGTTTATAATGCCCGCTATCAGAATGTCTTGGAGTCAGAATTTCATCTGCATTTCCTCAGGCGTGGGGTTTGTATTTTTCCAGTGTGGTGTCCATAGCTAGCTACAATGCTGTTGTAATCAGTAGATAACAGGCAATCTTTTGGCCAAGGCATGGTTAAGCCAAATATTGTTTCAGCTTAGCTAACCTGAATGCAAAATATCTAACATTAAATCAGGTTTTATGAATTAACCAAGAGTGTGTCTTCAGTGCCTAGAAACATAGTGAGTGTGTTTGCCAGATAAGCTGTTACTCTCTATTTTAGGGAAGAGAGAGAGTAAAGAACTATGAAGGTTTTATAATGGCTGAATATTATTATAAATATACAGAGCAAGAATGCACGTTCCCCTTCCAGCCAGCTCACAGGGGATCCGCTACATATGGCTCTGTGAAAGGCTGCACTAATGCTTTAGGTGTTGAGCAGTATTTCTAAGTGCTGCTTTCTAAGAAAACATGAGGTATTTTTGTTCGACTACTGCTGTGCAGTGTGCAAGTCTTTCTTTAAATCTTTGAAAAATAAACAAAAAAAAAAAGTGCTTGGGGTGGCGGGGAAACAATCTGTATTTTACGAGCAGAAGTTAAAAATGAAATTATTTGTTTTATCTAGAGTGTTGAGAATTATGTTGCAATTAGACTGTTGCAATAGCACACATTACGAAAGGATCGCACCATTCGCAGAGCCCGCTGGAGGAAAGCTCGGCACTGGAACAGCAGGGGTGTTGTGGGCCTGCAGGGCAGTGCACTGGCACTGCCACACCGGGCAGATTATCAGCTAATGTGAGACAGGAACACCAAGGAAAATAAAAACGCTGCCATTCCTGCATGTCCCATAAAACGGGGGGTGGGGAGGAGAGAAGGAGGGCGACTCATTTTTATCAATGTGCCTACTTTATTTCGGTCTCATGTCTAATCCGGAGTGGGAAATGTTTTCTGTTATGTCAAAAAAAGAAGGAATGGAAATGGCAGCTAATTATGAGCTAATATACTTTGAATGCTGCTAATAAGAGTGGAATTTTACTCAGCTCACTCTATTTCTACAATAGGAAAGTAAAATTTCTCGAGTCAACTGAAACATCTGTTGAACAAATTGGCTCCATTTCATGAGTCTGTTGCTAATTCTGAAAAGTAGATGGTGTTTTATAAGATCAGTAGAGTCAGGGGGTTAGAACCCATATTCTTTACTTTTTTACTGTTATTAAAGTAGGTCATGTCAAAATGTTTTGGTTTTATGAATACAGTAATACTGCGGTTAATATTTCTAGTATTTCAAGCTTTACCTTTGGTTTAATGAGTTTTCTTCACTGTTTTTAATCAATATTACTAATAGTCTTTAAAGTTGTGGGTTTCCAAGTTCTTGGTAGTAAAGTAGTTTATCAGGTTTTAAAAAAAGTCCTCTTCCAGTGCATTTCTAATTTCTATTTCTATTTCTATTTCTATTTCTTTACTTCTACATTTTTTCCTAGTCTCTTTTACTTATGTAGTTTAAATATTAATAGAGTTTTAGTTACTCCTATTGCTGTTTTCTCATTTGGACTAATTCTTCATAGATTTGCAGATGTGGGAAAGCATTGTAGGTGTCAAAACAGTTTATGGCTTCACATGATAGCTGCCTAAGAACGTCATAGAGTCAACAAGCTGATGTCATATGAATATTAAGAGAAGGGAAAAAAAAGGAGAAATTCAAAACAATTTTTCCAAGATTTTGTTCCCATGTGTCAGAAATGTTTTAATTTAATCTCATATACATAGATACATCTTAAAGTACTCAGGTATACGTCTTAACACTACCATCACTGAAAGGAAATCACAAATCTACTGCAGATCAAGTTAAATTCTGTGTGCTTTAACTGTTAAATATTACAAAATCAATGCAAGTTCTTCCTATGTATTACCCATAACTGGGTGTAATACTCTGATATATTTGAAGAGGAAAGCTGGACTTTGAATTTAGACAGTGAATATGTATTTTCTTTGTGCTACGTATATTACATGGAAAATAAAAGACTGGCATTAACCATGTGCATGGAGGGTGATTGTAAGCTATGACATTTTCAGCTTTGTGGTCAGGCTGTCTATTTAGAGTAGCTTAGTGTATGAGGGATGTGAATGGAAGTTGATAATGATTTCTAATATTACTTAAAAAGCAAAGGAAATTATCTGTTTATTACAGCTGCTTTTTAAGCTTTAATATTTGTTAATTATGTAGTAGTTTGTCTTCTTTAACTTAGAAGATAATGGAGGTATAAATAGGAGGGACAGCAGTGTGGGATATCATTGCTTTTGAGGCATTACTGGGCTGAGGACGAATGGAGATGTATAGTAAAGTTTTCTGAACGTGGGCATGAGTACTGCCACTGTAAAAAAGCTGCCCCACTGTCGATAAGATGTTGCAAGCTCTCCATGTGTTGGTTTTGTCCTTGGTGCAGTTCACTGAAGCTGCAGATGACGTTCATGAAATGAAGTGAGGGGAAAGTTTTGTGGCTGAAATCCTGTGCCAAGTCTTTTTGAAGTTGTATGCAGCAGCTGTGCTGTAGCTAAAGAAGGGCTTTCTTTGCCTCCATCATAACATCTGCATGGTCTTTAACGGCAGAATTGTTCCTCTGTGATGTGTCATTTAGCTAATCTGGGTTGCCTTCATTAAGTCCTTTTTTTCTTCTCCTTATTAGAAATGCTCACATTACTTTGGGAAATAAGTTTGCAAGTATGTGGACTTGAGCGTTTCTGTGTAGAAACAGTAGACTTCAGTCAAAAGGAAGATGAGTGGAGACTTTGTAGCTCAGCGAGTCTCTTTAATCTGGGCAGCTCTAGATGGACACCATGAATTTGATTTTTATGTGTCCTTTCTTGTTTGGAGGTTAGGACCTGAACATGTGGCCAGTTTTTGTGGAGATGCCGCAAATGTGACATCATGGCAGCTGGCATTGATCTGACAGCTTCCAGAAGTGTGGCTTGCACCCTCTGTGCTGAGGTGGTACCCCCTCTCCCTTGTGCCAGTGCCGCTGCAGCCGCAGCTCTGGGCTGAGCTGGCTCAGGGAGCCAAACCGGAGGACCGCTCGATGCATTTTTGGTTGAGTCACTTGGCTGGCTCTGGACCTCTTTGAACTTCCCCACTGCAGAGTTGTACAAATGTCTCTGCTGAAGATGGCCTGGAAGAGAGGGATGGCGGGACCAGCCTCTTGTAGTTGTAAATTGCTTTCAAAACCATGCCTTTGTTGAGAAGGCAACCAAGGGAAGTGTTAAGAAATGTCTGCTTGACTGTATACTGTGTTTACTTTTAAAGTTGAGAGAAATCAATGAATCAGGCGTAACTGAATTTGAAATTTTAGCTTTAGTGTTCCTTCTAGTTGAAGGTTTTTGCACAAGGACTTTTAAACTGAATTTTTATTTAGTCTTCTTACAGCATGAGACTAAGAGGTCTGTAATTGTTCACTCTGTTAGCACTGTGAAGCTGGTGAGTTCTTAAAGCTAAAGGGTGGGATCTCATGGTCTGAAATATGAGACTGTGATCTTGGAGAGAAAAACAAAGATGCTAGAAATGCTGCCCCTTCTCTCTGTTAAGGATTTTGGCTATCTTGACTGTAAATATCTTGGATTTATGGGGATACCCGACTCTCAAGCAGTATGTCCCGAACTAAATCTGGAGGAATAAGCTGTAAATTAAATGGGGTGTGTGTGGAATTTTTGGTAAGAATTACCACATTTTATCATCAGGAATTACTGGATATCCTTTTGCTTTCTGCTCGAACAGTAGAATCAGTCTTCCTTCTGTAATCTCATAGGAAAATGACTGCTCTGGAAAAGCAAGAGTACTGATTTATGTAATTGTACTCATTGCAGAGGTTTGGTTTGTGAGTTCCAGTTATCATAAATAAGCAAAATGAGAGAAAAGAGCAGGAAACATGCCCCTACCTATTAGGGTTGTTAAACAATATTTTCAAAATTATCATCTAGTCAAATTGTGATTTTCTTCAATTTATGCCAGTAAGTCCCTACACTCACTGTCTATAAAATTAAACATATACTTGCCTCAATGAAGAATGAACACTACACTGTGCAAAACAATAAAGTTTTTTGTTATTGCTGCTATTACAAATTACTTGTAATACTGTGTATTAAATGGAAAAAGTTAGGTCCGCCTGCATGTGTAGTTCAGAGTGCAGCCTGCCTGCTGGGGGGAGCGTGACACACCTGCCTCCTCATCTGAGAGTGACCATGACCACGTCACCAGGGACTGAGCATGCCCCAGGCATTTCAGTCTCACACGTGAAAAACGTGTTTCCTAATGCCCAAGGGGCACAGCTAGGTCCTAGGAATAGATATGCTTGGCAGCAGTAGTCCAAAACATGCATTTTATCTACACATTTAAAAATAATTAGCAAAATAAGATCATAAAGTCAGTAAAACTGAGCACATTTAATACATTCTGGTTCCAGTGACGTTACTGTGAGGTAAGGGCAAGCAGACCACGACTTGTTTCAAAAACAGGAAGCGCCTACATTTATATAAAATTGCATAGTTTCAGCTGTCATAAATGTGGTTTCAATGCAGTTGCAGGAGTAAAGCTCAAAGTAGTTATAACCAGCTTACTTCCTCTTCCAGTCAAAGTGCAAATAGCCATATAATTAACAATCTGTGGCTCATTTCTGTAGCTGGGTTAAGTATTCTGTTTCGCCTGTTCAGTCACTGTATAAACACAGAGGGAACTTGACTTGGTTAAGAACATTTTGAAACACAAATATCCCCAGTCATAACCAGATCTGCAGATTCACAGAAGAGGGTCTTCAGTTGCCCCTCGAGCTTGGCAGCAGCAGTGAGACCTGTGAGTGTGGCTGGATCTCTGCCAGGCTCCTTGGAGAGGAGCAAGTCTTGCCAAGTTGGCGTCTTGCCATGGTAAACTGCATGGGGCAGCAAAACCTGCTGCAGAGCTGGTAGACAGTTTTTCTCTTTAGGGACTTCCCTTCTTACATTCCATTACAAATTGGCTTTATTCAAAGTCTTTTATCATTAATTTTTTGAGGACTGATTGCTCAGCTTTTTTGGACAGCTTTTTTCTGAGTTAATTCAGCCATTCTGCCTTTGACTCTACTCATGCACTTAGTGTGACAGAAAAGCATGAGTACAAAAGGATAAGAAAGAGTTCCTCTTCTGTTCCCATACACTCTCGGGTTGGTTTAAATGCGCTTTAGGCTGCTTGGAGAGCCTTCGAAGAGAGCCCTAACTTTTCATCCAGACAAGGCCCGTCACACTCTCTGTCTCTGCTGATACAATGCACTTGAGCAGCAAATACCTACTGAATATTCTCCATGTACTCTGCTTGCTGGAAAGGACCATTGAGGAGCCTTTCCAGGGAAAGTTTGCTCACCCAGAAAATTTTCTCTGGGGAAGCACTGCAGAAAATGAAGCTGCAGCACTGGCTGCATATGGTGATAGAGAGTGTGCCTTTTCTTCGTATGATAGGTAGCACTGAATTTTGCAAAGCCCTGTGAGAAACCTCTAGGCAGAGCTCAAAAAAGACTCCTCGGTCCTAAACATAAAATAGAACATTTCCCTTCCCTACCTAGGTTTCCTCTTTAACTATCAGATAAATAGTGAAATATCATAAATTCATAGTGACCACCTTTTGTTTTTATGCCTTAAGAGGACTATTTAATCCCATTCCAACGTTTTAATTTCTTCAGGAAATGCTGGCAAACACATTTTGTTGTCACTGGAACAACCAGAAAAGCTACATCAATGACCAGCACCTTGACTCATGTTTGAATGGAGTTTGGAAAAGCAGTCTTGGCAGCCTGTGCATAACAAACAAGATATGTACACCAGTGATTGCAAAGGGAACAGAAATCAGGACAGAGTTCTGCTTTGAGCTTAATAGTGTTTTAGCTATGATGGACAGACAAGGGAAGACGAAAGAAAGTGAGAGCTCGTTTGAATCTTGTGAAAAATCTCTGGTGGTTACATATATTAAAGTGTTTCTTTCATTCTAAATAAAATTTGGAGACTTTCAGGACACAACAGGTTTATAACATTTTTTACCGTGTAAAGGATTTATTTCTATTCTTATCTTCCAATGTTGTTGAGAAGAACATACAGCTGCCATTCTGAAGAGTATGGTTGCACAGCTTCTGCTGCTGTGTCTGCTTATTCTGTGTCCGTAGGTAATAATTTATCATAACATCAATATAACATTACCTTTAGTCATTCAGAAAAGCCTTATCTGAGATGCTTGCCAGAGTTACTCATGTGTTTCTTTGCTTAGCGTGACATGGCCATATTTTCCTTCATGGCTTAGTTCCTACCCGGGCACAGGCTATGAAATGTGCTCACATTGCGCTGTGTTTTATCACTGACTGAAGGGATTGGACCGAGCCGTGTTGTAAAAGAGGACAGTAGGGCCAGTCAGCTTGTTGCAATGAATGGATTGCTCTTATTCGTGGAGCAGTGTCGTCCAAACAGTGGTCTCTGGGCCAAGACCAGCCTACAGGAAATTTCCATCTGCTCTGCTTTTTACCGAAGGAGACGGAGAGCAGTTTCACTGCAGCAAGTGCTGCCCAGCAATTGGACTGCATTGGAGGCTTGCCATGATCCAGTTTAGAGGGCTGGCTTTGAGGGAGTGGAGGAGCCTCCCTTCTCCTGTGCTCTGGCTTTATTTCCATGATAATATCTTGATAATATTTCTAGGATGGCTACTTGCGGCACATGCAGGCTAGCCAAGCTGGTGACTACCCCGAGGACTAGGAAGTGAAGTCTGTGAGAATTAGCTGGTGGGAGGTTCTGCAGCCAACCACTGAAACAGAATTGCCAACTCCTTGTAATAGATGACCTCTTTTAATAGAAAACCACATCCTTTAGAACACTTCATTAAAAATGCCCTTATCAACTACAAGCTCCCATGCCATATAAAAAGTACCTTATTTGCATATGAAGTAATTCAGATTCAGACTTCTAATTGCCATTTGAAAAGTCAAATACTAATTTTTGAGTGGATTTTGATATTGTAGTTTTATATTACTTTTTAGGAGAACTGCAAGATTAATTTGAGACTGTAAGTATTAAACCTGAAAAGAATATGGGAAGATGGAAAGCTCTGTATATATATAAAACAATAATAATATTAATAAAATTATAAAATTGTATGTGTACTCTACATTGTCATGCAGTGGTAGTCTATAAAATTTTTATTATCTTGAGATAATACGCATATCTATTACATGAGAGCACTGAATACCTTTTTAATCTGTGCAGATCATCCAAAGCAAATGCTTCTAACAATTGTCTCCACACTTGATTGTATGTTTTTATCATCATAAGGTTAAATACTAAATGAAGATTTATATTTTTATATGATTTATAATTTTTTTAACTTCTCTTTTTTCAGATTCATTTTTAAAAGAATTTTCACACCTAGGAAATCATTAGGCTCTTGTACAATGAAAATGGTTCAGGTGAAAATGAAACAATAGAAAGATCTTGTACAAATTGGATGGTATCTCTTAAGATCTCAGTTTACTATAATTCAGTCATCTGATGGTTGAAGAAGCTGGTTACTTTTGTCTATGTGTATTCATAGAAATAATCTGGATTGCTTAATTCCATTACAGTCAAACGGAAATATATGCATGGTTGTAAGGAGTTACTGCAATTGGCCTGGTCTCTAACTGTACATCAGAATTGTTGTTCTTTAATAAAACTGAAAGAAAAAATTCTGCACCATAGATCCCTCATGTCATTGCCCTGTAGACCTACATAAAATCCCGCTACTTTTAAATTCCCCTGAGCTTCATCAGGTTCCCCTAAAGTTTCTGGTATGAAAGATCTCTTCGCTGGGGACAGATTGTTTCTCCTTATCAGGAATGGGGCCCATATGAGTGAACTAACCACATTCCCAAGATCAGTGTTAAACTCTCCAAATTGTCCCAGTAATATAAAGAGTAATATAAATTCATGCTCAGTTACAAGCTTTCTAAAATCACTTTTTGCATTGTAAGAAAATTAGAAGAGATGCACAAACTTACATAAAACAGAGTGGCTTTATAGCATTTCCGTGCTACTGGATCACTTTGGGGTTTGAGTCAGGTTTCCTGAATTCACTTCTTCAGTCTTTTTATCTCCTGATAAGTTGTTGGTCCAGTTGTTTGAGCTCTGCTCTAGATCAGACTGTTTGCCAAGTTGAAAAATTTCCCTGTGTTTAGACATGTTGTAGATACCTCTGGGTACCTTCAGCCTTCCCCTTTGTGTTCTTAAGAGTCAGTTCTGTTGCCTTTTCTTCTCCTTTTATACTGGGCTTTTTCCGCTGTTCATTTTGCTGCTGATAAGCTGAGTGGAGTAGGTTTCCTGTAACAGCATCCATCTTGCTTTCCCCTGGGCGAAAGACTATTCACTTGTTCCTGGCCTGGATCATAGGTGATATCAGTCCTGCTAGCAGATGTCTGAATGCTGTGTGTATATGTGCACACAGTTTATTAATTTTTTTGTATTTATCTATATAATATGTGTAAGAAACATCTTCTTGTAGAAAATTTTGTCTAATATGTAATAGCTAGTGTCTGGCATGTGTCACTGTGTTTGCCAGTGAGATAAACCTCTTTCATTGCTTTAAAATATTGACTTCTATTTTACTTTGGTTTTTATTTACCTCTCTACAAAAAAAAAAAAGAAGCATTATCAGTGGCTTTTTCTGTTTTCCAGACATGTCATTGACTTAGACTGATCAGTTTGTGGAATTAATACATGACTTTGTGTATAGTATTCTAAAGAGATGTACTTTGCGCATCTAAGGTCCTGATCTTTGCTGTAAGAGCTGCTAAGTCCTATGGTCTTTGCTGTACCAAAAAGGTGAGATGATAGACTGGTGTTGCCTTCAAATCTACGTCTTGATTTATTTATTTGGGGTAATTTTTATTCTGTCTCTTAGTAAATTATTTGACTTCATAGCTATTAGAATTTTGTATTTGAACAATTTTGTATTTTATTACCTGCTTGGAAGTGGCTTAAGGCTGTTATTTGATTGATTATTCTTTGGTTTATATTACTTCTCTGATCGCAATGGCAAGAGCTGGTTTATATTCTCTTGTTACATTTCCGAAGGGTTTAGCAACTAAGAGTCAAATGTGAAATGGAGCATGCAATTCATGCAAGTGCTGACTTGTGTTTATATTCCTGAAGACTGAACACACTTTCATAAATGCTAGATTAAAACAAATTTAAACCATTGCAAATCTATCAAAATTCATAGATTACAGTAAAATACATATCTATGTAAAAGTGTCTGGTTTTATCTCCTATTACAAGTTAAATGGGACCTGTGTGTCTGTTTTTCTTTAAAAATTGTCTAGCAAAATGTACAAGATGGATTTAAATATTGTAGTATTACTTTTAGGTGATCTATTAGTATAGCTAGCTGTTTAGTTGGGTCCTTCTAAGTTAGCATTCTGTGAAATAGTAAGAAGGTCAAATATTCTCCTTTATTTTTAACCTCTTTTCCTACAGAAACAAGGCTCATGAGGTCACACTGTGCACTTGTGTAGATGTGCACATCCCTTCAACTCCCCTCATTATCTTTTTGAACCTTTTGCTGATTTTGATCACATTTTTGGCACAGTGGAGATCTTGAAATTCAGATCCTGCAGGCTTTGTGAAAATAAGCAGCTGAGTATAGGTGGAACCACCTAAAGGTGCCCTGACAGAGGGAAAGGTTGCAGCATGAAATAATGTTATTAGTTGTCTGGGAATCCTAGTGATGGGGAAAAAGAGGCTTTAAACAAATGTCCCAGCTGTGGGAAAAACTTCCTTCAAAGCTTTCCTCTTTCTAGACACCAAAGTCAACCAACCAGGAGGTATAAATCTGTGGGAGATGAGGCTTAATTAATTCTGTTGTTCATGAAACTGCTTGTTCCCTTGATATTTAATAATAATATCAGTAGCATGAATGTTTCCATGAAGTATGTTTTTGCATATTTAGTTTTTAAGGTAAATATATAGGGATATTCTTATGGCAATCCTAATTTTCAGAAGCATGTTTCATTTTCACAATGAATATTAATTTAAATGTTTACAAAACACCATCTCTCTCTATTAGTACAAATCGAGCAGTTCTTCCCCCTTCCTTCTAAAATGACAGATACTGTGAATGCTTTCCAGCTCTGTTTTGCATGTGGTTCTGGATTGCAACTAGCCAGAAATGCTGGAGAATTCATGTCTCTATGATTGTGCTCCAAGGGAGTTAACTGGGAAGAACAAGGCCAGTACAGTACGCTTACTGAATATGGAAATAATAATAATTATAAAGCTAACCAACAAGAAGTGTATTCTTAATAAAATGTGTGGGTTTTTTCAGTGTAATCATATGACTATATAATACAAAAATTGCTTTGAGAGTAGGTCAAAGATTACGCATAGCAGAGGCTTGTGTGATTGGTTATGAACAAGTGAAAATAGGGTAAACTTTTGACCCAGCAGCAGCAAATGGAACTGTGCAAAGCACCTACAGATGGCAGGATTTAAAGTATAGTCGGTCTCTCGCTCTTTCACAGCAATTATGATCATATTTCAGCAGGCACTGAGGGGAAGGCGCTCTGCAGCTCTGATACAGCGCGTCTTTGAAAGTTTTGAATATGCAGTTGTGTTTTTTTGTAGGGCCATCAATTAGCTTAACAAGGAGAATTCCACTTTTGTTGCTCGTGTTAGACTCAACGAGCTCCTGACCAGTATGCTGAGTCCATTTGAAACAAAAAAAATAATTTGAACAATCTGAATAATTTCGATAATTCAGACTGCAGTAGATTTATTGCTAAGCTTAAAAGACTCTGAAAGTTCTTATGCAGTTATGCTGATGATGCAGGCTTGAAGGGATGAGGAGAATGTGGTTCCAGAGAGGGCTGTGGGAAACAACACTCCCAATCAGCTCCTTTGATTATTGTGTAGATTCATGCATCTTCCTGGTTGAGTTTTAAACCAGTTTAAAGTCTGCAAAATTTAAACTTCAAAAAGACCAATCAATAAACTGCTTATTTGACAAGACTGTGGCGTTTTGATAATTCAGTGTCATTTGGTTTTGTTGTGCCTATGAAATACGTGGCAAATTAGAAGAAGTGAAAGTGTTGTGAATTAGAAACCAATGATTGCCCGTTTCCTGTAAATTTTGTCAGTTACAAAATCAGAAGCCCAGTTGCACTTTTGGCACAGACTGATATTTCTGAAGCCATCTCAGCATATTTTGTGTAATTCACTGCCTGTCGGATGTTTGTGTATCTTGTGTATGTACGTGTGCAGTCTTCTCCCACAATTGCTTTTTCTATCGTGCTTTGACGTATCGGCATTCAGGAAAAGAGTGAGTTACAGAAGGCATGCTTCCTTCTCGTTGTGATCCAGCCACTATCTCCCTTTCCTTCTCTTCGCGTTGCCTTCTGGCCTGTAATCTGATGCGAGTGCCAAATGTGGGGAGGTGGAGCAGAAGCAATCCAAGCTTTTCAGACCTTTTCATGGAGGGGGTTATTTTATTATATTTGTGGTTCACAAAAATTTTCCTTTGGTTTTTCAGAATGACTTCTATGGAGAGTAGAAATTGCAAGCATATGGTAGTAAGCTAAATAAGATACTGAAAAATGCTCTTTGGAGGAAGGGAGAATTTTTAAATACTGATAAAGCGTGGTTGGTTGGATTTGCTTTTTTTTTTTTCTTTTAAATCATGCTGAAGCTTGCACTGTACATAGACTGCTGGGTGTAATTCCATTTCTTTTTGGAGATGAATTGTGTTCATTTTAGCCATGTCTGTACCTGCAGCAAAGAGCTGCTGCTGCAAGCTTTAAGGCACTTAAACGGCTCAGTGACTGCTACTACATGAGTTTGATCTGGTCACACAAGATTTTGAAACTTTTCTGGTTATTAAAATACACTGAAATGAAAACTACTCTTGCCAAATGTCAAACAGCACACACTGTCATAGATGAATTCCTGTTACAGTTTTATAGTCCCCCTCACACACACAAAAAACCACTACCAAAACAAACTTTAGGTCAGTTAAAAATCCCACTTGTGCATTCCCCTCTTTTACAGATGAGCAGCTTTCAGGTCACTAGGTTTGAGTTGCACTCAGAATTTGCTTGGACCTGTTATGTCCCAGCTCTTCAGAGTGGGCTCACAACCACAAATGCTGTCCTGTGCTCCCTGTGGAGGCTGGGCTTGGGGGTCTTGGAGTGGCCTCTGCCAGAGATAGTGGGTTGGCAGGGTTACCCCACAGATCTCATTAAAACCTAATTGAGTAACCCTCATCTAAAGGTAGTAGCATAATTTTTCAGTGTGAGGTGGTTGTCTGTTATGTTCATGACTGCAATGAGTTAAGGCTTCTTTGCATGACAGCTATTCCACCTAAAATTAGGGGCAGTTATTGTCACCTTTCTGCCTGGTAAGTACCAGCTTCACAGAGGTATTCTGAATTTGTTGTAAGTGCGAAATGCAAAAACCGAAAACATCTCATAGAAAAAGATTATTCTTAATACGTGAAGTAGAAAGGGAAATGAATTGAAGAGGAGGGTTTCATACTTGGGAAAGAAAGTGATTTTTAGAACCAGAATATCCTGAGTTTCATCTAGTTATATTCTTGTTCTTTTTGATGTATAAAAGGTATTGAAGCATTATTACTGAAATGTTATTATTGAAATATTATGGGATTATTCCTACAGTTTCACTGGTTAAAATAGAAATCTAATTGAAGGATGTGCACTTTTCACAGCTATTATGTAAATAACTGGTGTTGTATTCCAGTACCTAAAATATCCTGAATTATAGTTACTGATAGATACCCTGTATACTGCTTTAAAATGTAAAACCTATTAACACATCAACCAAACTGGGGGATATATTAAACCTGTAACAGTGATCTGTGCTTTATAATGCCTGCATATTCTTCTTTTAATTCTGATCATTATTTCTTGCCACAGTATAAGAGTATTTCCTAATCATTGCTGGAAATAAAATGGTTAAAATGACTCTTCTAGTATTGCTTAAAGCTGAGTACGAAGGTTTCCATTATGAGTGGCTCAAAAAGTTCTTATCTACCCTTTGGTAAGTAGGTGAAGTGCCTGTGTGCAATAAGGGTAAGCTCAGTTTCCTTTTAGTGTTATCTAAATACCTAATTTAGTTTTCCTTTGTATGTGCTCTGAAAGAGTAAGTGACAAAAGCTGTTGTTTCTTTGACCACACCTTGCATATGGATTCAAGTATAGTGGTTGGCTTTTTCTGCCTCCAGAAATTTGGTGAAATCTTTCCTTGTTGTCCTAAATCGGGGTATTGCTCACCTGTGTTGGTACTTACCTGGTTTAACTTGGGCTTGAAATTAGTGTGGCAGCTGTACCAGTAGTACTTAGATTTCTGCAAGTGAACTATTGTCACAAGAGTATTTTGGATATTGAGAAGTTTTCAAGTTGTCAATAAACCATTGTATAATCATTACAAATAAAGTAATACATAGAATATTGTTGTAGCATGTAGTATAACACAGCTATTTTCGTGCTGTTCACCAAGCTAAGTTGCTGGCTGTGTAATTGGAGGATAAAAGCAGTAATTTTCCCATACAGACCTAGCTAAAAGAACGGGGGGTTTTGATACATTTCAGTTGCTAGTGGAAACGTAGACAAGGTTCAGATTTAGATCTATTTTTTCCCCCCCACAGAAAGTTTCAAAATCAAGGTGAAATATTTGTTCGAAGAAAGTGTTGAATTTAGTACTCTTCATTTGTAAATGCGTGAAGAACTCTGCAGATCTTCCGAGATTTTCTCTTCTCCTCGCCTTAGCTGTGAAGATCTTCGGCTTTGCACAGTGTCTGTGACATAACAAATACCTTGAAAATCAAAGAAGTAACTGGACACATTCATTTTCTATAAGGCATGGGAGTTAGGTCGATACATGCCTTCAGCTGAGAAGAGAGGGAGACAGGAACATGACACTTGCGCCCCTGTTGCCTCAGGGAATGGTTTTGACCTCCTGACAGTCAATCCTGAGGAGCAGTGGGATCACTGGTAGGGTGCAGATTAATGAAAGCTGATTGACACCAAGAACCAACCCTTCCCCATGTTTGTAGACGTGACCACTTACAGGTAATAAGCTTATAATAATTTCTGCTTAAGCACAGGTGGTGAAAGTAGTGGTGAAAAAAAGGTAAGGAGCTTAAATACGGAGAAGGTACGGGGCAAACAGTGATGAAACACGTGCAGTGTGTGGTAATTGTCCCTAACCTTTTGCACGGAGGCTTGTGTTTATCCCAGTCCTCAATGCAGATACTCCTGTTTACCAGCTGTAGCGTAGGGGGAATCAGAGACTCAGGTCCAACAAGAAGCATTGCTTATCTCTCCCTTACATCAAATATTTTAGCAGCTGGGCATGAACATCAAGACTTTTGAGGGTTTCTTGTAAGTCTTGTGCAGGAAATTATTCATGAGGGGCACATTTTGTTGTCTGTCTGAAGGACTCCACTTGCACAAAGGGATTGAGGAATGTATTTTGTTTGGTCTTCTGATTGGTTTTGTATTTTGAAAGCTTAAAAAATTCTCTAAACCAGATTGCTTTTCTGATTTGAAAATAGCACATGCCTTCCTGCTTACTTTGCATTTGTTACCTTAATGGAGTAAATTCAGCTTGGAGAGGCTTGAGAAGAAGAGAAGGATTTAAAATTATTCCCCTTTAATTAATCCTAAGAAAATTCTGGCAAATCTGTCTTTTCTTAGTGCATGCTGTATGTCTTTAAACTTCGTTTCATTCTGATCACATAGACATGTCAGGATAGGTTTTTTTTCCTCCCTATGATGGTAGTTTGATTTGCCAGTAACTAGGTTTTGAGTTTACCTCAGTCTGCTACATACAGAATAAGGAGTGTGTGATCTCTTTTTTCTTTTTAAAACCTAACTTTATGTAAAGAAAACATTTCAGTGGTGGTGTTAGTTAAATCTAGCTTTGAAGTGCTGACCTTTTAGGAAATAGTGTTTTGCTGCTGATTGTAATAAGCCAATAGTGATACAGTGGTGATAATTTTTTCCCCCTGTAAAATATAAATCTTTGGTTTGTTTAAACATCACGTTATTAGAAAAGGGTAAGCTCCCTCTGTGGAAGATTATAGTACCTTCTTTCTTTAGGGGAAAAAGAAACAAGCACAAGCAATACAAAGAAACAACCCAAGGCTTATTTCTTTATCTTTCTTGGCTAACACATAAGGACCTTGGGTCCTACTACTGCTGCACTTCAGAGGGCGGCTGAACAGATAATTTGTGCATGTTACATGTTTCTAAGTTCTCAGCAGTCTGAGACAACATAAGGACTCCATCCTGAAAAGTAAAAAATGTTCTGAGCTTCCTTCAAGAAAGCACTTGCATGTAATCTTTACAGTTAAGGCCATGAATGGGCCCCTGTACTTAATGTTAGGTAAGGCAGTTCAGAGAATTGCAAGACTTAAGTATTTAATCCAAAGCATTATTGCTGTGGTGTTAACTAACAAACTGTCGTCCCGGTGCTACATTCTCACAAATGTTCTCATATTTATAGATCAGTTTGGAGTTGTTTTCTATACAGAGCTTTTTGCATATGTATTTTTTATTTAAAATATTTTTAAGGAGTTAATTATTAACATCCAGGGAAACATCTTTATTTTTTTGGCAAATGAAAATAAAAAAAAGGGTTTACTAGAATAGTTAATGTGGTTAGTTAGTTCTGGTTTACATACCTTAAGTCCAGTAGTGTGTCTTCTGGGAACGTTGCTGGAAATAGAATCAGTCTTTCTAAAATGTATTATTTTCTACTGTTCACCGTTCTGTACAATTTTTACTGTAGTATATTAGAACTGCTACTGCTTTCTTCAGCTTCATTCTGATAACTGGTATGGTCTCCCAGAAAATCTCATTGTGGAGGAAGACAGCTTTGTTTTGATCCCTCTTTAGCAGATCCTGACAGCTCTGCCTGTGAATCCAGTGCCCTTTCCAGAATGCTTGTGTAAGATTATTCTGAAGAATTCCTGTGCTATCCTGCTACCACATACCTAGAGTTAGTAGTTTTTTCTCCTTTCTCACCCAGAAATATGTTTAGATTTTCTGTATCTTTACAGAGGTAGCATCCATCATGCTTTCTTGAAGGTTTAATTGAAGTTTAAGGCGGTATCTGGCTGTTCTCATAGTGTCCCTGTAAGTTGCAACCTGAGCCAAAAAGACAGAATGCCTGATACTACCCACTTAAATACACCTGGCTTACTAAATGACCTTGAATAGGTAATTTTATGTCTCTCTTTATCCTGAGATCTATAAACTTCTGATAATAAAACATATATCCACTTCTACAAAAGCTCTTTGAAATCCATGAGTGAAAGGTATCCTATAAGGTCAAAATATGAATTATTTATTGCTACATGACATGCACAGCATGCAGACTGTAAGGTTATAGATATCTTGTCTGTTCCTTTTTCCCCTGAGAATAAAAGTCATACCTTCACAGCTCAACCTAAGAAAGTGTTCATTGCATGAAATCTAATATAATTTTATGTGTGTGAGTGTGTGATAATATTGAAACTTTGGTTTCTCCAAGGAATTGGTTTCAACTGTTAATATCCAGCTTTGTCTGAGAGGTGCAAATGTAGTTTTCAAAATAATAAACATTTTAAAAATAAAGAATTAATATAAGAAGACCAAAAAGAATAGTCATAGGTGAGGCAAATATTGGGGTTTGGAGTAAGCAAAATAGAGTTTCATGGCATTAAAGTTGTGGTAGAGTTACTACAGGGTAAGAGAATACTGTTAGTGCTTGTAGCCATTTATTTTCTAATTGACATGCTAGCAGTGTGCTTTACAAGAAACTGATTTTTCTTTTAGTATGTTTCCTAGGCTTTGTTGTAGGTCCTACTTGTCTTCAAAAGAGTTGCGTTCTCTGCTTACTGTTTACATTATTTATTTTATTAATTTAGGCATATATTATATGTGCGTGTATGCATACCTTATCTTGAATGTATATATAGGTAGAGATATAAAGCATGCAGAAAGCAAGAATAGGCTTGTTGCAAGAACAGGCCTTTACACTTCAATGTGACCATTTGCAACTGTAGTTGGAAATCAGTAGGCAGCTAACACGGGTTTTGTAGGACTGCTGTACATGTTCTTGCTGACATATGCTACTTTAATAATTTGGTTTCTCTGTAACAGTCTTGGCCTCTGAAAGAGTGTAAGAAATTGTCTTCAGTGGAGCACACTTAAATTACCTAGAAATGAGATCTGTGACATTAGCATAAATCTCAAGTGCTTGGCCTTTGCTTCAAGTCCAAATATTAGGTCAAATTTGTATCGAGCTAAATACAAAAGAGCTTTTAACTAATTGGGATAGGCACAGACTTTCTAGTGCTGACAATAAAGGCAAGAGGGTTTTTGCACGGGTTTTAAAACTCCTCTTGGAGACAACAGACTCCTGGATACATTTGACTCTCTACTGCACTTTTGGATAAAGGGCAGTCTTACAGCTGAAGTCATGTCCCGCTGGAAAGATTGGGAAAATGTTACTAGAAATCAGATTGTGATGGTGAAAGAAAGCAGTGGTCTTCCCTAGTAGGAGCTTTCTCAAGAAACTGTTAAAAAAAATTGCTTCTATATATCAATGAATTTTGTTTAGAAGACTGTACCTTTAGACCATAATAAAGTGTCTGGTTAAAAGGAGCCATCTGCTTGGAAGTATTTCCCTTTATATTGCCTTCCATATTGGTTCTCTTTCATTACACTTTAGGCATTGTTTTGCATGGTCTTTGTATTTATTGGATACTTTCATCTAGCCTTCCTCACAGCTCTAGAATCTGATGTCTTTGCTAGTCTGATTTTTCTTATCTATCCACAACTCTGACTCTTAAGCATGCTGAGGTCCTGCAGGCTATATATTTATAAAAGTAATTCATCTAATTTACATACAGCGCAGAAATTAAGTGAGTGGGATGTATTAGAAGTTGCAGGGATACTGTGTCATGGAAGCTTCCTAAGAACCTGAACCCTAAATGGGTACTTTGTCACTTCTTTCTCCTTGTCTGTCTCAGTAATCTCCATTGCAAATACAAATGTTAGTGTCAATGTTATGTAGGGGATACTCAGCTCAGTATTTCCTTTGCTGTTTTTTCCCCTTGTGTTACGAAATATTTAAGGTCATAAAATAATATTGAGACCACAGGATTTTTTTTTTAATCACACTTCTGTAGAGAACAGCACTGCAGACAGGAGCTGTATTCTCGTTTTACCTGATTTTCTAAAGTTGAGTTATTTTGATTGACCCTGTTAATTAATTTCCAACACTGCTTCCACTGGGGGCTCTCCACTGTTGCTTCTCTCAAAAAGTGTTCTCACATGTGCCCCTTAGTGCCCACTGTACAGGCATTTATGTAGTATTGACAGCCAGTGTATTCAGAATTGCATTAAATCCAAAGTCTCCAGGCAGCAGGTAATTCAAGAAATTGCATCTCTCTTGGCTGATAGGAACATGGATTTGCCTTTCTTTATTGGTTTCTCAACGTTGTTTGTAAAATTTATTTCACTGTGGATATCTTTTCCTTTTGATCTGGAAGGGCTTACATTTCTGGATGATCACTGTATGTTAAATCCCCTACCATGTAAAACTTAAAATGGGAGAAATACAGGATTTTTTTTCCAAAAGCCCTTCAAGGAAAAAACAATCCTTCAGCAGCCCCCTAATACCTTAACTTTTTTTGAACAGTAATGTCAGCAAATAAATGCAGTGTCAAACATGCTTATCAAGAGAATCACACCAGTTTGAGAGCAAAGCTCCCTTTAGTAATAATTCATGGCCTCAGTTCACTTAAATTTCATTGTATCCACTCCTGTCAGGCTGTCATCTGGGAGTAAGTGATCGTCCCTGAACCTTGGCTCTGCTGAGTTAAGTTAGAAGCATTTTCAAAAATATGAGTGGTTATCAGAGTGCCTGTGTAGCTATTCCAAAACAATAGTATCCAAAACCTGCAACTCCCATAACATCATGGAATAGTTTTGGTTGAAGTACTTTACAGATCATCATTATTCCAACTCCCCTGCATGGGACTTGACCAGGTTGCTCAAAGCCCCATCCAACCTGTCCTTGGACACTTCCAGGGATGGGGCACCTACAACCTCTCTGAGCAATCTGTTCAACATCTTGTCACTCCCATAGTAAAGAATTTCTTCCCTGTATCTAATCTGAATTTACCCTCTCTCAGGTTAAAGCCATTTCCTCTTGTCCTGTCACTATATGCCCTTGTGAAGAGTCCCTCCTCAGGTTTCCAGTAAGTCTCCTTTAGGTACTGGAAGGTTCTGGAAGGCTTCCCGGAGACTTGTCCAGGCTGAACAACCCCAACTCTATTTGTCTTTATAGGAGAGGTGCTCCAGCCCTCTGGTCATCTTTGTGGCCCTCCTCTGGACTCACTCCATCAGATCCACATCCTTTCTTTTGGAGGCCACAGAGCTGGATGCCGGACTCCTGGTGGGGTGTTAGGAGAGCAGTGTAGAAGGGTAGAATCATCTCCCTTGACCATATGTAATAAAGAGAAAATCAGCCTTCCCATGTCCAGGACCCTACATGGCTTTATCATTCAAAATTAGCACTGCAGTGTCATCTGCAAATCGGTTGATACAAATGCACGTCACAAAACAAAGTCACAAGACGGTCTTGAAATACTGTTTAGCAAGTAAGGCTGGATTGCCTTTGGACAACAGCAGTGGCCATGCACCTCAAGTTTAAGATGGCTCTGTTGGGCCATCCTGCTTCTCAGGTAGAGGTGTGGTTTGGAAACAGAGCACACCAGTTGTCTCACAGTTGCTTTGACTGCCTGTTGGATTGTGGTTGCATTTCTGACCTTTGGAGGCAAAATATGACTTCATGTCCAGATTATTTCAAATCATCTGTGTCTTTGCCATACTGCTGTTAAAACTGCCAGCAAAATGTTTTCTTTGAGCTCTTTTTGTCTCGATATGTTACCTGCCCTGCCTGTTTTCTCTTTAGTTTTGGGGAAGGAATTGCACAGCAGAAAGGACAGTTAATTTAAACTTGGCTGATTTTTTCTCAAAAGGATATTTGCCTCACTCAAGACAAATGACTTAAACAATATTATGTATTATTGCATTATTAACTCTGAGCTTAGAAAATGTAGGTTATTAAGAACCTGGGACTGGCAATATGTAAAAATCTAAATTACTCACAGTTCTCATATTAAAGGTTATTTGCTAATGATTTTAAGAAATAGTCCTGTGAACTGTCAAGTACTGCTTTTTCAAGATGAGTCATGACAGCCATGTGTTTGAAAGATAAAGATAGGAATCTCTTTGCCAAAAGGAAAGCAATGAAATAGCCATGTATCCTTCCAAACTTGACTTTTCTCCTCATTTAACTGACCTTGTATCTTGTGCTTCTGTACAACATGCTCAAATGGAGTCTTTAAGAAAATGAAATGCATTGCCCATATAGTTGATATTTTCATTAAAGTAATACTTTTGAGATTGCTTTTGTGGAAAAAACACGGCATGGGTCGCTAATTCTACACTGGGGGAATATCTGTCAGGCCTGCTATTTGCAGTTGATTTCACAAAGGTTGTGGGTTTTTTCCCTCCTTTGTTCCCACAAGTGGGATTTTTAGTTTCTGGATTTACACAATACTAAAGTTAAATGCCAGTTTTGCTACATCTATCTGTTACAAAAATGAGCATAGAACAGTTGTCCTGAAGTTGATATTTATTTCATTGCAGAGTATTTAATTATTTTAAGTCAAATTAATTTCAGTTGGTCCTGCTTTTCCTTTCACTGCTTGTTTTATTTGATAGGCTGCAGTCTCTGAGTTTTGGTTTTCTCATCAAATAGTGCCAGGTCTTGTAGTTCTCAGGAGTATTTGTGCTTGGGCTCAGTTAAGTTTCATGGTTCTGTCTAATACTGATGGAAATTACCATGTGAAATCTCTTAATCGAAAACGTAACTTTCTTCAGTTTCTTTTCCATACCTCATCTCATCCGCTGATATTTTAGGTGTTTAATAATACCAAAATTTGGAGTATGACCCTGCTTTATTGTGTACCACATTCTGAGTGGTTAAGGCAAGGGGTCAGTCATCAATGTTTGCTGTTCATTGTTGCCATTCACCGCTCAGCATCACTAAGTGTTGCTTCAGGTGCTTGTTAGAATTGATGAGAGTGGACGTTAAATTAGCTTCTTATTAATTCTCAAATTTGTAAAAAGCAGGTGTCTCTGCATTCCAGTTTCTTGCAAGTGACAGTAGTTGTAATCAGTAGCATCTCCTTTCTTCATTGAGGTCTCTTGGAAGGATATGAAAGCCCAGAATTTCAGGATCTGCAAGATACAGTCTCTGTGCCCTTCCTACTTGCTTCTTATGAGAACTGGCTTTTCCAATGCAAGGCAATGCCTGCAAGCCACTAACAGTTAGAAGACTGCTGAGCATTGATGAGACATGAGCTTTAAAAAAAATCCTGGGAAATGTTAGTCTTAAGAAGGAGATCTAGGTGCAGAGACCTGAGTATTCATCACCCGGTATGGCAGAATAATTTGCCATGTCCTGAACTAAAAGATAGAGGTCCCACTTGCGTTAAACACAACAGCAAGTTTTTGTTTCAAGGGAAACACAGGCAGTGTATCAAATCCTGCTGAGTTCACACACTGTTGCTGGTATGGCCAGCTGGAGTGTTGCACTGTTCTGCTCTGCCTGGTTATTAGAAACCTTGACACTTCACCAAATTATTTCATCTTTAATCCTTTACCTTGATTGAGTCATATGATCTAATTTAGAAATATTTATAGATAAGACTACATGAAAGAGAATCTACCTTATCCTTGGATTAATTAGTATGGTTTTGTTTTGCTATTAATAATAAACATTTTCTTGTCTGTCTTTTATCTAGTTTAAACTTTCATCTAATTGAAATCTCAGCTGTTGAATCTTTCCAGCAGTCAGTCTGCAGATTTTGGGAACCTTTTACTATTAAAAGTCCTTAGTAGTACTTCTGTTTTGAGATGAGGTGAAATAAAGAGTTTGAGCTGATTTTAAAAATACATGCACTGGAAGGCACATTCTGTAAAGCGTAAAGTAATTTATTTTTAAAAAATCCAAGACTCTTCATAACTTAGCTACATTCTGTTAAAAACGCATGGTAGGACTAGATATTAATACATTTATGTAACATATTGTGTTAATACAACATTTTTTTCTATGCTGTAATATTTCCATTCTGGTTCTGCTTTTCTCTGCTTGCTAAACTTCCTTTGCTGAGTTCCTCTTGTGTACCCTCAGCAGAGATGGAAGCAACTCCTGGTCTTGAGCTCTGTGGGTTGAGACTGATTTCCACCAGCGAGCACCTCTCTGTGTATAACAGATATAGAGCACTGGCAAGCACTCTGCTTCAGAGGCTCTGAGCAGGGGAGAATAACCTTTTTCAGTCTGCAGGAGGAGAAAGAACTGAGCCAGGAGCTGACCAGTTCCAGATTGCACTGAAAGAACCCCTTTACCTTCTCTTGTATCTCTTCTTAATTAAAGAAAAAAGAGTGAATCAGTAGAGATTTAAAAAAAAAAAAAAGAAAAAATAAAGGAAAAAAATAAACCTTCTTCAACTATTACTCAAAAATTTCAATTAACCATAGTCATCAAACCTATCTTAAAAAAAAAAGAATATAATTGTCAGTGGACATGCCCATACAGAACTTAATTGCTATATATAGCACACACCTCAGTGTTGAATTTTCCATTTAGATGTTGCAGATACTTACTTGCACATGGAATGCTCTGAGTGGATAGCTGGGTGTGTGTTTATTAAAGTTATGAGAGCGTTGATGAGCTGTCTTCAAGAAGCATGGACATTTTTTGAAATGAAGAGAGAAGTCACCAGTAATATCTAAGGACTGAGAAGTTAAACTTTATATAAATGTAAAAAAGTTGAGAGAGGAGGGAGGGTGTTTTCATTGCCCTTGTATGGACGGAAATCAAAAGGTTCTTAGCACTGTAGATGCATGTAATGCTAATAGAGAGACTGAATATGAGCAATGCCAGATGCTACAAGTTCCAGTGATACGATTTCTGTGCCCTTCGAGAGGAGATGCAAAGGTCAGAAAAACTAGATTTATCTAAACTATTCTATTTCTTTTGCATCAGCTGGTAAAAGGAAGAATCCCAGTTTTCAATTAGAAGTTTTTAATTAGAAGTTTTCAATTAGGAGTTCCTAATGTCGATGTCGTTGATATTTAAGTCAACATGTTTTCAGTTTTGACTTGAAAAACCAGTGGTTTTGTTAATGTTCATTTAGAAGAGTTTGAAAAAAATACCTAATATTTGAAAACTGTATGTTTGCATCTACAGTTATTGAAATGTAACACATCTAAATCACTGTACTGCCTTTGTTCTTTACCTGAGCAGAAATACCCTTATTGTGCATCATAGCAGTCAGTCCTAATAGTTTCTGGTTGTTTTCTATGCTGGTGCAATGCCCTTCCAGTCTTTCTCACAAAGAGTGAGACTTAATGCTGCCCAGTCAGCTTTCCTAAAAGCCAGTGGCCTCATGCCTTAAATAAAGCCTAGTGAGTCACCTTTGCAATCTTACAAACACAGTTTGAAATGTCTTGATATTTTGCAAATGAGGGCTGTTACTATAGCTGTCAATTTGGGTACCCCTTTGGCTACTCCAAACAGATAGGACTGAAGGGATTGTGAGGGTGGAATTGCATCCTCCTGGATATGATATAGAGAGCGAGAGAAAGGCCAAAAAATTATGCTTTGGAATTTAAAAGATTGAAAATGTGTTTTGAGATGGCTTTACCAGTCCTTGTCTCAGGTATGGGTATGTTAGAAGGGCAAGGAACACCAGATTGTTGTGATATGTCTTGTCTGCCCAATTCGCTCTTTCTTAAGGAAAAATAAAGGAAGAAAAAGAAACCAAACTTTAAAAAACTGTGAAATGCATGCAACGAAGGCAGTATTCTGTTTATCAGTTTCAATTATTTGAACATAAATTGTAAATGTTTTAGTGAAGCTGCATCTTCCCCATGTCTACTGCAGAGTCATCTGTGGTTGGGCAAAGAAAAGGTATTAATGAAATATATTTCTTAGAGAAAACTTAAGTGAACCTCTTCTGTTGTGTAAGGTCTGTGTCTTATCCTAATACGAAAAAGTCTCTAATGTTAGAACTAGTTTTGAATGTGACCTGCTCATCTCCAAATGAAGTGTATGATTCCTGTGAAACTATTTTAAAGGCAGCAACAACTCTGTCATTTTATTGGAAGCGTGTATTCACTGCCTGATAAAGCCAAAGAGCATTTTTTTCTTTGCTGTTTCATGTTCCCTTACGGCCATTCAGAGCAGTGTTTTCTGTCAGGAGTATTTTTTCACTCATTTCTCCTTTCCCTTTTTGTCTAGAATTAGTCTGTACACTGCCGTGGAATGTTCCCACTTCTCCATTAGCTTTATCTGTATACTGTTCTTCACTAAGCAATCTTTTTAACAACATCTGTGTACTTTCACTGTTTTTTCAGCCTTCAACTCCTCTTTTATTGCTACAATGACTCTTTTCTGTTACCTCCTTTTTATTTACACATAACTCTTTCTTTAACACTATGATTATTGTGTTTGTGCTCACCGTATTGTTTTGACTTTAAATTTCTCATTTTATGAGTCCTGTAAATATTAGCAAGCTAGTTCTAGCTATGGTATCTGACTGGGATGCTCCTATTTTTTATGTTTTCCTTAGATTTGTACTTTACAAGTGAAGTGTTTTGTGAGTGTGCATTCTTGTGAAAGCTCATTTTCCTTCTGGTGATTGTTAATTTTCTTGAATGTCAGAGATGCCCTACCTAATCTTCAGGTTTGTCCCTTTAGTATCATTTTCCAATTTAATTTTAGTATGCTTGATACAGCTTCTTTAGATAAGGAATTCATATGGAAAATGCAAATGAAATAAAGTTAAGATTACAAAGCAGTTCCTGTTCTATTGGGGTAAAAGATGTATATAACTCCAAATAATGTTCATTTTGCTTACCCTCTGCAGTGTAGTGCTTTGAGAAGGAGGGACATACTGAGAAAAGCCTGGGAAAAATAAACCCCCTCAATGTACTGTGAATATATTTTCCTGCTGAATATATTCTCCTTACAGAACCAGATTATTTTTTCCTGGACTGAGAATCTTTCTCACAGATTCCCTCTATAGCATGGAAAAGAGAAGAGTAGAAATAGGATTCACGCTGCTCCAGAAGGGGCCTCGTTCCCATTTCATTTTCAGATGCTCTGCTACAGAAGGGTTGGGCCCCAGCTCATAACGTTGATCATAGCGTTGGAGCAGGTTTCCCCAGAGCCTTGGGCAGGGCTGCTTTCCTGAGTAGAACTGTCCTTATAGGGAGAGGGGTATACAGGAAGGGTGATGGGGCAGCATTGGCAAAAATCGTATGTACAGGTCAGCCACTCATTCTTCACAATTCCCATTTTATTTACCTATGAGTACAGCCACAGTCTCTAACGATGTTTTCCAGTTTTCCTGCAGAAACTGTAAGTTAATGAGCAATGTTGTCTTTAGAGGAGAATGAAGTGGTGTAATGGGATAAGGTGGAAATGGAAGGAATTAGAGAATATGCTGAGTTGGAAGGACCCAGAAGGATCATCAAGTCCAACTCCTGGCCCTGCACAGCCCCATTCCTAAGTCGCACCATGAACCTGAGAGCATTGTCCAAACAGTCCTTGAACTCTCTCAGGCTGGGGCTGTGACCACTTCCTTGAGGAGTCTGTGGCCAACCATCCTTGAGGGGAAGAACCTTTTTTCTAATATCTACCCTAAAGCAAAAGGAGGAGATACTTCTTTTTCTCGATCATATAGGAAAAGAGCAGGTACAAAGCTGCAAAACTTATTCTGTGGGCTTGACAATTATTTTACAGTGCTTCATCCACAGCTTTCTTAAATAGTTTGCAAATCCCAGCAATGAAATGTCTGGGTAATGCTACACTGTTCTGTGTCCTGCTGTGTTGCCCACTGCTGGCAGAGCGGGACAGAGTTTATGCTGTGTGCCAAGGTAATAGGGAAATGGTGCTAATGCAGAGGAGGAAAGGCTGGTTCTGTAGTCTGTGAACTACTTCAGTAAAGGCAGGAGAGAGCATTATGCTTGTCTGTGGACTTTGCCTTTTACAAGCAGGAAACTTCTGAATAGTGAGATGCAAACCTGCCTGGGGTTTGGCATTCAGGAAGGAACTCTGAAGCTAAAGCTTAGGTAGGTTTCCCCACTTGACAGTGTGTTTAAAAAATGCTTAAAATATTTGCTGTGGTACCGAGTTAAAGCAAGATAAATGATGTCATTTAATATATAGAAGCACTGACACTGGAGTTTGTAGCGTGGATCATTTGTTATTTGTGCTTTGTTGCATTTGCAGGAGAGTTGGGTGCTGGGGGAAGTTGGTTGTTGCTGAGAGAAGAGTATTTATTGCAGCAGGACTAAAATTACAGGCAAAAAAATTAGAGTACGCTAGGGGGAAAAGAATAATTCTAGCATGCCAGATACTCAGTATTAAGCATGCTTAATATTCAGTTTAGTCTCATATGACATGTTTATGACCAATGTGTGTGCCCCAACAAAGGCACTACTGAAAAATGTACTTGCTAATTAGGTTTGGTGCAAGAAGTAGAGAGCCCTTATATTCCTCTTCCACATCGACAGCACAATTTGCTTTTCGATAGAGGAAGATGCAAAATGATTTCAAGTGTGCCAGGTTTGGGTTTCTCGAGGAGTCCTACGCTTAAAATCAGCAGAAGGGAGGGAGGGGAGTTGCTCTGTTATCATCAAGCTCTGCTAATGTAGCCCGGGTGCCACGTGACTGCAGAAAAGGCTATTATCTCAATGAAAAGGAAACTGCTTTTTAGAGCAGCAACAGAACAGAAGCAGGAGGAATTTTCGAGTACTCCACCATGCTGGATTGTCAAAGGGGGATCTCTCTGATCAGCAGTTAGGGAAGGATTAGCGTGGCCAGTTTGTCAGCTGTCATTAGAAGCAGATGACAGAGATGATAAGCTGCTGTGTGCGCACGTCCTCACTCAGCATGTGCTTTGGTTTACATCAAGACATAACACTGGTTTGGGATAATGGAGAGCTGATATTTTTAAGGCTGTAAATTTACTGGTAATCGTCTTTTTTATTTTTTCCATTTTTTTTTTCCCTTTTCCTCCTGTTTTTAATAAAAAAACAGTGTGATGGGTGGGAGCTTTATCTACATCTTGATCTGAAGACGCAGAAAAACTAATAAGATCTGCCTTCATCTGCAAAGGCTGGAAGACGACAAGGTGTGTTTCTGAAGTGCTGTGACTTCATTGTTAGTGCTTTCTCTTTGCACGTATGTGTGCTCCTGTGTGCATCACAGGTGTCTGGATGTTGGGGGTGCGGGGGGGCTAGGGGGTGTTGGTATGGGGGAGTGGGAAGAACAGGTAATGTCTGTTTGAGTAAGAGAGTTTAAAGATAATGTTTCTAAATAACAATTGCAAAGAAAGACTGTAAATTCGAGTCTGCAGTTTCTGTTGTCTTCCCCCCACCCCCCCTGTTTTAATGGCTACAGGTGTACTTGTGGTTGCCTGTGACAGTTTTATGGGTTTATGAGGCTAAATATATCTTAGTGCACAGGAAATATTTTTGTAAGCAAGTTTTCTGGCATCCAGAATAATACACAAACCCATCTATATTTTCCCACTGTCAAGAGGAGGTGGAGCCTGAAAGTGTATTTTTCATTGCAGCAATTACTATTCAATATTCAGTAATTTATATGCACATGAAAAAGTACAAAGTATGTCAGAGTGAGACATTTTTGCAATAAAGCTTACTCTTTCGGACCAAGAGCTTGAGTAGACAAAACATACTGAAACATTGGTAGTTGTTATATAACTTTCTTTATTCTCTAATCTTAATAGTTTTCTTTACAAGTTCATGATCATGTAAACAGAATGACATTCAGTTAATCTTCAGACCTCGTATTTATCTCATGGTTATGCATGATGATGTCATTAAATATCTTGGCAGTATTTACCTTTCTTTTAACCTTGGGAGGACAGCATTTAGTATTGCAGATTAATTAACTAATAATATACCTCTTAGAAAGGTTATTGGTACTTACTTGTAGTAAAGTGAAGACAGTATGCTGTCTCCCCTGCTTGGGAAGTTATTGCAGGCTTGTTGACTTTACTTTCCTCTCATACACAGCATTAAGCCCAGCGTTTCTCCTTGAATCACAGCAGGAATACCAATCCTGGGCCACAAAAAAAGAAGCTAAAATTAAGTGTTTGGATTTGTACAGGAGTGCTGGTTGTCATTTCTTTAGAAATTTGCCTCCAAAGTTAAGGGCAGGGTTAAGAGGATGCATATGATCAGTCATTACTGCAGTGCACTGGCAGTTTGCTAAAAGTGTGTTTCCCCGGATTCATATTGAAATTGTGGTGGTGACTATCATGCTTAGAATCGGTTTAATAATTAACTAAATACATACAGGAAATGCCTTAGTTTATTTTATTTAGGACTTTGAAAAACTCGTGCTACTTTGAGATAGGAGGGAGAAAGGAAAATATTATTGTTTTTAAATTAATGTAGTTTGTGTTTGAAGATACCTTATTTCATACTGTGAGGGTAGAGCCAGAAACGTACACAAGTTTGCACTATTTATTTGCTTGTTCTCTTTTGTCTCAGTTTGATTATTTTAATTGCAGCATAGTAACATTTTGGTACAGAGACGTGGGGCAGGCGGTGCCGTTGAGTAGAGGCTTGAGAGCCTGTCACGTTCACGGTATCAAATGCCGAAGCCACAAGAACAATGAAACTTCCTCTCTGCTTCTTGTGTTTTCTTCCTTTATTTCATTACAGAAGATCTAACAAGATAGTGGGGGCTGAGTAGTGCTTTCTGATATGTTGGCACCTATGTTTTGTAGAAAATAATTTTTTTGCCGCTTGTGCAGTCATTTTGATTTCCCTGGTGCCTTTTAGGATGTATTAAGGGGGGGAAATTGGAACAAAATCAACCTTTTGTCTAGAGTGTAGACTCTGTTCTTCAGGTGGCTCTGCATTCTCACAAAACTCTAACTGGGATGTTTTCTTTTGTAAGGAATTTCTTACAGAATTATTCTATCTAGCATATATAAAACTATCTTTGACCAGAGTAATTTTGTTTGCCCACTTTTAAAAATTATGTATACTTCTGTAGTCAACAGGGTTACAACTGCTAATGTTCAAAAAGTGCTGCTCTCTTTCTTCCCCCCCTGCCATTTTGTTGTCATCTCTGTAAGGGAAATTTCTTGTGCAAGCAAGGAGAGAAAACTGCATTGCAAAATCTACCAATATTGTAAGAAAAAAATCCTTCTTGGAATGTGTGAACTAGAGGTGTACTTTGAAATATTTTTTTTTTTCACTCCAGAGTTCTTAGAATGATTTTTAATAATAAGTGTCATTGGGAAGTCAACTTTCTGGTTAGATTTTATAATTACATTTTATTTATTTATTTATTTATTTAGGCTAGTCGTAGAAAAGAATGAGGGAAGATATTAAAACAACCTTGATTCTCAGAATCTACTTTATTAAGTAGAATAAGTTTGTTAGCACATTACTGTATTATAGCCCCATAATTGTAATAAGAAAGCTGAGTTAAGGACTGAGGACTGGATCTACAAGCCAAGCTGTTGGAGCTGAGTAAATGAGAAGGGTGTTTGTAAGTTGATAATTGCTGTACTTGTGAGGAAGTCCCGATGGAGTCATTTTACTGCCTGCATTCCTCCTTAGCTTCTCTTACTGCTTATGTTCATCTGTGGCAGGCCTAGAAGGATGCCTGAACTGGGCTAAAAATTGTTATTAGCAGGTAAAGCTTCAGTCTCTGGAGGTGAGGTGTAAGACGTGGAAGCCTGGGTCTCTCAGAAGTGGGCTGGTTTCAGTATCCAGGAGTGAGGCTGATCCCTGCCTAGTTGCCCTGATAGCTGAAGGTGTACAGTGAGGCCCTGGGGAGGGCTGGCTAGGTGGTGAGGATACAGATCATGAAGAACAGGGCAGGAATTGGATGAAAATTGTGAATGAAGACTCAAACCAAAAGTTACGATAAATGCATTTAATTTGCAGTGTGTGTTGTACCTAAATATCCTCTTCGCTGCTTCCATTTAATTTTCTCCTATGCACGCTGTCCCTAAACAAACTTCATCAGGATGCTGTACTGCTGTGATTTTCCATTCCTGATAGCATAGGCCGTTGTGATTGCGCAACACAAGATTCTCATGAAGAAACTTCTGTTAGAACTGCATGGAATAAAATTATTTTTGGTCCTTTTCCTGAAGTTTTTCCAGGTGTTCAGTCCAAGTAGTTATAAATGTGTGTTATTTTTTGCTTTGAGGCAGTGTATTGCAGACTTCTGGTCAGCTCCTTCTATGAATGTAATGGGTGTTCCTCTCTTTAGTAATTATATTCCATTACAATCCAAATTAAAAATACTTGGAGTAGACATTGATTTTTTCTTAGCACTTGTGATTCTTCTTTACCAGAAACTGTTTCATTATTAACAAAAATTAATTCCAGTTTATTTTTGCAAAGAGGATAAAATGGCTCATAATTAGCATTCAGCTTTAATAGTAGAGTAACCTTGTTTTCTTTGGGCCACGGGATACAAGCATAGCTTTTTCAGGCCCATGGAGTGATTTATGACCTACAAAAGAGAGAAATAACAGTTTGACATCTTCTAGCAGACTAGGAGGAAAATCGAAGCTTCAGTGAAGTCAGTGATAAAATTCTGATTTATTTCAGTTGAGTCATAGCATCCCCACAGAACTGTTCAGTTTTTTTACAGTGTCACCTCTGCTTTGGGGAGTTTATAGAGAGCTGCCGTAAAGCTTATAGGGTGTTGTCTGTAAGCATTGTGGTGGCCAAAGGTGTATATGGATTTAAGATGGAATTAGGCACCACTGAAGATAGGTTCAGAGGGAGGAGGAGGCACAGCAACCCTGCAGCTAAGCTTGTACCACTGATTGTCAGGGACAGAGAGCAGATATTGGGGGGATCATCTGCAGCTGCCTAGTACCTTCTTCCAAGAAACCTGCTCCTAGCTTCCATGGCAGACTAGTCACAAACTAAATGTTTCTTTTGGTTGATTCATATAGCCATTTCTATGAATATTTTGTTTGGTCACAGCTTGTATTCATGTATATGTGTGTGTGTATATATACACATAGACGTACATGACTACAAAGCTGGTGTTCATCAGATTTTATTTCTTGGCAGTTGACTAAGTAAAGCAACAACGTTTTTGAGTTCAATGCTTTTAAGTGCTTTAAAATGGCAATTAAACTTCCATCTTCTTCTGTTACTGCTGGTTGCATTTTTTTACTAAAGCAAATAAAATGAAGACCGGCATGAAATTTGAAATTGTTAGTAATTGTTATTCATGTTGACAGACCAGTTTTTGAACTTATGGATGTATTAAGAACATCAAGCTAATCATACTTTGTAAATGTTGGCAAGACACTCATATGTGGCTCTGACATAATTTGGTGGCTTTAATTTTTGTGCTTAGTAACAATGTGCATAGTTAGCACTCAAAATAGCTTTGCCAAAAGTTTTATGTCCATCTAGCATATATTTATTTTAAGTACAAAACTCTAATTCTGCATGTTGGGAGGGATACAAACACAATCTTTCATGCATATAGCTGTATTCAAAAAACATGTATTAAATTGGTTGCTCCTCCAACTTGAATAAGAAAAAAGCATTTTCTGTTCCCCAGCTCTTACATTGCTGCTCCAGTATAAATGGATGACAGTGGCATGTGTACCAGTATCAGCAGGAAGCACCTGCTGCGGGAATCTACCTGTTCATACAAATACGGGATGGGAATAGAGGCCAAACTCTCCATCTGGTCTCTCCCATAACATCCGGAACCACATCCTTGCCACTAGGCCGGCACCCTCTGGGACTAAGCTGAGGAGGACACTGAATTTTCCAGGACAGACACTCTAAATGCATTTCAGAGGCAGAGAGGATGGGTAAACAGTACTGGGCATTGTACTGAACAGGGTAATTTGGGTGCAGCATTCTGAACTTCTTGGGGGCACAGAGTACATTGAAGTGAAGTCCAATTCACCTCATAGACAGCTGTTAAACTTACCATGACTGTGGCCATTTATGGATCTGAGTACTAGCATTTGCTTATAAGTATGTCTGACTTCAGACTGTTAACTTGCAACCTCCAGGAACAAAGCAGCTTGAATTCTTGATTATTGATTTGAAAATTTATTATTATACACTGTTAAATTAAATGTATGCTTATGAAAGCATCTCAGTATTACAGGAGGAGGTGTGGAGTATGTATCTTCTACATATGTGTGCAGTGGGTTATTCTTTCACCATAATAACAACAGCAAAAAGTGTAAAAATATTATAGATAATGTTTAGGTACACTTTCTGCAACTCAGAGTTTTAATTCAGTGCTTGGCATTCAAAAGAATGGCCTGAAGTTTCAACATGCTTCCTAGTAATGGGTGGTTAGGTGGAAAAGAAAAATAGACCCTCTTGGTGCTGTGGGTATGTGAAAATTGAAAACAAGAGTTCAATTTTTGATGGAGCACCACAGAATACATGAGTTGGAGTTACTGAAGTGAAATAAAAGTTTCAGTAAGATTATGTGCTCTCAGTAGCAGTATCTACTCTGGGGCTGAAGGAACTTTTTTTTGATGCCCAGGTTATAGATACGAAAGGTGGCATGCAACATAAGCATCTTTTGCTGAAGCCTGGGTTACACATCGCATTGCACTTGAGTGTGCAGACATGCCAAGCTCGTCCTCGTGACCAGGAGGACCAGTACTTCTTCAGGTGTGTGAAGTCACTGAAACTCAGATTGATAAATGGAGGAACTCAAATTCAAATATGCTAGGTTTAATGTCTCTGCGTGTAGGTCCTATAGTGCTACATGTTACTTACCGTATGCACCTTGTGTGGAAACATGCTGTGTTTCTGTCTGGCTTGCCCTCTACTTTTTACTTTTTACCTGTACAGAACCATGTTTCCTGAGCTTTTTATCAATGGAATATGTTTTATCTAATGTAAACAGACTGGTGTTTGACAGGCAGTTAACTGGAGTGAAATCCTAGTATAGGCAAGCCCGCATTACAGAGATGTGTAAATGCCCTTGTTTATGTGATTGGTCATATTTTTCTCACTGCTAAGATGGGCGTCTTGAAAATCACACCAAACTGTTTAAGCTTTCTGGTGTTGTATACATTTGTGCCAGTTATGAGATTAGAAAATGTTCTTGGATTTGAGTTTTTCCACCGTGCCTTACGCTTGTGAGAGTTGCTCCATTTTTCCCCTCTCTCAAGTCTGATTTTCTCCTTGCTCTTTGGTGGTTTCTGGGGAGGAAAGTTGGTGTGGGAATTTAAGTGGACAAATAACAAATTTCAGTTTTGAAACTGAGATTGGTGGACAAGATTCAGTAGGAGTCAAAATATGTTTAACTCACTGTTCCAGAAGTATCATCAATGGGAAATAAAAGCTGTTTAAATAGAAAGTTTCCCATAATATTATCCTTTTCTGTGTTGGTAGATTTGCTTCATTTATCAGCTATGCTGTTCACAAAGTTTTATTTTAAATCACAGTAGATATGAAATAATAGGCTCCAAAATCAGTCTCATAAGTTGTTATTTGTGAACTAGAAGAGAAAAATCTAGATTACATAAACAACTTATGTGGGAATGTGGACTCCTTTTCCAGTGAAAATGCTTGCAGGCTTAGTATTTTTTTGCAGCCATAGTTTAATACTTACAAAATGCATCATAGAAGGCTAAATGGATTCAGAATAACTTCTGTTTTGTTTTGGTTTTTTAACTTAGCTATGTTCCTAATACAAACAAAAGGATTAAGAGTAACTAATATATATAGATATATATAGAGAGATGTATGTATATATGTTGGCATTGTATTTTTTTATTTAATTTGGTGTTAAAAGGGAGGTTTTAGTGATATTAACCTGCATTTATTTTTATCCTTGAGTTTTAAGAATCACAAACAATTCTTGGTAACTAGAGAAATAGAATCCCAGACCTGAGATTACAATACAGAGTCTTGAAGGGTTTTTTTCGTAGTAACACTTGTCTCCTCTTTGACAATGTTTTGATGAAAATAGATTTTTTTCCTCTTTAAAAGTAGAAATTAAGCAAATCTGTTGTATATTACAACAACAACAAAAAAAAGACACTTCCTTCTTCTGGTATTTTTTTCACTGTTGTTTTATTAGAGCCTGGTTTTGCTATTCCTGGGCATATTAGAGGTGCTGACGTAGCCTAATCCATAAGCAGCTGAGTGAGTGGCTCTGTTAAGAGCCTTAGCCTATGGGAATACAGAAGGTAGGAGCCAGCCTACAGTGCTGGGGTCAGTCTGAAGGGGTTTTGGCAAAGTCTCAAGCAGAACTGGCGGTTTCTTAAACCTGTGGGTTTGAGTAGCTGAGAAAAACTTCTTTCTCCTTCAAGATGTAGTTGGATTTTACAGAAAGTCGTATTTAATCCCAATCTGTAACACTGAACATTAATGTTAGCCATTTATTTGATTGTTACAGCATGTGTTAAAGAGCTGCTGCTGCCCATTTGCAGCCTAATGTGTTTATTAGACAATCTTCCCAGTGGCATCTTGAAGTGTCTGTCAGGTAAAAAATTCATGAGCATTATTGGCTTTCAGGCTGCAAATGGAATATGTCGTCTTCTTACTGTCTAATACACCACTCTAAAGCCATTACACAGGAGTGAGGGAAAAGATTGAGGAAGGAGCCTTCAGCTTAAAAATGTGAGTAGTAGGTGTTGGAGCCAGTTTTCAGTTCTTTTGTACATGGGCTCAATGGCATTTCCAAGTAAATCGTGTTTCTTTCCTTTAGTTAAAGTTTGTGGAGTTGAACAAAGTAGAGTTTGGTAAATACTGCCATAAATCCTGTTTTAAAGTTACCTGTAATAGACTGTCTTTAAAATAGAAAGAATAGAAAAGATAGAAGAGGCTACAGGTGCATGTCAGATTTGAGTACAAATCCCTTGAAGGTGACTAGAGTCTTTCATCTTGCTGCTATCACCTTCCTTTTGGAAACTCTGTTTTCCCTTTTTGCTTTATACTGTGTGACTGTTGTACAGTGGCAAAGGTTTTAGATAGTTTAATGTATAGTAAAAGTGGTAGTGCTGTTTCGAGAAAGAAGCATACACTTAAATAAATTAGTTTATGTTTTTAATGTGATGCTACCATCACCAACCAAGGTATTGGACATCTTGTTTATTTTGGCAGATTGGCTTTGTTTTGTTTGGGGTTCCAGGTGTTTAGTGATGAAGGACTATGTATATGTAAGTTGGTTGTAGACCATGTGGCTTATTTATGCCAGGAATCCGGGAGGATGGTTTAACGTATCTCTTAACTTTCTTTTCTGTCACACTTCTTATTTGTAGACCTCTTCCTTAAATCTTAATTTACCAGACAATGCAGTCTTCTTTTTTTCCCTTGTTCCTTTTATTTCCCTTGATTTTTCACCTCTTGGTTTTCTATTCATTTTCAAACCCTTATTCATGTTTGCCTGGATTTGTTGAAATCCCCGTGCCAGGCGAGTTGGAATGTGAAAAGGCTGAGCTCCTCCAGTGTGGGGTGGGCAGGCTGCCTTTGCTGCCTGGGACCCTGACAGGTGCTGCTGTGCAATGCGCTGGGAGTTAAAGCTCCTCCTGGACTGCTGCGGCTGACCGAGGAAAGGTTGGCCTTAGGCTCTGATCGGGGATCTTATCCTGCCTCCGACAGCGATTTCCTTTGGAGGCCTGGGAAAGTGACTAGCGAGTGTTGCCTTCGCCAAAAAGGTTAGATTGCAGTATGTATCAATATTAAATATTTTCCAGTTCTGAAATGAAGCAAGTGAAAGAAGGGCTCATAAGCTGGAAAAAATGTGAAGAATCAAAATTTGCATGTAACTTCCAACTTTCCTCTGGCTTCTACCAGAATTAATGTTACACAGAGTACCTTTCTAATTTTGAAACTGAGATAGAAAGCTTTCTAGTCATGGCAACTTCACAGGAAAAAAGGATGAACTGTAATGGCTGTATGTTTGAGTAAACAACCAGAGAATTATAAGCTGTTTTTTTCAAATTAGCTGTTAGAGAATTTTTTTTTGCCAAACTTTTCACTGACATGTATGTTTTTGGTCAGTAAACAGTATTTTTCTGTTTGTTATTCAACACTAACTTTAGTAAACCTCTTTGATATGTATCAGTTGTATGCACACTAGTTTCATGTGTTGGTGGGCTGGAGGGATGGTAATATAGTACTGCTACCTGATTGACCACTGTATGGGACTTTACCTTTTGTTTGCTACTTTTCAGGTTGAAATAGCAGCTTTGAAGGTGTAATCCTCATTTATTCTTTAACTGCATTTGTTAGGCTTATAATAAATCTGACAGTTTAACAGGCCTTGTTTGGAAGATGGCCTGCTCTGATAAGAGATAAAATGCACATTATCTTCTTCTACATTGACTCTGGATGATTAACTGAATTCGCTGGGGCTGAGGATCAGTGTTGGAAGGCTTACTCTGCATGCCATATTCCTTTGTGACATTTGAGGAGCTGAAGAGATGTAAAAGTTCACACAAGTGATTTGTGCTAGATATTTGCCTGTCTCGCACTTCACTGTACCTCTGCTTTTCTTTCCTATTCGAAAGATGGATGTTTACTATTGCTTTATAATTAGGTTCAGTCTCTCTGTGTCCTCCAACTTGAGCAGTTGCTGGTGGAGGATATAAAGGAGGATGTGCCGTCATGACAAGAGCAGAGACTATTGTTTTATTGCTGATAACAACAGAAACAAAACAAAACAAAAAAAAGAAAAAAAGAAAAAGGAATTTAAGCATATTTCAGGCTCTGTTGTTTTCAGTCTCCCAGCATGTGGTAGAAAGTGGCTAGGTGTCAATGAATGTAATTACTAACATGTACTATCCTGAAGTTTTTAAATTTAACTTTTGAGTGCTTGTGATTTACATTTAGCAATTGGCATAATTTGCCAGTGGTTTTTTTGCAAGTATTCTGGATGCTTTGGCCTGTGGTAATGAAATGGAAAGACAGGAAAAATGCAATTCTGGTCTTAAATATAAATAGGAAAAAAGTATTAAGTTACCTGAGATGTCCTGTTGGTACAGGTCATCAGTGGGAGAGTAAAATTAGTTCTTTGGATATTTTTAGTAATAATATATCTGATTCTCTAATTATCTCCTTCCTTGTAGGAAAATGCTACAGTGAGTGTATTTATATTTCCATTGCTCTAGTGCTCATTTATGCCCAGTGGAATTAAAGCTTGAGTAACATCTTAGTCAGCATTAGAAGTTCAGCTTTTAGTTATTGTTGTAGTTTTGGTGTTTGGTTGGTTTAGGACACATGAAAAAAAACATAATATAGAGTAGAAGAATCTGGTACCACCACCGAAGGCAAAATACCAGTTCCACAGCGGGATATTATGTTTGTATTTTGGAGTGCAATACAGCTCTCAAACAGCGTACACAATGAAAAAGGGAGTGCCTGGTCTTGCATTAGAATTCATTCTGCAAGACATGCATACAAATTTAACTTTGTAAGACAATTTCTTTTAAAATAAAACTTACTTAGTTCAGTATCTGACACATGATGCTATTTTTTTCATTATCAAGCATGTTTTTATGTCTCTCTCCTCAAAGCAGTGATTACTGCTGGTTTTGTTTTTACTAATTCCCAGTTTGATTAATCTTTTTTCTATACCTTGCTAAATAAACCTTACCAACATTTTCTTGATTTTGTATTTGTATGGATCGAATGATTTAATTTCTTTATCTTTCTTCTTTCTGAAAATTCCTGTAGAGATATATAATAAGATCAGTGGAGCAGGATGTTACTTTCTCATGTAAGGTAGTTCCCTTAAGGGGAAGTCTACTGGAGTAAAACTTCGAGTCTCTGACTTGTCGTTCTGCTCATAGTGTCTTTAGTTTTGAATTGTCATGTTTCCTGGAAAAAATTCAGACTTCAAATGTAGGACTTCTGTTTTCTGAGCTGAGAAGTTCTATGAGTGGTTCAGGAACCTAGGAATATACAAAAGTGCTTTAAAGGTTCCTAAGTTCTCTTGTTAAAATACTGAATTATATAATGTTATGAATGTTTGTGTAGTATAAAACTGTTGGTAATAATTAATAACCAAGACATTTTGGTACGGATTAATATGTATGGAGAAAGTTAAGGCAGAAACCAAAAACCATAATATGCACTTTAGCTGCTTTGACCCACAGATGTTTATGTCTGTGTCTAAAATTCATCTACCAACTTAATAAAAATTCATGACATTTTCTGTTTGTTGCTTGGAAATTTCCCAGGGCCCGGTCCTCGGTGCTGTATGTGCCCAGAAGTACTTTCTTCAGAAAAATGTACTTTTGGTTTCTTGCTTGTGCCACATTGAATTTGTAGAGGTACCTAAACCTTCTCAAGTTCTTCATCTAGTGGTATGCATTGGTCTTTGTGAATTAGCTCATGGAAAAATACATGAAACAGCTGCTTTCTTTTTAAAAGACATGAGGAAACTGGGAGAGTGCTTGCCTCTTTGATTTGTTAGAGTCATTGCTGGGAAATGGGAGATGGAGTTTTGCTACCCTCCTCAACCTAAGGGAGTTAAACTTCAATCCCTGTGATTTCAGACAATCTTAACTATTTACTCCTGAGTTTAGTGGTATAGACCACACCCCTAAAGACTCAGCGCTGCAAGAATTAATCAGCCTTGCCCTCTTTGCTTCATAAACGTCCAGCTTTGGCAGGAAGGTAGCCTAGCACCCAGGAGGCTGTCCTGCATGGTGGGAAATACAGGCATGGGAGCTGTCTCTGAAGAGGAAACACGATCTCCATTGCCCAGTTTCTGGCTATTTTTGTTGGTAAGATAGTGTTACAGAAGAGTCTATCCATACCTTCTAAAAGTTGACTTTCTCGTTTCTCCTAACTAGGGAATAGATTTTAATTTCTGAATTCAAAAAGAATACCTGACCTTTTAACTAACCCAGTCAGACCCTAAATACCTAGGGAGACAAGGGTTTGAGGGCACATCCTTTTGATTTTAGTACTGTGTGCTAGATACAGATGAGTGACTTTCATTTTAGCCTTTGAGATTTTTTTTTAGATTGCTTCAATATCATCTGTCTAGCTCTCCACTTTCCAAGACACCTACCTCTGGATTTTGCATTCTGCTCTGGACCACAGTCACCTACAAGACAAGAAAATAGCCTGTAAAAAGCTTTGAGGTATAGAGCATGATTTTTAATTAAGACATAAAAGAGAACAGAAAGCAAACATGATAGTAGGTGGTAAAATTCCAGAAATAAATAATGATGAGTGAGAAAGAAATGCTTAACTCATTCTAAGAATAAACTGACAATGCTGGTGAGAAAAAGATGTAATAGCCTGTAAGTGCAAACAAAATAAATTGCATATATTATTTGTTTAGAACTATTTGCTATGTTTAATAAGGAGAGAAGAAGGTGCTAGTTTTATAATTATGATACCGCTTTTGTTCCCCTTAAAACAGAAAGATAAAGTTTAGAGTTTATGGTGGAAAATGAGTTGTCCTCCAAAGGCTGATAGTGTGGACCTAGTCAGATTCCTACAGAATAACTTCAGTGTGAATGCAAGAATTGATTTATGCGTTGGTGGAGCTACTGGTGAAACTTTGGTTCCCACAAAAATAAAACTTCCCTTTGAAGTAGGTCTGACAGAGGTAGGAAAGGTAGGTAGGAAAGCTGTCAGTAACAGTTTCTATATGCTTTCTTGGGGAGGAATGGGTTTTGGAGGGTGGTGTCCACCCTAAATGTTTACCTTCTTACTACTTGGGAGAGAAGGGGAGTGAGAGGATGACAGCTGAAGGTTTGACAGGTATTCGTGAATTGTTATGCTTGCTTTTCTCAAGAAAAAGAGCTGATTTACATTTCCATGGGGTTACTTGGGAAGCATGAAAAATGAAGGGATTCGCAGGCCTAACTGTTCTTCTGAACTTTAGGTGACCATCAGAGTCTGGATCAGAGATGAGATCTTGGGAATGTACAGCTTTCATCATGATGATTGTTTCTCACCTTGGTCAGTGAAAAATTGAGTAATTGAAACAGAGCTACAAGGACAGTTCCAACCCTCCACTGACAAAGCTTCTGTTTCAATATTGTCGGTTTCTTTCACAGTATCTTGCACCTTCCTTGGAGCAGGAAGGTGATACTTGTGAAATTGCATCGTTTCAAGGAAGTGCTTAGCTCCCAATCTATGAATGCATTATTGCTACTCTATGCTTGGATAAATTGGGGGGTGTATGTCTGCTGAGACTAGCAATCAGTGAGGAGAGAGAGTTGTTAGGGGGCAGCCGGAGTCAGACCGCGCTGGAGTCTGCGGGCGATGTCCCGTGCTCCGCGGCGCGGTTGGCGTTGCCGTGGCTCTCCTTTGCCCTGATGAGGTCACTGGGGGTTCTGCAGCAAGGACAGGATGGTGGAGGCTGTGATGGTACGTGTTTCTTCCCTTCGAGAGTTGTGTCTGCTCCGCCACAGAACCACTGCCTTGCTCTGCTTGCAGTGGGATCTTCTCAAAATAATGGCAGCGTGTATGTGTGTGTAGATATGCATGTGCATGTAAAGAAAAAGATAATCCAGATATCTTTCCAATACTGTCTGATACCGTTTATGTCAAAGACCAGATGGAAGCTATATATATGATACAGTCTTTCTCATGGAACTTGAACAGTATCTAGAAGATGGGAAAGTACTCCACTCTCTGCTCAGACTGGTTAAAAAAATACTGAGATCAGCTCAGTTGGTCAGAGCATGGAGTTAGTAACACCAAGGTTGTGGGTTTGGTCCCAGTATGGGCAATTCACTTTAAGAGTTGGACTCAGTGATCCATGTGGGTCCCTTCCAACTCAGAATATTCTGTGAAAATGGTACTTTCAGTAAAAAGAAATTCTTTTTTATTTTTACTTTTTTAATTTAGGGAAATGTTAGGTGATGGTCAGTTCTGAATCTGAGATGGCTCCAACTCATCATTTGCTTGCTCAGGTTTCACTGAATAGGCTTTCTCAGCATTTACTGCTTGGAGAGTAGTCTTTGGACTGTTTCTGCCAATATCTGCAATATCTTCATTCCGTTGGCTCATTGGGAAAACTGACATTTCCAGTATGAATATCTGATTACCAACACATAGGCTGGCAGCTAGATTTAAAAAAATGTCAAAAAGAAAAAGGGAAGGGGACTACGTCTTTAACCCCAGCAGCTCCCTCATTAGGTTCAGTGCATGGCTGACCAGGCCAGCAGAGGGAAAGGAACTGGTGGGACAGAGATGAAGGACTTGAAGGAGGGGGTGAGCTCCCTTGTTTTGATACCTGGGTTCCACTTTATGACAAAGTGAAGTGGTCATTCAATTACAGGCTCCAGCTCTTATTTTAGTATGGTGTTAATCACCTCCTGGATACACTCACCTGCTTCATGGCCCTCATGCTTATTTTTCTGCTAATCCCAAACACCACAGGAGCTCTCTGAAATGTCTAGGAGCACCTCTCTGCCATCATCCTCACAAAATTTGCAGCAACTAGGCAGGTGCTGTGCTGGGACTTCCCCATCTTGCATAAATTTTTGATCATTTACATTATCTCCCTATGTCCTTTGGTGATTTCTGTCTCCAGATTATTGGTACTTGTTGAGAAATACATAATCTGAGTCCAGTGACTTTCATGTGCTTCTACAGGGCATAGGGAAACCAACAGCTGGGAGCAGGGCAGGATTTCCACAGGCTGTTTATTGCACAAATGATGAACTTGTGTTGTTTTACTACGTTAGCTTGACAAGTTACTCTCCTTATGAGGTAGATTATATGTACAAAATATTTATCAGTTCCTCAGCGATCTCTAGTGCTGACAGATGTTCTGTTTCTACTGTTTTGTATGTGTTCTTTTGCAGGCATTATCTTCTGATTTTTAGCTAAAGCTGCATAGCTAGGACACGTAGCTAGGACACATGTTTTATTTCATGTATTTCTGTTGTGTTTGTCATGTTGTATGGCACTATGGCTTTTCCTTTGTCTTTCGTCATTCAACCTTGTAAATTTGCCATGAAAATTCAGCAACACAGGCACAAAATATACTTAATCTGTTCTTACATAACTGGTAACAATCAAAGAGATGGTAACACTTTACTTGCCCATCACAAATTTTCTTCTCAAGGAGTTTTGTGTGGCATTTTGTGGGGTCATAAACACAGTGGGGTTTTTTGGTGCCTTTCAAACAAGCTCTGTTTGGAATGATAGATTTGCCAAGTAAAATCTTAGTTGAGCGTGGAATGAGAAATTTGGAAATAGGAACTGAGAACTCAAGACTTTTCCACCATAACCCTTTCTTTACACTTTCTTCCTTTTAGTTGCTGATATGTGTTCAAGATGAGTGGGATGGGAGAAAATACCTCTGACCCATCCAGAGCAGAGTCAAGAAAGCGCAAGGATCCCGATCAGGTTGGACCCAGGTTAGAGCATTTACTTCTGGAAATATTGAGAGAATGAGTTAAAAAAATGTTACATGTGGTTCTCTTTTTCAGTTAGAAGATGACAAACAACATTCTTGCAAAGAGAAGTCAGTGCCAAACTATTTATTGCAGTAATTCTGTGTTGTTGAGGGTTTGGGATGGGGATGAGAACTATTCTCTTTTATTATTATTTGTTTGTTTATTTTTGAATCCAGTGTCATGCCAAAATGCAGAATTTTGGTGACAATTTAGGAGTGATGTAAAAATGGTTTTTGGCTTTCACTGCAAGAAGTCTTCAGTCACTCATTTTGTCAATCTGAGATTTTTTTTACCAGCCCTGTTGTACATTATAATCTAGGTCTTGAAAAATATTTTCTAGCTTTACAGCATTTCTGTTACCAACACGAATGCATTTTAAAGCATAACCACTCATTCATCACTTTTCCTTAAGACTGCCATAAACTCACAAGGAGGGAGGGAGTATGGATTGCTCAGATTAACTATTTAAGCTGTTTTATTTTCTCATACACAATCACTATATAATACTCTTCGGATTCTGAATGCTGTGCGGGAGGGACACTTGTAAATATTCAAATTCCTCCCCACTCCCCCCAAAATAATCTTGTGTTTTCAATTTCTAATCCAAATCCTCTTTCAAAACAAAAACATGAGTGCTGAAAAAAAAATACAAGTAACATCTTTTCTAATGTTCTTTTCCTTGTTCCAGAGGAAACCAATCTGCTTGAGAAACTTGTAAGTTATATTTTGGTAGTGAGAAAAGGCAGTTCTCTCTCCGTTTTTGTTAAACTTCTGTCAAACCTTTTGAAATCATCTTTGAGCTGGCCAGAAAGCAAGTAAACTGACATTAAAGGCAGCATTTTTATAAACTCCTCTTCCAGCCCTAAAAGAAGCACTGAGAAACGCAATCGTGAGCAAGAGAATAAATACATTGAAGAACTTGCAGAGCTGATTTTTGCAAATTTTAATGATATTGACAACTTTAACTTTAAACCTGACAAATGTGCAATCTTGAAAGAAACTGTGAAGCAAATTCGTCAGATAAAAGAACAAGGTAAGAAGCCTAATTAATTGACTTTGGGTATTTTGTGTTGATTGTTATTTTATTTTTGGCTAACCTGATAGTCTCTTCAGCTTTTCTTTAGCAAATTCCCGTGTTTTTCATTAATCAGTAATGACTAATGATGTAAAGTCATGTGAATAGAGTGTGTTAAGTATCATATAAAGTATTTTTAAAATAAGCTTCACCGAAAATTTTTTAGAGAGAGCAAAAATCGATCAGTCTGATGTGTGTATCTAATGGAATTTAAATTACTTGTGCTTTCACAAAAGTTAAACTGGCAGATGGCTTTGGAAAAGAAACCACATACTCTTACATGGATGATGAATCCATGCAAAAGAGAAAAAATCCAGGAGAGTGGGGTATGTAATTGTTCTGCATATTCGTTTTGGTTTCTTTTGTTGGTATGAATAGATATTGTGGACTAAATTATCTGCGTCCTTTAAATTATGACATCATATCCTCAACTACAATAGATTTGAAACTATTCTAATCTCTAGATAGGGTCCTGTTATAAATGTAAACCTCAGAACGTGACAGTTTTCTTCCTGTTCTTTGTCTAGAAGGTTAGTTTTGTATTTCTTTTCTTTTGACATATTTCCTATTCAAAGAGAAAACTCAAATCTTTTACAAACATAAAATTTTTTGGAAGTGGGTTTTGTGGCACAGGTCTGTCTGGGCAGGCACACTGCAGATGTTTGGAGCAGATTCAAATCGTTAGAGAGGATGCGTATCATTTTCCTTTTAATGTAGAAGATTTATACCTCTTTGTAAACTGTGTTTAGAGTGATTCCTTTGATTTTCAAACACTTGAAGCATTTTTCACTTTTCTGTGGGAAAATAATTCTTCCTTTTTCTTACTGTGTGTGTAAAATTATAAAAGTGGAGACTACATGTTTCACAATTTAGATACGTTTTTATCTAAATATATAAGTAGAGCTACAGTTTTAGACATCAGTCTATTCAAAGCTAAATAGATTGTGTCAGCTGCCTCCAAAGTGGCTCTAACTGATTAATTTTAGGGAGTGTTCCTATTTCTTAGCTTGTTCTCTTCTTTTTGCTGTTAGGTTGCTGTGATTTTTAAAGTGGATATTCTAGTGATGTTGCCATGCCCCATATTAGAAGCATACTTGTTAACCTGACACAGTGTCCATCATTGTTTTGCACCTTGCTGGCTTTTGAGATCATCTTTTTCCCTTATTTTCTTCATCCTTTTCTCAAATTGATTTTTCTTTTTTTTTTGCTGTCACCAAGCAACATATACTCCTTATCTTTACCTCAGAAAAGGAAAAGGACACAAAAATTGTGCTTTCCTGGGAAGTGGGTGCACAAAGGAAAATCTGCTAGTCCACTTTGGTAATTCTGTCAGCAGTTCCAGAAAATCTAGTCTGAAAATCTGGCTCTAACTCATGGTGACTTTGTCAAATCCAGCGTTTTATTGCTTAGGACCAATATCACAACAATATTTCATATTGTTACAAAATATTCACACTCACTAGACTGGGTTATATGTAAACTGTTGAAGTCATCGTGGGCCAGAATTGTGCAGTTAGTTTTTTAAGGTCATAAAGTCTTGTTGCAAAAACAACTGAATGTACAATTCTAAAGACAGACTAAACTGCTGTGAGCACTGTTTATTTCAACAAGCAGAAGTAGTTGGCAACCCTTGAACAATAAAGACACTAAATTGCTCTTTTTGATGTCGTTTTGTTACACAGGGTTCTTCAGTTAAGGACAATTAGATGTTCTGGTAACCGTGTATTCGCATAAAACTCACACCTGGTACAGACTGAGTTTACGCCTCTTTAAGGGGCACTGCAAAACCCTGGGACCTTCAAGGTGGTCATTAATAACATCTCAGAGTCTAGACATAAAGATCAGAATATTTGAAATGACTCTTTTGAGCTGATAAACGTTTGATGCCTATTCCTACATAGAACCTACTTCTGTTTGTTGTAATAGCAAATGTAAAAGGCTTTTTCCTTTTAGGAAAAATTCAAATAACAGCATACTCTGAAATGCAATATTATTTTGGAACAGGCATTTCATTAACAAAAATATCTCACATATATTAAATGTTCAAATTGCACAAACAGTGCAGTATACCTGTACGTCTGTTCAATGCCACAAAAAAAACCTGACATAAACAATGCAAACAGGTTGAAGACCTAGTGAGGCTATTACTATTGCTCTCTCATGTTTTATAGATAGTTTATCACCTCACATTCGGAATCCTGCATTTAGATATGCTCATCATTTAAATGTATTAACTTTTAGGTTGTTCCAAATCTTTCTGATTGATTTTCCACGGTCAAGACCTGTTAAAACACCTTGATAGCAGTCAAAAACTTGCATTATCGATTTCTAAAACAAAAGTCATTAAAATAATGCTATACTTGCATCAAGTGCCATAAGACTCAGGTTAAAAATAATATTTTATTACAGTTGTTTTGTTGATTTTCAGTGTTATGCAGAATACATGTAGGACAAAACTAAATAAATGTCCTGAAACTCTTCAGTAAATCTACACTGATGTGGTCAAATCGAGATGTCTTAGTGGTCACACAGTGGGTCTGCTCTGCATTTCTTCCAAAGCAGATTAGATTAATTTACAATTTTGTTATTTAGAAGCTTTAGTAAAGAGGTTGTTTCTTTGAAATAAATACTAAAAATACAAATTGCACATGAAGGTCTAATTACCTACAAAAGCACAGTCAGTTATAAATACCTTGTAAGGCCAAGGTATTTATAAGCAACAAGTTTTATAGATGCTACTGAGATTTGTCAAGGAAACTTTATTCTAGGTTCTAGGAATGAGAACAAGGAAGGATGAAATGCAGATTGATACTTGTTTCCCATGTCAAGCTAGCTGGGCTGGTAGCTGAAGAACGTAATAGATCTTTTGCTTTAATAATACTATGTAATTTAGTAATGTTATCCTGATCTATTTTATATGCAAATATATACTTGGAATGCTTTATCTGTTATCTTTATATCATTTCTCACAGCATATACTTCAAAGATTCCTAAGTTGTGGTATGTTAGAGATTCTGTTTATTACAGTTTGAAGGCAAGTTATAAATGCATGTGTAAAGCTGAATACATTAAAGAATTTAAGATATTTGGAAGATGTAACCATTGCATGAAATTTTAATCTTGGTTTTGGAATGGGTTTAGTACTTGGGAAAGTGATGACAAGTTACTTTACAAAAGCTTAATTTTCTACTGAGGACTTTTATTGTATTATCTTACAATGATTGGATAGAGATTTTGTGAATGTCCAGAGGAGGTGAAAAATTGTGATGATAGCATGAAGATGAAGCAGAAGTTGTATACATATAAATCTTTATTGGATATCTCCATTGGGGATTTGAGACTTGTGTTTCAAGCACTTCGGAAAACATTCATTCAGTTTCTTATTTATAACATAAAAGTAATTTGGAACAGTTGTGTTACATGGTCATTGAAGTGTAAGCTCTCCTGTTGTTTGCAGTCCATGTTAAGTTTCTTGCGAAGAGTAATGGTCATATATGTTGCAGATGCGTCCATAGTGTGTCCAAGCAAGTAAGTTCTGATTTGCACATGCTTAATTTAAAAAGCTTGTGTTAGGCAAGTGTAAAGACTTGCCTGGGAATAATCGTTCCTTTATATGCCAGACAGCCAAGGAACTATAAAGCCATTTAAATGTACTTAAGAAATATGCTTAATAAAATAGTGTCTGATTGATTTTAGTATCCTATTTTAAAAAGCAACTTCAGCATTTAAGACGCTAATTTCTGTTGTATAAGTACTGCTGAAAATGTTTTCACATCTCTGAAGACAACAAAATTCTGGCAGCAAATAAAAGTAATCTGAGTTTTCCTCCTCCTTAGTTAATAATCAGTTGAACTGTTTCCCATCAATCTCATTTGATTTTATTCCAACAGTAGTCCTTTTCCTTCAGTCTTGTCATCAGCCTGACTCCTCTCATTATGCTAGTGGGTTTTTTCTCTTTTTTTTTTTTTATTGAATACTTTGTCTCTGTTTTTCTGGGGTTTATTTCAGGGGTTTGTGGGTGTTCTGTTTGGTTGGTTGGTTGATTTTTTCTTCATTTGGGTATAAAGCAGTTTTTTACAATCAAACCCTTGCCCTTAGTTTGCAGTTCCATTTATCTGTCATGCTGGCCCCAGTCTCGCAGGTAAATAATTCCTCTTTTAATGCAGAGACTGTCACATTTGAGCAACTCCTGCTTCAGACTTTTAAACTTCCTTTTCTTCATTATCTAGTTATGCTTTTAGCCTCCTGTCTGAATCTCAGCAATGCAGTAGGTGCAGAGGATACTGAAGATCACCTTAAGCTTCTTCAGCAGTTTCTCCAGCTAAGTCTCCTCTGACCTCTTTGGTTGGAGTGCTGAGGAATGCGTCCTGACATAAGTACAAGACATGGGGTTGTGTTTTTTTTTCAAGTCCCCTGAGTTCCTTTTATTAAACTCCAGGTCTCCATCTCTTATTTCTCTCCTTCTATTCTCCAAGCCTTTTTGTCTTCAATAGCATTTTTTAAGACGGCATCCACCTGTCTTATTTAGATTCACATACAGTGGGATACAATCTACTGTGGTAAAGTATCCTAAATATGATTTTATGTCACTTCCATTTTCCTGCAGAGTCCAGTTTTCATGTGTCACCAGTTTCTGAAGAGGTGTTGTGTTCTGTAGATCAGCTTTTCAGTGGTTCAGGGAAGGGATATTGGGTGGCAATTACCAGTCTAGCTGTTAATGTACACTTCTGAGTTGTGAAACTGATCTTGTTTTCGGAATAGCCTCAAAAGACAGACCTTGGACAGAATGAATCACCACGTGAAAGCAAAATCATTTTGGGAGAGGGAGAAGTGCTTGATGAAGAGAGACATGCATGGAAACCTGTATGAACTTTAAAAGAAGGCTTGTTAGTAATATTTATCTTCTTTTTCTGGTTTCACAAGTAAAAACCAGTTTTTACTTCCCTGTAGCAGAGTACTGTGTAATCACAGGGGCACTCCAGCTGATAGTGTATTGCTGCCTCCAGCACCAGTATGCAAGTAAAATCACTTGCTAAAAGAAAGCAGCATGGTCTTAACGCTGTAATGAGGTGTTGCTTTGGCTTTTGCTACTTTGAATTTATCAGATCTGAATTTAGATTCATATTTCACAAGGTATTTAAGCAACTGCCTAACTTTAAGCAGATTTGTAATCCTTGTCAAGTCAGTGGAGCTACTTAAAGGTTCAAAGTTACGTGCATAAATATCTTGGCAAATCAGCATATTAAGGCAAGAGAGCATATGCAGACCTGTGTTTTGTTTGTTGGTTTTTGTTTTGCAAATATTTTACTAGGTCAATTTTACTGTAATTATATTTTTATATTAATCATATTTGAGGAGAGTTATTCAAATTTTATACCAATTTTCAAAGCTTTTTCTTTTTGAAGCAATTTTACATGGCTATCACTATTTGTATATACTGTATTTTCAGTCTGATAGGATTTTAAGACTGAATTAAACATTGCAGAAATTTGTGCTCGAAGTCAAGGAATTTATGCAGAGCATTTACAAAAAAAGCCCAAAACAACAACTATTACTGGATTTACTTTGCTGTCTTCCCTACTTACAGCTGAGAGTGATGCACTGAAAGTGTCTTTGATCTTCCTCTGTACGTTGTAAAGCTTTCTGGCTAAATACGCAGTTTGTGTTAACTTTATTACTTGCATGACTCCAAAGAACTACTGATTCACTGAAGAATTTAAAGTGGTTTTAGGTAATGCAGACCATCAGTTTCTTTTCTGTGTCTGTTGAAAAGTAGTCATTGGCCAGCAGACCCATCAAGGGGGAAGCTTTCTGGTGTTTGCTTATTTTAATGGAGTTGTGTGTCATGAAGAATACTTAGCTTAGACCTTATCTACACATAAGTCAAGGCATTTAAAATACATTAATATTCTCCTATGGAGGCAGTGTTATAATGTATTTAATACTATTTACTGAATAAGTAGATGAAGACACTTTATGACATATAACTGGGTCCACACTGGGATCCAACAATTAAGAGAGGGGGATTGTTCAGCATGGAGTGGAGAAGGCTCTGGGGAAGCCTTATTGCAGCCTTGCCGTATGTAAAGGGGGCTTACAAGAAAGACAGAGAGAGGCTTCTTCCTGAGGCCTGTAGTGCCAGAACAAGAGGCTGTGGTTTTAAACGGAAAGAGGATAGAATTAGATTGAACATGAGGAAGAAGTTCTTTATTGTGAGGATGATGAGGCACTGGATCGGGTTGCCCAGAGAAGTTTTGGATACACCATCCCTGGAAGCATTCAGAGACAGATGGGACCCATCCCACCAAGTTGCTTTGAGCAACTTGGTCTGGTGAAAAATCTTTAAAGCTCTCTTCTAACCTCAGCCAGTCTGTGATTCTATGATTCTCTTGCTTCAAGAAAACAAATAGAAATGATCATCAAGTGTACAGGCTGCAAACTAACCTGTGGAAAATAAGTCAACTGTTGAAAAGCCCTGGTTCCACCATCCCTGCCCTCCTCCTGATCATGAGTTTCCCTTTCCTTCCTTACCGTGACAGTCGCATTTCTGCAGTTGTGTGGTGAGCCTGAGCAGTGTTTTTGATGGCCTGTTGTAGAGGCTCTGTCTCACGGTGGGTCCTTGGTGGTGGGGCCCACTCCCACACAGGTCCAAGTGCACCAGTGATGACGGAGCTATGGCACAGCTCACAGCTGTCCTGGGGTTGTTGGGCATTGCAGGGTGTCACATCATGGCTGGCACCTAAGAAGACATTCCTCTTGACCATGGGCTTTGGCTTGGTTGGTGATGGATGATTTCCATGCTAGAGATGATTTGCTTGAAGTGTTTTAGACCAAAAATTTAAGCTTTGACTTCAAGTTATGGGTTGAAGTTAAAGAGAAACTAAATGTTAGTCTTAAATGTTGAGGTACTGGTCTTTTTCAGGTAGAAATAGTCATTACTGGCGAGTGCTACAGGAAAAGTTTCTTGTTTGCATTGCATCCTACTTATATTTGCTTTTCTTTGGTCTTTGTTTTCTTTCATAACTCTTAAATGTCCAAGAGAAAAAAAGTAATTCAAAACTAGAAAAGTATGGCTGTTTACTTTGTATAGCTGCAAAGATGATTGCAGTGTAAGAGGTTGTGATCTATAACACCAATGCTGGGGAATGCTCTAAAGGACTGAGCTGCTTTTCCTATATTTAACCTTCTTTGGGGGATATGTGTCAAGTGTTCCCTCTTTGTTCTTTACAGAAAAGTCTTCATTAAAATTTTGGTTTAGTTACTTTAATATGTAATGATTATATTATGGTTATGTACTACTGGAATTGTAGTAAAAATGTCTTCCATAAGAGAGATAGACACATCTCTTCTTGAAATTTTGGGTTTTGGAGACTGCCTCCTTGGTAAGTGTATTGTTCTCACACTGCATTTAAATTGTGACTGAGCACTTCAAACATCAAAACTCTACAGGTTCGTTCAGGGGGAGTTTTGCAGTTTATCATGTAATCTCCTACGAACTGTAATATCATAAATTCATTTAGCATTTTTATTTGAGGGGAAAATAAAATACAGAAATAGAGGCTGACATCCATCCCTCCACAATATGGACTAAGTTTTGAGTCTAATATTTATCACCAGCTGTTCTGTCTTGAGAGGTGTGGTCAGAAACAAAGACTGAATTTAGGTGGTAAAAAAGAAATGCTGAGCTTAGGTGTTGAAGAACAATTGTAGCCTTCTGATTTGAGTCTTAAAGATAGTGTTTTTAGTCCCTTGTTGCTGGGTGGTTTGCAGTGTAAAAGGTGCTGACTGTAGAACACCAAATCTTGCTGTGTGCTTTAGATTAGTGAATGCGATGTCATTAGCTCAGCAGCACATAAAGCAAGTAAATGAAGGACACTTCATGTTACCTTGGCTCTCTGTCTGCGGCTTAATTTATGGAATAGCAAATTAATTCACTGTGAGTAGTGATGATACTTCAGTCAAAAAAAGATCATCTATTTTAAGAAATCTAGCTTTTGTTACACAGCTTTTATCTTTTTAAGACTGAAGCTTGAAAAGCAATCATATAATATTTACTCACAATAGGGTGCAATGCCTTTCATACCATGTTTTGAATCCTCAAAACCTGTGGATTCACAGCACTGATGAAGAAGCATTGATCAAAGGCTTCTCTGTGTTCAAACTAGAACCAAGATAATTGCATCTGTTCTAAGCCATGCATTTTGTTATTGCTGTTAAAGATTCTATGTATGGACAGTTAGTTGGAAACAGGGGTTCTTGAATGTGAAATCACCAAGGATATGAAAAACAGTAAGTCAGCTGTTACTACTTCAGCTTTCAGTTTCTTTTATGAAAACCCACAGTGGGCAACTGCGGGGAAAATCACAGACTGAAGATTGAAGGATGACATGGCAAATGGTCAGTTGCTTGCGCTGTCATGAGCACTGCTGAGTTCATAGTGAATGCTCTGCGACAAACAACTAGAGTCAATATATACATGCTTTCTGTTTCCTTTCATCATTATGGGGTGTTGGCACATCTCTGTTCTACAAGACAAGGGGTACTCTTAATGCATTCACTGCACACTTAAACACACGCGTACTCCCCTTCTTTAACTTGCACAAGATCAGAGCAAATGTCAGAAAAGGGAGACAGAAAAGTACATAAATTTAATTTCCACTAAAGTGGATAACTCCATAAACCATAAATCCATTAAGTAGATAGTCCATAACTGGAGATGCTTCAGATATGCCCATGTTATCTGAATAAGTGTCCACATGCTCCTTTGGATGAAGCAGCCGTGTCATACCTCCCTTCACTGAGGCCCAGGTCATCTCAGAGCAGAAATGCATGTCCCTGCACCTCACTTTGCTCACTGGCATGAACCAAAATGGATCTCCACAGTGTGCCTGCCACAGAGGACTCCAGCACACAAAGGCAGGATACAGCCTAACAGCTGGAATTTGTGACCAACTCATACAGAAGGGGCAGAATGTTAATGGGAAGTTAATTGAAATTGGAAGCAACTTAAGAAGCAACTTCTTCCCAAAGAAGTCTGAATGTTCTTCAGAATATTCAGTGGAAGTTCTTGTCATGACGCAGGAGTTGGTGGAATATTTTGGGAGGTATTAGAATGGTCCCTTGTCATCTTAACATATGTAATCATGAAGAGCACAAGCCTTGTACTGTCTGGTACTTTTTCTCCTGAGGCACAATTTCCTGGAAAGAGTTGGAACAACCTGCAATTCTCATGATTCTTATGAGGGAGATATCTTCGAGAGACAAATTAGGTGTGGGCCTATATTCAACACTGAAGAGGAAGTGTGTTTAAATATAGCATTTAATCTACTTGGAAATTAAAAAAAAAGAAGAGGAAGAAATATCAAGGTTGTAATCTCTAAATATAGATTGGAAAACTCAGAGGGACCCCCATTTAGATTTTTCTTGGTTTGTTTGCTTGGTGGAAAAATATCAAGTTATTTTGTGCCAATAACATAAACAACTTCTTATCTTGCTTCTTTTGTATAAAGCCTTTCACCATCTTGGGTTGAAGGAAATATCTGAATGTTTGGGGTTTTTTCCTATCTTTAGTTGTTTCTTCATATACCCATTGCCTGCTCTGAATGCAGTGGTCCCTGTCACTAATTGTCAAAAATGGAGTTTTGTATCGAGTGGATTTTGTGTTTTTTAATTTCCCCCCAGTTTTTGAAGAGCTTTCTTTATAAGCCTGTACTGTTTTCTCTTCTTTTCAGTAATTGTCTTGTGTTTTGTTTTTCATGTCTTCCCCAGTCATGCTGTCTCTTGCTTTGGTGTGGCTTTAGCCATAATTTTATGACCAGCAACACCCAACCTGTGACAGTTTTATCCCATTCACTATCATGCCTCTGATGTTTTTACTCTTACTTGCTGTGGTAAGAAATCGTCAAATAGTTTAGGGAATGTGACAAAAGTTACTAATGAATTGTTGAGTGTTACACTGATGAAAATCAAGGATTATTATGATTACTGCTGGGCTTGAAAGTTGAGCCACCATCTGTCTATCTGCAAGAGGTGCTGATTTTAAGTGAACATTGTAGTACAGATTGTCAGGCCATTGTAGTTAATGTTCAAAATATAATCATGTGTTTGCAGTTGGCAATCTAAAATGTAAATATGCCCAGAAAGCTTTTTCCCCCTTACTTTTTTGTATCACTGATACAGGCAGAGAAGCCAGTCTCTAAAACTGTTATTAAATATAACTGAGGGAGAATATTGGCATTCTTAGGGTCATTGTGAATTACGGTGCAAGAATACTCTTCCTTTCCCTGAGCTATGTGATGGTCATGGGCATTGCCATTTGTTCTGTCTTTGAAGCTCAGACAGGGAGCATATATCTTTCATCTCAACAGCTTAAATGCTTTCCAAAGGAAGTGGTATGGTTTCTTCTATTGTTTTTTGTGGGGATTTTTGTTGGGTTATTTGATTGGTTTATTTAATAAGGACTTTGGCCCCAGTATTCTTAAGTGTTTAGGCTGAGGTGAACAAATAATACTGTGGAAATAACAGCTGTTATGTAAAAGGTCGCACCTGTTGGTGCTCTAATGGGTAAATGTAAAATGAGGAGCAGGGGCCCATGTTCCTTTTTGCAAGCAAATAAGTAAATTGGAGACTGGAGGAAAATGTTCTGGATTATCACTTCTGATGTAATGCATGGGCTTGGCTGCAGACCTGCATTACTGACTTTCATGCCAAGGAGGGACATGGCTGGAGGCAGGCCATAATCTTCAACATTTCCTGGTTAAAGCTACATGTGTTCAGCATATTCAGGGTGATGATTGCCCAGCAAGGGCCCCTTGCTCCCAGCCTGTGCCATGTGAGGAGTTAGGGGCCGGGAGGAGCAGCAAGACTACAGAGCTGGCTGGGCAGCACCCACCAGTGCAACATGGAGCGTTGAGCACCCAGTTTCCCATGGGGAATTGTTGGGGAACTGTTAAAACAACTCCAAGTTTCTTCTCAGAAGAGAACTAATAAAGCTCTCTGAAAAAAAGAGAGAAAACAATACCATTAGTGTTTAAATTGTTTATCTGTTTATGGATTATACTGGCATATTTCAGACTGGGTGCTGATCCCTGCTTCATGAATCTGAATTAGAGAAACAGAAATGGTAGCACCTAATTAATTAAGTTTTAAGTATGGTTCAGTCTGTCAAAGGGAGCCCATTTGTACCTATCAGTGCTATTAGCAGACATTTTAAAATGTCTGCTAATTAATATGTGACAGAACAAATTAACGCAATTGAGGTTAAAAGTGACTTTGGATGTAAATCGTAGCAACAAGATAAGCCAAGATTTTCTAGGGTAATGAAAAAAGATCTCTTAATTTTAGAGATTTAAAACAATGCAAGTTAATAATCATTACCTTTCTTCCCACAGTCATGCTGTATTAATAATGTACCTGAAGTAATGTAACCACTGTTGAAATATATGAAATTTATCTTAAGCACAGTTTTGTAAAGGACTTGGATTTAAAAAAAAATCTCTTTAAATAACTAACATGCAGAAATAAACAGTTTCTTCTAAGAAGGTTTTGTTTTTCCATCTGCTTTCCCTGCAGTAAATAGGAAAGTTTCTGTTTCTAAATAGCCTTGAAAATTTGGCTGAGGCCTGTGGTGGTGGGTTAGACAAGTAAGAAGAGGGGTCCAAGCATCTATTTCTGAACACTGGGCTGTTATAGAAGAAAACTTTACTTGTCCTTAATGATTTAGAGCTTTTTTGCAAAAGATTTATCTACCATAATCTGGACTATTCGAAACAGTAGGAGCCCTGTAATCCATGCTAACATGGACACATTAAATTAAACCTGTTTCTGTTCTTCCTTAGCTGTCTTCAATTATTTGTGCTCCATTTTGGCATACGCTTTATTATGGAAACTTCTTTTCATGGGCTCATAGGGAGCCCATGATCCATCATCTTTCTTTTTTGTGGACCACATTAGGTCTCTTGAAAACTTAGGCAGTTGTCAGTGGCAATTTATAAAAGCAAAAAGATCTTTGCCTGTTGTTGTGGATGATCTGGTGTGTCACAAAGATTTATTATCAGCATCCTAAAATAAGACAGATATTTTGTAATCATGGCGATGTGGCATTCAAAGAAAGGGAGTCATCTGTTTCTTTTTAACAGCTGGTTGAGTACAGAAGAGTTAGGTCTCAAGAAACAGAGTCTGGCTAGATTAATACTCTTTTCTGGTATGTTATTTTGGCCTAAGTTTTGGAAACCTATAAGTTTAATTAGCTTGGCAACTGCATCTGCAGATTCTAGTCTAAAGAGTGTTAACCCTTATATCTTTATTTTCAAATTCAGGCTTGTGTTTTTACATGTTAGGGAACCAATAGGACGGCTGTTAACATTTGTAAAAGCAATATATTTTTTCTGAGACCATGTTGGAGCCCTGTTTTGAATGAAATTATCGGATTCTGCCATGTTTCTTGTCTTTGAAAACATTAGCTCAGCCAAAATGTTAAAGAACATTGGACTCCCACTATTTAGGCATTCATACTAATACTGTTTTGAGAAATGAATTATCAAAATAAAATGAGGTTACTCATTAGGTAAATATCTAACACTTATAAAATTGCAAATGCCAAAAAACACAGTAAAAATTCTGTCCTAATTCAGTACATACAAAAAAAAAAATTTACTTTGTTAAACGAAGTGATATCAAGTATTTGTATCTAATATTTCAGTGCAGAGGTCACTTAGCTTGGCTCTTTCTTTTGAAATGCAGCCATATTAATGTAACAGATTTTAAGTCAATGCTGATGGCTGCGTGGCATTTGCTGTCGCGCACAGTTGAGTAGTTTATGTGAGTGTTTTGAGATCATGTAAATAGCAACAGATGCAAAACTGTTTCCTGGATGTGTTTGTGTATACAGCTACAGATACATATATTTGAATCTGCTTATCTGATTCTAGCACAGAATAATAAGTGACTGATTAAATTGAGGGTATTTTGGGGTAAGGCACTGACAGCCAATGTACTTAATCTAACACGTGTACTCCTTTATTGTTTGAGTGCTGTATTTTAGGCATTTATTAAATACTATAAATTACACTGTAATCAATCAGATATTTGTGATTATACTGGTTACTAGACCTTCTTAGGAAATGTAAATGCAAAAACAAAGCCCCAAACTCCTGTATTTAAAAAGGCATTTTAAAACCAGTGAAAATTATAAATTCTCCGTGTCATCCTGGATTTTGGCTTTTTGATAAGGAAATTTCCTGGGCAGGGCACATTTGGTGATTAATTTGTTTAGTTATTTCTCTAATAAGCCAGTATACACTGGAAAGATAGTGTTGGTGGTCTTTCTGGGGAAAGGATAATATCTTTAAAATGCAGGAATATATAAATGTACATTTAATTTTTCTGATTGCAAGTTAAGCACAACCTTTCATTCCATATAAAAGCATGTCTTGAACATAGTCAATTACTTTAGTAATAAGATCTGTCTAAAAATTTTGCAGGAGTAAAACTATACCCAGTTATATTCCTTTCCACCTTTTTGAAAACTGAGTGGAAAAGGTTAATGTTCCAGCATGTCCAGGGATTCAACAGGTGATGGTCATGATGGAAGCTTAATTCCATGTTCCAGAGATGAAAAACAACTTTCCACTTACACTGTGGTAGTTTGACACATTGCCACAAGTTTAAATGAGGCATGGGGTGAGAAATAGTTTCTGGATTCAGGGCTCCTTTCAGTCTTAGTTTATGTCTTAGACATAGCAATTGTCCTTCTGTGTCTTTACTAATAAATAAAAATACTAGAAATAATATAAGCAAAGGAAATATTTTAATTGATGCATTATTTCATCCTTTTATTGTGTGCTGGGGATGGATCAAACCATTGAGGATTTGGGGTCCTGGACAGGACACTTCAATCTTCACTTGAGCAGCAGCAGTGGGAGGGTTGTAATTCTGGGTTTTACTTCAGTTCCTAGTCCTTAACTTACCAGAGACTGGGGATCTTCTGAGATCCTGATATCTGAGGGGTAATACCAGGTAAGAATAATTTCTTGCCCACTGGATTAAGTTGATAAATCTATGGATAGTAGGTATGAAGTTCTGTAAATAATACTGTTTCTGTGAATAACATCACTTTTAGATGTCACTGTTACATCCAAGAGTTAGCAATCCTCATAGAAGTTTTTTAAGTGTATTTATGGATGGGATTCTGCCTTGGTGCTCTGAGTGCTGCCATGTGCCAGGAATACAGCACTGCAGTAGCCCAGCTCATGGGGCTTGGAGACAACTGGATCCTGAGGCCAGGGCAGGAAGGAGGTTGCACTTCGACTGCTGCCCCTGTCTTTTTCCTCACTTCCAAAAAGCAGATCAGTGAGTTTTGTAATAATAAGAAGGAAAAGAGGTCACAGATGTTGATGACAGCAAAGATGGCAAAATGAGGAGGAAACCAAGGAAAAAGGTAGTAAAAATGCTTATTAAAGTATTTAGCAAAAAATACATACAGAGATAATAGGCTTCTTTCTCTCCAGCAGTTAAATACTATCCTTGGTAAGTTGAATTTCATTATTTTTGTCCTTGTTGCAGTTTAACTGAGCTGGGGGCAATTATTTCTCTGGCAGTACTTCTTACAGAAGGTGTATTGAGTGACAAAATGCTGACTTGTACAAGAAAAGAATGATGGCAAAATGTCAAAATTATTAAGAGACAACACCAGTATTAATTTTAGGTGTTATTACTTCCATTTGTTGCAGTTCCTAAATCCATCATGGGTTTTCAGTGCTTGTTTTCCTTTCAGTGTCCATGAAAATTTCAGGTGCTGGCTACTGTTGCTGAATTTTCTGGGAGTGGGGCTTCACTCAAAGCTTGTAAAGCTCCACAAATGTTTACCTATATTTGATGTTTTTGTGAGAATGTGAAGCTTTCCATAGAGCTGGTGCCTTAGTGATGTTACCATGGGGAGGTGGGGCAGGTGTACGTGAGATAGGAGAGCAGCTGCACCAGTTAGAGCAGCTTGCCCTGGAAAGAAGAAATTGCAGCATTGTAAGTGCTGCTACTCCTGAACGAGTAGTTTTGCTCACAGCTTTCCAAGGGCTTTTAGCTTAAGCCCTAGGGTCACTTACCATTTAAGTGTGCTTCTACCAGCAGTAGTAAATATGAAGCTAAACCACGTGAGTGTGATAAGCAGAGCAGAACCTGGGGAGATGAGTTGGGCAGGCAAGCGTGCAGTGGGAGTGCAGCCCTTTCCAACCAAAGGGGAGCCAGGCTGACGAGGGCTGTGTCAGGAGGTGGGCAAAGCTGTGCTCACAGTGAATAAACGCGCTGAGAAAAAGTGCAGCTGTGCTTTTTTAATATGCACTGTAGGAGATTTCAGCAGCCTGATGATATATCATGCATTAATGTTGAAAAGATAAACACATTTGGAGAGCACAGGAAGGCCTTGTGTTTTTATGTTAGCAGAATGCTTCCTAATGAATAAGAACGTGCTGCTGGCTTCACAGAGCCATATGGCAGCTTTTCTAATTTTAGTTTGGTGCAGATGCATAATTCTCCCTTGTTTTACCTCCCAAAACCTTCCTGAGATGTTGCATAGTTTTTCCTGTAAGACTTGATCTATAGTTTCTGGGGCAAAACATGCATTCAAGAGTCTAAGAGCTTCTTTGCTCTGGACAGATGTGTGCTGTGTGATGAAAGAGCAACCTCACTATATAATCACTTCCCTAAAATAGTAGCTAACTTTATTCACAAGGATGGGATAAGCTGGTCTTAAAATTGATTGCTGAAATAGTTGCTGTTTCTTAGGCACTAGTGTTTTGAAAAATTGCTTGCTTTCAGGGAATAAAAACAACTTGTATTGAGGCAATGGGAACTGGGTAAGAACGTGCATGGGGATATCAAGTTTCAAGTGAGCCATGGATCGTAGTGCTTTGAATTACACAGCTACAAGGCAGAGCTGCTTTCCCTGTGGTTAACCAAGCATCAAAATAACTTGCACGTTTTTCACTGCTTTACTTCATCATGCGTAGTGATCCAAAACTACTCACGTTACCAAACACAATTTTTTGGGTTTTTTCTCTTGTGTGATTTATTCCAAGTTGATACGTTTGAAGGCATTTTCTGTACAGCCCTATTCATGTTAAAAACCTCCTGTCCTTTACCACAGTCGATACAATTACTTAGCAATAGTCATACACAGATGTTATTACATCTAATATTTGAAATGTTATTTAATCTAATACTCAAAACTGTAAGGTCAGCTAAAATATAGCCTTTGCTAAGTATGCATTCTATTATATGTTAGCATTAGTTTTTAGTACTGTATCTACACTTAGCTTTGGACAGTTAGATACTTCTGCAGTTTTCTTGATTGTTTGGATGTTGTTTTTGCACAGCAGTTCAGAAGGATCATGCAGGGCAAACTTAGATATATGAATTAGGCAAGACAAAAGTAGTTGGCTAATATACACAAAAAATGGAGAAGTTGTTTTCACGATAGCTCCAGTGTAAAATTAAATTGCATGTTTAAACTGTGTATAGCTTTTATATTCACTTCTAAGTGATGTTCTGTTACTGTTATATGGATCTTGATTTGTATGGGTTTTTTTTGAAGAGTGCAGAGTTGAGCTTTCTAGTGTCACTTATTACAAATCTCTTTGTTTATATTTTTTTACCTATTGTACAAAAAAAGCATATGCAATTTGGGGTAAGTGTGGCATTTCAATAGCAATCCTAGAAAATTCCAAAGAGCAGGAATTATATATAGGGCATCTGGGAAACCTGTTTTAAACAGTATTGGATAATACATTTGAATTTACCTGTGACAGGGGTGGGGTTGTTTTGTTTTGGGTTTTTTTGCTTGACCTTTTTCTTTGGTGGTTTTAGAGCACAAGTTCTTCCTTGTCCATCATTTCACCAGCCTCTCTTTTTTGCTCTTCTTGTTCTGTGAAGAACCTTAAATGTTGGTCCAATGAAAAATAAGCTAAATCTATGTTGATGCAAATTTTCTCTTTCAAATTACGCTTCATCTTTTTGAAATTCCTGCAGAGGCTAAGTTTTGCTCTTGTAATTCAAAAATACATTTTGGTTTTGCAGAGAGCACACAGGGGAAAATATTTCTGTAGTGGGTTTCCTTAAGGAAGTTGGAACGGAGCTAGAATACAAAGAGAGCTTTTTTCATGATTCAGCTGGTCCTGCCTGCCCACCTGTAGGAAAACAGGGTTTGAAACACAACCAAGAGAAGGTGATGCCCATCAGTTACACTTCAGAGTCTGCTGTCAGAAATGTGGAGAAAACTGACATAGCTTGAGTTGGGAGGATGGAAAACCCAAGAAGGTTTGCTAACTTAAAATGTAGCAGGAGACTTCCAATTATTGCTTTTGGCTTCTATTTCTCTGACTTACGAATTTCTGTTAAACTAATGTGATTTCACAAAGGTTTGCTTTCAGAATCTGGAATGAGCTTTGAATAAAGCTTGAGGCTTCCTACTCAGAAATTTGTCAGAAAATATTTTTGAGGACTTTTTTTTCCCGTCTTTATTCTGTATATTAAATGGAAAAGTAAATACAGTTTATGATCACTGGGAAGATGCCCAATTGAAAATATTAATATGTATTTTAGTATAATACTGCTTATGCAGTTGTAAACATACCCACAGTTTAAAGACTAAATTACATACATCACTAAAATACTACATAATTTGCTGTATATATTCTTTGTAGTATGTCTCTCAGGAGTACGTGTATTTTATTTAAATTTTTTTCTCTCTCTAGGCTAAACTCTTAATTGAGCAGAGCTAATAATTATTTCTTGTGTGTGAAGTTTATTCTACTGTAATTCAGATAAAATAAACGGATGCCTGGTAACCATATTCATAAGGATGGGACCAGTTTCTAATTTAATGCTTCCTCTCCAGTGCAGAATTCTCTGTATGGAGATGAAGCCATGGGAAGCCCCTTTCCATCCTGCTCACTTCCTCTGGCAGCACAAGGCTGTATTTCTCTGTCCACACTCTTTCTCTGCTGCCCTTTGGCAACTGTGCCTGTAGGATACCTGGTGACACTTGGCGGTCATTTAACAGGGGCATCACTGTCCTAGCAGGAGGCATCACTGGAAGGTGGGAGGTCAGGGAACCAGCTGCCACTCTCCATGTGGCTGCAGTGGCAAAATCTAGTGGCTGTGGTTAGTCAGAGGGTAACACCAACAATTCTTGTGGGGCTGGAAAATACGGTTCTGAGAGGCCTTGCAAGGTTGGACCTTTACAGCTGTTTTCCTAAGCCTTGACATTCAAAGATCATTAATCTCGTGTAGAAATTATAAACTCTCTGTGCTTTTGATTTCTTTGTTGGGCTCCCGTGAACTTAAAAAAGATAGAAGTAAAAAAGGGAAAGTAAACTTTACATTTTTGCACCATTACTTAACATCAGAAGCTGGAACTGTTAAGAAAAATGAAGAATACTGACTTGTGATGATGCACTATTTTGTCGGGCATTAGAAATTCATCTATAAATCATTGGTTTTTTCCAGCCTTCCTGCAACAAATTTTTGTTGTCAGTTAGCCCCACGTGCCGTATTGCTGAGGGAAAGATTTGCCTTTCGAGACATTCCCTGTGGCTGACTGTCAGGACAGTCACTGCTGTCACTGTCCTGACACTGCTGACAGGATTTGCACTTACTCATCTTGTATGTGCTGATAAAGTCTACACGAGGGGCTTTGTAATTCAGTCAAAAAAGGATAATTTATTACATAGCTGAACATTATTAGTAGCTGCTTGTTTATAACAGTGACGTAAATTACAGCTGGTCCTACTCAGAGGCTGTCTGAGGCTTAGGTTTCCTATACAGTGCCACTTAAGTTTAAGTGTGGCTTGTGGCCTGGATGTGTAGCCTCTTCTGAGCTCTCCAGCTAATGGAATTGTTACCCAATTACGTTACAGATCCAATTAGGAAGTCCATAATTTTGGAACACGTGTGATTTATGCTGCTTTTCAGAGTGCCTAGCCAAAGTTCATGAGTAGTGTAGTATACATTGTCACCATCTCTGGGGAAAGTGGGTAGGTATCACTTGAGTATAAATAGCATTTTCATATTTTCTCTGTTCATTACACTTTTTCCTTGAGAAAGCACTGAGTTTATTGATTCCACAAAGATGTCGGGCCCTCTGAGGAAAAAGAGCGTAAAAGGGAAAAGAAAATTAAGAAGTCAAATGGTTGTGAGGGACAGCTGGTGATGAAACAGAAGCAGTCAGGGATTAAACAATCAAAATGGAGAAAACAGGGAAGTGGAGAGGAAAGCAGCAGCTCTCAGGAGCTGGGTGTGAGGTTTGAGAGATCCTTGGTGTTGCAGCTTATGTGTTGATTACTATTATAATAATTTAAAATGTCCTCTTTTTCCTTTGTATAAAACCTCATCAGTGCGCATGAAAGAAAGCAATTGTTTTTATCAGTGTTATGGGTGGTTTGTATAAACTCCATGGTTGTAAGAATGAAAAGACCAGGAGCAAATATTCTGTATTATGTGAAAAATAATCAGTAAAAGTAGTCTGTAAACTGGTTGCAGTGGTTTCACATTTGCTGAATTTGTTTTGTTAAATTTGGTGTAGTGGTCTATCTTCCCACTGTGCAATAGGATTAGAAGAAAGGCAAAACAGGCTTAACTTAAAGATAGAAACAGTTAGATTTATTAACACACACTAAAGGGAGAACAAAGAAACCCCATAAAACCTTTTTAAAAGCACTCCCCTCCCCCCTACCAACAGTTTACTTTTCCACAAAACAATGTAAAGAGACAGAAAATCAGAACTCTAGGTCAGTACCACTTATAAAATAGTCTTTCATTCAGTCTTTGAGAGAGACAAGTCCCTCCTGATTTTGTTCTGGTAACTTTCCACAAGGGACACAGTCTGTTTGTGGCTTCAAGCTCCCACAAAAGCAGCCTGCCTGAGAATCTGCATTTGTGAGCTTCCCAAAATGTAGCCTTTCCCATGACTACATATGGGCCGTGGACTTACACATGGGGTTTCGCCTTTTAAAGATGCACAGCTCCACAACAAAGGATTTCTCATTCTTCACTGGTGACGAGGCTTCAAACATCNTCCCTCGGCCCGGCCAGCAGCATGGGGCAGGCTGTAGGATGGGCTGGATGTCAGCAGCTGTGGCTCTCCTTTCTCTGCCGGCTCTGCTGGGCTCAGGGACCTGGCTTGGCTCCAGCCAGGGCCAGCCCCAGCCCAGCCGCCCCAGCCCGGCCCTGGGCATGGCGGGGCCTCAGCCAGGCCCCTCTGCTCCCCCCACCCCTCGATGTTACCTCATGGCAAGCCCACAGCAGAAGGAGACCTTTCCCAAGATTCCGCCTGTATTTAGGCCATGTTGTCCCAGAGGTGTGTCGCCCTGAATTTTCAGCCTTCTCTTTGTCTCTCAGTTTCATAGTTCTTAGGTTGTTTCTCACATGCAGGTGTTATAAATAGAAGAAATGTTTTCCTTAGCTTAGGGACTTTACATTCTTGTTCTTAGAGATATGGACAGCTGATGGACAGCTGTCTGGACCAATGGGATGGGGAGAGGTGTCAACCTTCTCCCCCAGTCCCTGGCCTTTGTAGAAATACTATATAAAGTGGAGTCAGATTTTTTTTAATAAACAGTTCATGCCTTCTCACCAACGTGAGTGTGTGTGCGTGTCTGTGAATCAAACAACGACAGAGGTGTACACTTGGATCCAATTGGCCAACCCGGCTGTTAGTTTTAAAGCAGATCACTAATTGTTTTTTTACCATTCATGCCAAACCATTCTACTGGTGACATTAGGAAACTGTAATTAATGTGCTTGCACACCGTTGTTGGGTCATATCTGTAGCCCCTCCATTTCAGGCCCATAAGAGAATTATCCCATGTTCTCCCATAGTCAAGATGATATCAGTGGCTGAAGCAGTGATCAAATAAGAGCAAGAAGCTAGTATCCCTGTCCATTCTAATATTTTGCAGTGTGAAAATAGAGATCACTTTATGCTAGCAGGAACAGATGGGAAACAGATATCATCACTGGCTTTATTAAAAGCTCAACTCTATTTTTAGAGTTCTTTTAGAATTTTTAGAACATGTTTTCAGTTTCGTATCATCATATGGTGCCAGTTCTGCTGTGTTGTAGCATGGGAAGGATTGTTCAATTGTTTTTCTGTTACACCTAATTTCTGCTTTTTGCCAAAACAAGAAAGGTGGGGAAAAGAATAAAATCCCACCCCTAGTCTAAACCAGAAATACTAATTATATGTCCTTGTGAGTGCAAGTGGCAGAGGAAATGTTAATAGTTATTTCTAGTGAATTTATTTCTATCAGATTATGCTAATCAGAGTGATTTAAAATTAGTCTGCTAGCTGCAACTCCATCTTCAAAGCAATTTGCTAAATCATTATTCACAATGGTGTTATATAGTGTATAACACCTAAGAAGGCAACTAAAATTTTACTGAGTCTTCATGAAAGCAAGAAACCATAGAAATCTAGGATGAGACAGCCCAAGTGACCAAAGCCTTATTACCAGCAGGTGATTGCTGACCGGAGAACACCCAGGGCTTCACAAAAGCAGTTCCTTTACTTGGTGTCTGAGCAGCACATACTCACACTGCCCTTAAAACCTATGCCAAGGAAAGTTCAGAAGAACTTTACCTGCATTATTGCAGACCTACGGATAGTGGGAAATACTGTACACTTGGATCCATTTCAATTTGCATGACTGATGCTTTAATTTTCACTGACGGTGATTTTCCAAAGACCCTTCATTCCATCTGCACATGGTGCTTTCAGTAATTCCTACAATGAATGTTCTTCTAGTTTATTGTTGAAGACAAATTCTTGTTATAATTTCAGTGTGCTTTCATGTTTAGTAAAAGAATCTATTCCATCACACTAAAAAATAAGAAATATCTAATTATTTTTAATATTCTAGGTTGCAGGATGGCCCTAGCTTTTACATAACTGCTGCTTGAAAAACGTTAAAATAATGTTTGGAGTATAGAACTAACAACAAAAAACCCCTTGTTTCATTAATTTACAATGTAAAATGTGCATCAGAATATGTATTTTATGTAGTATAATTACTTTTATTAATTCATTCTTGAAATAGAAAAATTAATGCAGTTCATTACTTGATAAATTTGAATTATATCCCCACTAGGTCTGAAAGTTCTCTGAATATCCCTTACATTTGGAGTTGGGTATAACCTATAATGCTGTATACAACACATTTTGTATATAATAATGTATGACATTATCTTCCAGAAGCCTGAAATCATTGTTTACTTGCCTATAATTTTCAAATGCAGCACTTGAAATTTTATGTAGTTCTAATAACATATTGGTAAATAAGGTGGTATGAAAATTACGTGATAGTAAGAATGTGGGTGGAGGCATGGGAGCAGAACTGAGGCCGCTGTTTCTCAGTACTGAAACTGTAGATTGTGGACTTATGTTTTTCCTTCTATATATAGTGCTCATGGAATAGCTCTGCAGCTGTAAGCTTTGCATGCTCTTTTCGATCAGTCTTCTACTACACCTTGATCCTGGTTTTTGCTCACTGCACCTTCATAAAGAGCCCTTGTCTTTCCCCAGTGTTAGGCTCTGTAGTTTGGTAAAATGTCTAGCAGAGAAACATGAGAAATTATTTCATTTGTGTCATAAGACCTGAAAACTGAGAAGCAAATAGGCTCGTTATGCTTCCGTTGAATCATTATGGGAGACTGTCTAATCTCATTTTCAGAACTGTTGCACTGTAAGCGTTTCACAGCTCTCCTCAATGCTCTGTGGGCTCTTGGTGTATCAGTGAAATCAGTCCGCTGTTGCTTAACACACAGTTTCCTCTCTTGCAGAAAAAGCAGCAGCAGCTAATGAAGATGAAGTGCAAAAAGCAGACGTATCATCTACAGGTCAGAGTGTCATTGACAAGGATGCACTTGGACCAATGATGCTTGAGGTAAAGAGCACAAAATCCCTATATTTAGGGCAGTTCTGCTCCTCCTAGGATGAATGAAATGGAAAAGTGTAGTCAGAGGTCGCTGTAAAGGAATGGTCAAGAGAGACAAGCCATCCTGGCTACTTGGGATTATGTCATTAAAGAGCAGGCAGCATATTTATTTCTCTTGCATTCAGTGATGAAACTCAGCTTGAAGTAGAGAGAGGTGCAGAGAGTTCTCCTTCTTTGTAACACAGACAGCTTGAGGGGCTTCAGCTGATACCAAGTCTTGGGTGTCTGCTTGTGCATGTTTTATTTGTTCTGAGCCACAACAGCTGTGGAAGACCTGTTGCAATTAAACATTGACTTATATGTACTGTAGTATACAAGCAAATAGTATTCCTCTAAAATTGCATGTCATTGCTATACTGCTTTAATATTTTACCATTTCAGCTCTTGAAGCAAGACCTTTCCCCTCTAGAATATGAAAGTAATCTAGGAGAGATTTTCAAGATATGTTTCAGTTTGTTCAGTGAAGATTTCTGACTGACTTTAGCTGTTATTTTGATACCCCAAAAGACTGTATGATTCAAGCCTAACTTCCAAATCTGTGTTAACAGTAATGTTGGGAAGGTGTGTTATCAGAGATCCTTATGTCATGTGCTACTGTCCTTTTACACTAACGCTTTATCTGCCTAAACTCACTTGCAAACTGTTTATTCCCATCCCGTTCTGGCTGTGGACTTCATCTGTAAGGAAGAATAAATGTTACTTTAGGTAGCATAGAACACAAACCCTGAATCAAGCTAAAGGAACCAGCTTTGGCAGAAGCATGATTATTCTGAATGCATGTATAACAGTTTTAAGTATTTGCTTTATTTTTCATAATTGGTCAAATGAAGACATAGTTTTCTAGACTGCATACAAAATAAAGACTCCAAATTCACACTGCAAAACATAAGATTAGATTGGCGGCATTGTTCTTTGAAAAGTGGGGGTAACAAATTCATTTATTTAGTTTAATATTTATTATACATTCTCACTGATTTGAATGTTGTTGTTTTTGTTATCAGACAAGGTTATGCATTCATCTCTTCAATGGCTATGTTAAAATTTGTCTTTAATTTTCTGTTAATTTAATTGCCAAGACCTGTTTTAATCACAGGGAAAATATGAATAAGATTATATTTTTCCTGGCTTATTTTCTGTGATTGGCTATTAACTGCAAACATGACACATAAAATCTCCCATTTATTCTGTTGTTCCATTTAATTTACTTTAGTTTTCCTTTGCATATTAACAATGAAACATTGTGTAACTTAATTAATGAACCATGGTCCTTTTGCACCAAGGAACTTAAAAAGGACTGAAAGTTGTTCTGTATTTGCTGTGGAAGGACTACAGATACTTCCTTTGTGTCTTTATCACCTCAAGAAAATGCAATTCACTTATTTCATCTCTACGGAACCCTTTTATACAACGTCTTAAAAAAGACCTACCCTTTCTCATTGCCAAATAATAATAAAAATGGCAATGCTGAAGAACAGTTTATTAGTTGATTTGGTTCAGAAATGTAATTGTATGTATTTATTAAAGAATAAAACTGAAGACTCCTCAAAATAATGTTTCCAGTTGAAGAAAGTGAGTAAAATTCATCAGGCAGCCGCCTCTGAGGAATATGTTAACATATTTCTTGCTTAAAGCATAAAGTAGGTAGAAAGAAAGTGTGGAAAAATAGTCAAGGGAGAGATGACAACATCTCAAAAAACACATATGTATTTTCTGTTCCAATATATAATCTAAAATATCTGTTTTCTTGATTTTTCTTCCATCATATTGTCCATTATTTGTTCACCCATTTTCCCAATAGCTCAGAAGAAAAGTTCTTGATTCTGGTGGCTCACATCTGGGAACAGAAGTAAGAAAATATTGCAAAAGTGGAGGCTTCTAAAAAGTATTCAGGTGTCTTGGTGCACTAACTTCATCAAAAACCTGCAGCTGCTTACCTGCAAGATTATTTTCTTAAGAGAATAGAAAGAAATGAGAGACTAAAATATAAGGCCCTTTGTTAATCTAAGCCCAGATGACCACATCTGTGATCAACTTAAGGAACAGCTGTGAGGGAACAACACTTCTTTGCCAAAGAAGTTGCCACTCTGTGAAATAGTTGGGAAAACTGAAGATTATTGTGGGTTGCCAGTAACTCTCATAATCTCTTGCTTGCCATCTCCACCTTTGAAAATTTCTCCTTAGGACTCCAATAAACATCTGTGATGGCTTTGGTTTTGCAGCCCCTGTGAATTAATGTGTGGACAGCTGCCAAGCAGGATAATTCAGCCAAACCCACACCCTTCTGCCAGCTCTAAATACCGTGGCTTTAGTGGTTGGCCAGCTGAGGACTGATGAGGCTAGCATCTTTTTTTTCTTTAATTAGTTTTCAGCCAGCTCGGCTCTCTGGTACAGCTCTTCATATCTTCACACAGTACAGGTTGCTGTTCTGATGTAGGAAGTACTAAATCAAATAGGCCATGCTTACACTGGCCTTAACTGGTGGTGAAATGAAGCCTAGGACACTAATCCATAGCAGAGATGCTGATTATTGTACTTGAAATTATATGCTGAAAATTATACTAGAGCCTCAATTTATTAATTAATTTGTAAATCTTTATTAGTTAAAATAAATGCTACTCGGCAGGAAAACGTAATGAATGTTAAGAAAGTACACATAAAGGATGGAGCTCACAAAGAAAGTAAATCAATAGGAGGAACCAAGAATTACCATATATAAAAAGAAGGCAATGATAAAAAATTATGTCAGATTAGAATTTGTGACAACAGGAGAAAAAAAGACCTAGTTTATCTTAATTTAGAGGAAGTCAGGGAAAGTATATATGTATACATTTATTTGTGATTTGTGGGTTTTAGTATGTTGTAATGTTAAAACAGAACAAAGAAAGCGTTTGTTAGCCATTGGCTCAGCTGCTCTGCTTGTATTGTGCTTTCACTGACCCTCCCCTGCAGTAGAATCATTATCTAACTTATCTCACTTAGTTTGGGAAGAACCTCTGGGGCTTGTGTATTCCTACCTTCCACTGCAAGCTGATCTGAGTAGAGTGGGTGGCCCAGATCCGAGTCCAGCTGAGGTTTGAATATCTCTGTGGAGGGGGTTTTTGCAGCCTCTTCCCATATCTGACCACCTTCATGGTGGATTTTTATTCTTTTCTTTATGAAGTTTCCTGACTTGCTACCAGTGACTGTTGCATCTCATCATTCCCTTGTGAACCTCTAACCTAGAGCCTGTTTCTGCCTTCTCTTCAGCCTCCTGCTAGGTGGCTGAAGGCAGAAGTAAAATCCATCCTTGGCCTTTTATTGCCTGGATTTGCCAACTGCTCAGTAATGTGCAATATTTTAAATATCTCTCTGTTACCAGTGGACTTGAGAACTGCCTGCTATGACCAGCACTTGAGTTGCACATCATACAAGTTGGGTCAAATCAAAAATGTCTTGTGCTTGCTGTGGCAGCTCCTCCTTGTTCACACTGTTTTGCAGTGAGCTGTGTTCAGATTTAATATAGATCCACTTGGGTTTGACCCACAATGAATTGTGGGTGGCCTGTTTCTCTAATTTATTTCTGTCCCTGGAGATACAATAACTAACAACTCTTCTAGTGATTTCCTGCCAATCCTTAGAGAGGTGAATAAATCAGGCAAAGCTGCAGAAGTCTGTGTCAATTGTTAATTGAATGCTTAGACCAAAAGATTTGGTGCTTTTAAATTTTAACTGTATCCCCCCTTTATCTGCTCATATGACATAAAATTAGAGGGATGATATATTTCTACCATCTGCAATCATGCTTGCATCCTAAGAAAAATAAAATTTGCATGAGAATTTCTTACCAGTATTCAAATTTTTACTTCATCCTCATTGGGTAGAAGTGATGTAGTATTTGGCTTAGGCTTCAGATAACGTAGCGCAGATACCCTGGAGAGAATGCTGCAGCTAGGTCGTCACTGTCACAAGAGATAAAAAGGGAAACAAATCAGCAGAAAATACTAATGTAGACATTTCCTCACAGAAATTTTAAGTCCTTTGGAAAACCATGAAGCTGAGTTGAAGAGGTGAAAATCTGATTCCTGGATGATCTGTGGACTGAATTAAACTGCTGTCAATTTTTTTAAAAAACTAAAAGCAGTCCCTAGGAGCAGAGGCTAAAGCTCCCCCGTCTTCACTGCTCACTGCCTGCTCTCAGCTCCCTTTGCCCTTCTCTGCTTTTTATGCCTCACATTCCCAGCTCCATGGGGCCTTGTCTCTATGCAGACGCACTGCTGGGGATGGGGAGAGAGTCTTTCTTTCTGCCAGTGTTCTCCTTGCCTTGTGCCGGGATGTCCTGTGATGTTTCCCTGGGATCAATCTTTCTGTATTGCATAGAGGAGTGAACAGGCTATGGGTTTAGCAGCACCATCTTCTAGTCCAAGTTTCTTAGTTCATACACAGGCAGATAGATAGATGGCAACCTCTCCCATTTTGTTTGTTTGGGGTGGGGGATATCGTTTGTTTCCATGTGTGGGTTTCATTATTTTGCAAGGTGTGTACCTTCTGTGCATTTACACTAGAGTCATATAAGTAAGATCAGATGCTCAATCTGAAATATGTCCTTTGCTCTTACAGACAATTATAAAAGAACCAGGATGGATGAGGAAAGATTCAGTTATGTCTTCTGAATGGAGTATTTATTTTCTGTGTATTTTGTTAATCTGATTGTTTGCTATTGTGTCTCTCTCTTTCCCTCCCTGGTTTTCTGGTTTTCCCCCTTTAGGCCCTAGATGGGTTCTTCTTTGTAGTGAACCCAGAAGGTAATGTTGTGTTTGTTTCTGAGAATGTGACACAGTACCTGAGGTACAACCAAGAAGAGCTGATGAACACAAGCATATACAGCATCCTGCATGTAGGGGACCACAATGAATTTGTCAAAATCCTGCTGCCAAAATCTTTAGGTATATAACTTTTCCTCATATCATACCATTACTTATTTAACTTTGGTTTTGTAAGTCAGCATTTCAATAACTTAAGTTAATGTCCTGACACTACTTACAGTTTCATCATATACATTATTTATTTTTAATGTATATATAGACAATGAATGATTAATATTATTCTCAAAAGCATCCTCCACTCTTTTCAAATTCTTCTTTGTTAAAATTGCTCTTAGTAATTCATGTTAGCTGATACTTTTTAATGGATTTCCAGAGTGAATCACTAAAAGACAGCATTAGTGATGTGAACACTCTGTCAGTTCTCTGTCTAGGCTGCTTGCTCCAAGAATGGTCCAGAAAAGGAGGAACATAAAAGAAAAATCAGAAACCTCCTTACACTAGAATTTTTATTTCAGTGGTTTTATTCTCAGCAATGTTTACTCCTAACTTTCAAAAACTTTTTTTGTTAGTTGCAGCCATTTTTTGATTCATATTAATATTAGTTTTAATGTTGTTGAGTTTTGGAGGAGATGAAAAGAAAGAGAAAGTCAATACTGGGTTCCTCATTTACTCACAGCAGTTTAAAAGGTATTACTCAATTCACTTTAGCATTTTATTACTGTACTTACATACTCTGAAGAAGGAAAAATGTAAATGGGTAAAGTCAATACATTACTGCATTTATTGCATTTTATGACTGAAGAGGGCAAGCGAAGAGTATTTTAAATATGACCCTGCCATTTCCTAATGTGGCATAACATTAATTCGCTCTGACTGATGTCCAGTACCTATATTTGTGCATCTCAGGATTTTGTTTCTTTTTTTACTTGTCTTAAGCACTGTGTTAGGCTTTAGTTTTATCTATAGCTCCACCCAGGTCATTTCAACCTTTCAGTCTTTCCCATTGTAGCCGTGACTCTGTGTTTCAGTATATTCCCTATTGTATTGCTTCCTGTTTTTTATAAGTGCATATTAGTTTCGTTTCTTTCCTTTTCTAATCTGGACAGAGATTTTTATACAATGCAGCCATGTCTTTTAGTACCTTTTAAGTTTACTGGAAAGATCCAGTACTGCCTTGTTTTTTTCAGTCTTGTGAATCAACTTAATATACCCAGTATGCTTTTGCTGTGCTGTATAACTTTTACATGCACCAATATTTAGACTTTCTGCTTTTCTACTGTATTTGTTTCTATGTCATTTTAAGTCACTTGGAAAAAACATAATAGCTGAACAAGTTAGCAGTGCTCTTAAAATCTGTTAATTTTATAAATTACCTAGTTATGTGCTGGTTTGGGCTTTAATATTAAAATTAAATTGATATTTTTGTTAAATGAGCTTGTTTCCCAGCCAATTTGTAAAGCATCCTGATTAATTTCCTGTGAATAAGCAGCAGAAATGCCTGGTACCAGATTTGTCTCACTGTGCTATTTTGCTTTCGCTCAGTGAATGGGGGATCTTGGTCTGGTGACACTCCTAGGCGTAATAGCCATACCTTTAATTGTCGGATGCTGGTAAAACCACTTGCTGATTCTGAAGAAGGCCATGATAACCAGGAAGCACATCAGAAATATGAAACTATGCAGTGCTTTGCTGTTTCTCAACCAAATTCTTTCAAGGAGGATGGTGAAGGTAATTACCATTTCCGTTTTGTGTTAATAATGCACTTTCAGTGCAGTTGTTAAAGTGCCCTCTAAGTCCTGGAAATCGGAAAAATTCTTAGGTTTTGTTTGTTTATTTTCTGGGGTTTTTTTATGTAGAAATGTAGAAATGTACTTTAGAGAGGGATATGAAAGTATACACTTGCATGCACCTATTTGTTAAACCAACTGAGAGAACTGAGAGAAATTCTGTTTACCTCAAAGAGAGATACCCTAGTTCTGTATTGCTGCAGTTGTAAGAAAAATGTAGCTGACTAGGAAGAAAGTTTCAAAGGGCAATTTTTTGAATTCTTAGAATTTGAAGACCATCGTGGTGCACCATTTCCTTTACCATTTACTACTTCAGCAGGTAAATTTCCTCAGATTGTTTTGTTAGCGTCCAGGTACGTAAAAACGGTTACTGTGAAGGTGAGTTCTCAGGAACAGCAAACATTTGAGGCAAGTTTAAGAAATTTGGCTTAGAAGGTATGAAATGGTGAGTGTTGAAGAAATGTGCTCTTTGTGCATGCAGTATATTCTTTTTTGTTATTTACCTCCTGTTTAGATTCATAAACATGTGCCAATAGTTATGGATTGTGGTGGAGACCTTGTTAATTTTTCTTCTGAAGGAAATAAACCCACCTTTCCTGTTTTATTTAATGTTTTAGGAAGTAATGAAGATACAAACCCTCTGAGTTTTATTTATGCATTTATTGGTACAAAAATCTATTTTTTGATCCAAATAGATTTAAATAACTTTTTTAAAGTATTCTTGAATTCTTTGTGGAAGCAGAAGTCTCCTCTTTCCATAAAAATTAAATTAAGAAATATTTTTCTCTAAGATTTGCAGTCTTGCTTGATTTGTGTTGCAAGAAGAGCTCCAATGAAAGAGAGACCACTTCTTCCTTCATCAGAGAGCTTTACTACACGCCAGGATCTTCAAGGTATTGTGAAATAGAAGGTTTTATTATTTCCTTTTCCTCAGTGGGAAAATTGCTGTAACAAATATTTTCTAATGTATCTAATATCAGGCAAAATAACTTCACTGGACACGAGTACCATGCGAGCAGCTATGAAACCTGGCTGGGAGGATTTGGTGAGAAGATGCATTCAGAGGTTCCATTCGCAGCATGAGGGAGAAATATCTTTTGCCAAGAGGCATCACCAAGAAGGTTAGGTTTCATACTTTCAGCACTTTTTATATTTAACCTGTTTGCCGTTTGTGTCTCTGGGTTGTGCTCTTTGTTGTGCTTTCATGGAACAGTCACCATCTACTAACAGTCCCTTTCTCAAGCTGTTGTACTTAACACAAGTAAAGGTTCTCTAGGGAGGTCTTCAGCTTTCTCACTGGTTGTTTTAACCTTCTTGTTACACCCGTGTCATCCTGGAGTGTGTTTTAAATGTTCAAAATGTCAAAACTGTTTTGGAAAGAAAGATCCTTGCATGTTGTCCACCAAAATGCTCACTGACCATTATTGGTTCAAAACCTCAACTCACACATTGCAGTTCATTGTCTGTATTCCCTTTCTCTACAAAAATGGACTTTTACTGTCATATTTCCTGTGAGAAACAGTGAGTGCAAATTCCCAAAGTTGGACCTCTCATACTATTTGAAAACCTACATTGTTGCACTGTATCTAGCTGATAAGTATTATAGGATAAACCACAAGCACATCTACTCAGTCTAGATTATGGCAGGTAAGAAATTGGAAAGCACTGCACTTTGGAATGGTCCCCATGAGGTTTCTGTGATAGTGACTGCGTGGAGACTTTTCATAAAGCCCTTACACTTCTAATTCTAGTAACACAGACCAAAATTAATAAAAGCAAATAACCCTATCTAGTCCATGGGAAAGTAATTTCAAAACCAATTGGGAATAGCTGGAACATTTCCAGTACAGAAGCATCCTTCTTTGGGTTCATGTTTAAAGAACAGGGTTTGAAGCTGGCTTGTAACAAATAGTTACCATGGTCGTTAAGCAACAAACATGTCATCTTGGGCACTAAATTGTAACTGGAATATCAAATTATTCCACCAAATACACACACAAAAAAAAGAGCTTTAGTCATGAGGCATTAGTTAAATATTCTTTAATATGTTCTACTTTCCTGAAATCTTCAGGTGGTGTTTTAGAAATGTGGGGTCACAGAAATGCTGTGTTATTTTAGATAACAGTTTTTGGGATATATACAGTAGAAGTGCTAAAACTTCACAGCCTTGTGCTGTGATTTCAAACAGAACTGAAGAAGGAAGTAGGCAATTAAAGTTACACCAGGGGTTTCAAGAGCAGTTGCAGGTAAGGACCCATCTGTGCCAGAGATGATTTTGGGATATGTGTTATGCCATCCCAGCGCTTGTTATTTCAGTCTTCTTCAAGCTATTCCTAATCAAATTAGCAGCTACTACACTGAGTCCTAAGGTTTGAATGAGTCCTCTCTTAAGCTTTCTGTGAAGTGGCAAAAATATGTGTGTTTTGGAGTTTATACTGTATCATGTTGCAGTTGCAGCTTAGGATCGTCATGTAAATTGTAGAATTAGTCTAAATGAGAGGGCTCTTTTCTTCTTGTCGAAGTGAAAACAGTGTGTGATAAGAGGAGGAGAAGCCTCTGGAGTTACTTTCCTACAAATTATGCAGCACTGAGGAGGAATAATGGCTGAAATATTTCACTCCCCTGCCCAGCAGTATGGAGAAGAGGAACAAGTAATATCTTGGGCTGTAGCATTTTCGTGGTTGCAGTTTTCAAGTCATTGTGGTTTGAGAATGGAAGCAAAGAAACTAATGATCTCCTAGGTGTAATCCGTCATTACAGTGTGAAAAAATGCAGCACTGGCTTGATAAACAGTAAAAAACATGCTTTAAAATTATCTCTCAGTATAAAATGCAGAATATATGGTAAGTTTTTATTGGCCACAGTCAGAAAAAATAGCATTTCCTCAAGAGGAATATGGAAACATTCTTGTTTGCTTAAAGAATTAGCTTGGAAAATGATTTAAGTAGAGATTTCACTTGTATCCTGTTGGCATTGAGTACTGGAATTTCCTGATGTGGTATATGCTGAAGTTAAGAGCTTTGGACCTTCTGGTGCCCAGAGGTTAAACTGAAACAATGACATACCTAACAGTGAAATTTTGTTTTGTATTGTTTCACTGTTGTAGGTTTTTGTTTTTCATTACATTTTTACTCTGAAAAACCCCTTCTGGTTGTTTAAATTGTGCTTCCTGTTTTCTCACTGCCTAGATAATACTTTGAAACCTTGCAGAACAATATATAACAGTGGGGGACAGGGAAGGAAAGCAACTGTAACCAGTCTTGCAAGGCTGAAAATGTGGTAGCTCTGTAGACCAGATAAATAAAGACCCCATTTGGAAAACTATGTCATTTCATTACCATAGGAAATATTAAAAGACAAGCAATAAAATGAAGATCACATGATAATATTAATTTAAAAAAAGAGAGAGAGAGAGAGAAACCCACAGAAAATATGTATGTATGAAAAAAAAAGGAAATTAAATTACTTTGCAGTGCTTTGTTCCTGTTTTTTCCCTAAATGATTATATGAAAAATTTTGCAATATTTTACTTCTCTCATATCTGCAATCCTAATGTGATTGCTTTTGGACTAGAAACTGTAAGTGACCACACTTGTTTCATTGATGGTAGAGAGTGAGCAGTAGAATAAATGTCTAGGAGATTTGCTTTTCCATAACATGTTTTGATTTTTCATTAAGGAAGTGTCACAGGGGTCTGTGGAAGTTAGAGAACTGAATTTGTTGAAATTCAGATTTACATTAAAAACTTAAAGGGCACCAGAATATGTACAGTGAAGTAAACCCCAAGCCTGAATTGCAGTCAACACTGAGAAAGGGTAGCAGAGCTCCAGTTTTGGTTTAGGTAATTGTATTTGTAATTTTTTTTGAGCTATATATATTTTGTATTTGCTCTTCTAAAAGTAATAATTTCTCTTTCCAGTTCTCATTTCTAATTGTTCTTATGTAAGAGTTTATGCATCTTTTAAATAAAAGAAGTAGTGAGAGTAACTGTTGCAAGACAATTTAGGCAGGCAATAAGGAGGAGAATATACAGGCTAATGGAAACAGATGATCTAAAAACTGAGGACATTTATATTAAATCATCGTGATGTAGATGGTACAATGAAAAAGTGAACAAAAGGAATTAGACACATATTTGATGAAAAGTGAAATGGACATCAAGAACTTCCTGAAATACATTCTGTTTCATAGTGTCTTCCTGTCTTGCTGTCACTCCTTACAGATTTTCATTTGATCACCCTACAGCGTGCGGGATCCTTTATTTTGTATGCATCGCATCTGTTTATTTTCAAAATGTTCTTCTTGTTTGTTTTGCTTAATCAGCACCGCATCTGCGGTATTGATGCTGAACATCAGATGTTGAGCAGCTGAGCCACCTGTACTGCAGTTTCTCATTAGTTGAACTGTGTTGTTCTGCTTGCCTGCAGTGCTGAGGCAGGGACTGGCCTTCAGTCCCGTTTATCGCTTTTCCCTGTCGGATGGCACCATCGTTTCTGCCCAAACGAAGAGCAAGCTCATCCGTTCTCAGACGACCAGTGAACCTCAGCTTGTCATCTCCTTGCATATGCTTCACAGGTAATCCTGGCCACTTGCAAAGTACAAGGTTGCCAAAGCAAATAGATTGCTTAAGGCTGATCGATTTCAGTTAACCCAGAACTGATATCATGGAAACAAAGTAAGATTTTGAAATCGGTGCTTGCAGCAGGAAAAGACTGTAAGATTATTTCAGAATTTTAAAATGGCATGCTGGATTTTCAATGCCATGTTCTTAATTTCAGTATTTTAATTTCCTGTATTTTGCATAGTAGATACAAGAAATTTTCCAACTGTAATTAAATCTAGAAAACTTAGAATTCTTGCAGTTCACGTTCTGTTATTGGTTCTGGTTCTTCTTATACATGTTATAATTACTCGGACTGCACTTTAGGCAAAGCGTTGTTTAATTCTTTGATTCTCTTCATGCCTTATCTTTTCTGGTGCTTGGCTTAGTGGTTTTCATATGTCCAATCCTAAGAAGTGTCACTACTGTTAGTTTGTTGTTTTTTTTTTTTCAAAAAGTACAGCCAATGATGTGCTGTACTGCTCAGGGTTAAGTAATCACTGACATCAGAACTTCAACATATGATTTTTATTAAGTCATTGCATGTCCTGGTGTATTTGTATCAGATTTTGTTTCAGGTTTTATTGGCTGACTATAATTGCAATACCATTTTCCTTGAATCCTCGGTATCATTTTTCTTGAGAGTAAGAAAACAGTGCTAAACATATTATAACTGAAACCATTTTATAGAAATTGTAGATTGATCTGACCAAAAGCTGTCAGCAGTTTGTTTTCTTTGGATTGCTTAATAGACCTAATATTTTATTAAGTGACAAATTTTAAATTTTAAAAAGCAAGCACTAATAATTTTTAAATGGTACTCATACATATTTTTTGCTCTTTTTTTTAGCAGGGTGCTGGTACTACTGTATTTGTAATAAGGTTTTAAAAATACCCCTTTTTTATAGTTAATGTTTTTCACCTTTGCCTTTATACCTGCAGTAACAAAATCAGAATTAGAATATTCACTACTCTATATTCTTCAATTATTTTGCTTCTCATACTTTAGCAAAAGTGAAGGTTTAGCTGCACGTAGTTATACCATGCAAATAGGAAAGGGTTTTGTCTCATGGAGAATGCATATTAGGAATGTTCCATTTGTATTCGGTTTTGGAAGGCCAGGGTTGATTTTATTTTTTTTTGTCAGAATCTCTTTTTCTTTTTCCTTCCAAACCTACTTGACGGTCTCTTTTGTTGCTTTTAGCATTTGGGAATATATCTGATTTTCCTAATTTAAGTTTTAGCATAGAGTAAGAAGTGTATTACATCCTCCCATAAACTAATTAAAATCTCCTGAGGAAAAGTGACCTTCAGGTGCTTTTACAATAGCTTTTTCTCTGTGTGTGTCACTCTTCTGTTTCTTCTGGCCTACATCTCTAAAATATGAGTTTCAGCTCCTGTGTGTGTGGTTTGTTATTTTTCTTCTCCCCTTTTCCTAAATGCCTGTGCAGAACTGGATTGCTAACAGGCTGTTCTCATTCTGAACCAGTATCCAGTAGTTCTCTTGGCTTACATGCTGTTTTGGAGCAGTATTTAAATACTCTGGCAGTGTAAAAATGTGACTTTTTCAGCTTTTTTTTTGCTATGAACTTCGTGGGCAAATAGCCCACTCCAGCCTTGTGGTGGAGCTAACTCAGAGAAATTCATAACTCCAGCAAACAGCTGTCCGCAGCTGTCTTGTAAAACATGTGTTTGTTGGGTCGTATGTTTCAGATGAGATTTCTTGCAGTTCTAGAAGTTAGCTCTTGCCAAATTGAAGAGGAGAGATACATTAAATGGAGTCTGAAATTGTAACCTATCAGCATTTCTAATGACTGTCATTTAAGTGAGGTTTAATTTTGTTTTTCCTCTCTTTCATTGTTTTCTAATGAGGTACTGAAAAGCCATACTGTTAATGTTCAGCCATGTTGAGAGTTGCATATCACTTTTGTCAAATTGTTGATTTGTTTTTGATTGTAGGGTTTTTTTGTTATTTTAAAGTGAGGTTTGGAGTTTTGCTTCTTTTTCTGTAATGTAATTGCAAGTTGGCCACTGTCATGTAGCTAACAGGCTGTTTTTCTTCCTCTTGCCACATAGAGAGCAGAATGTCTGTGGAATGAATCAGGATTTGACTGGACAAGGAATGGGGAAGATATTGAACCCAATTAGTTCCAGCAGCCCTGCCCATCAGGCCATGTGCAGTGGGAACCCAGGTCAGGACATGACCATCAGTAGCAATATAAATTTTGCCATAAATGGCCCAAAGGAGCAAGTGGGCATGCCAGCAGGCAGGTTTGGTGGTTCAGGGGGAATGAACCATGTGTCAAGCATACAAGCATCCACTCCTCAGGGTAGTAACTATGCACTAAAAATGAATAGCCCCTCACAAAGCAGCCCCGGCATGAACCCAGGGCAGCCAAACTCTATGCTTTCCCCAAGGCATCGCGTGAGCCCTGGAGTGGCGGGAAGTCCTCGCATCCCACCCAGTCAGTTCTCCCCTGCAGGAAGCTTACATTCACCTGTGGGAGTCTGCAGCAGCACAGGAAATAGCCATAACTACACCAACAGTTCCCTGAACGCACTTCAGGCCCTCAGCGAGGGCCACGGCGTTTCTCTAGGATCGTCGTTGGCTTCACCTGACCTGAAAATGGGAAATTTACAAAATTCCCCTGTGAATATGAATCCTCCCCAGCTAAGCAAGATGGGAAGCCTGGACTCTAAAGACTGCTTTGCAATGTATGGGGAGCAATCAGAAGGTACAACTGGACAAGCAGAGAGCAGCTGCCATTCAGAACAGAAAGACAACAGCGATAGCAACATGCCACCAGTTGTCAGTGGCGAGAGACCTGATGGACAGAACAAACTGCATGATGGAAAAAGCCAGACAAAGCTCTTACAATTGCTGACCACCAAATCAGATCAGATGGAGCCTTCACCTTTGTCCAGTACCATGGGAGACATTAGCAAGGACTCCACGGGAGGTTTGCCTGGGTCTGGTTCAACACACGGAACCTCACTCAAGGAGAAGCATAAAATTTTGCACAGACTATTGCAGGACAGTAGTTCTCCTGTAGATTTGGCCAAGCTCACAGCAGAGGCCACAGGCAAAGAACTGAACCAGGAGTCCAGTAGCACAGCTCCTGGTTCAGAGGTGACTGTTAAACAGGAGCCAGCGAGTCCTAAGAAGAATAATAATGCACTACTTCGCTACTTGCTAGATAAAGATGATACTAAAGATATTGGTTTACCAGACATACCCCCAAAACTGGAGCGGTTGGACAGTAAGACAGACCCTTCCGGTAGCACAAAGTTAATAGCTATGAGGACGGAAAAAGAAGAGATAAGCTTTGAGCCTAATGAACAGGTAAGCTAATTTTTGCATTATGTGGGAATGACTTGTTCCAGGCCTGCTTTCCTGCCATCTGACTTTTGCTAAGAGTAGCATCTTGGCATTTCAGGAGGCTGTTACCTGTCTTTTGAAATCCAGTCTTTTCTCAGTTTCCCAGTGGGTGTTGCTAGATTGTGGTGATCACACTGTGTAAAAGCACAGACTCTGCCTGGGAGGAGATGGATAATGCAGTGTGCCTTTCCCAGATGGTAGTCAGGCAAGAGAAAATACTCGTGACTCTTGGTTAGTGCTAACTAATTGACAGCTTTTCCCACAGGCTGATGTTGAACTGCTGTTGTGCTTGCTAAATGGGCCCTTGACCTAGCCCAGCATAGCAGCTACACTCCTCCCATGGAAAACAAGTTCATGCTCAGGAACAGGAGTTGCTTGAAAGGACTGATAACAACTTTGCATTACTGGTCTTCGTGCTATGCTTGACCTGCAAATTAAAATCAAAGCAAATAGACTTCTGTGCCAATTTGGAGAATTTGATGGGGTTTTCTTGTCATCTTAAAAATTCTTTCTGTTCAGCCTCAATTTTCTGCAGATGATTAATCGTTCAGTGCAGGGATCATGTGTCCTTGTGCAAGGTTATCTGCATTGAATTTTGCATTCAGAATTTCTTTGCTTTCTGTGCAAGATTACTTGTTGCTGTGCTGCCCAACACAATAATAAATTGTGTATTGTTGGGACCTATGCTAAGAAGTGTTATGTCAGTGGCTTTCATGCAGAATTCACTTTCCAAAAGCACCAGGTCCACATCACCCAGAGTGCTCCAATTTTCAGAGCTTTGCAAGAAAAAGGGACACAGCGAAAACAATCTGCTACTTCAATATTACTGTTTCTATTATTTATAAAATGGGTAATTACAATATCAATTTTAGTATAAAGCATTTTCTGGGAAGGTTATAACTAGTTGGAGTTAATGATCCTTAGATTTGTCGTACACTATCAAATTTCCCAGCTGGTCATTAATCCCTAGGCAGCCCTGTGTGTGAAGCACTAGTTTGTAAACCATGATCAGATCATACACAATGCAAATGTTCATGTGTCTCATTCACAGCCATATCCTTAATTTTAAAAATGTTATATATTTTCTAATGTGCAGACTAGGTTTGAGCTTGTTTATTTTTTTTAACCTATGGTATCTTTTTATTGTGTGTGTATAAAGACATTCTATTTTATATTTTCTATATTGTTTTGTGAGGCTGAGGAGGGATAGGCGACATTTTCTTAGCCCTAAGTCACAACATTGGATTATTATTTTTTTTTATTTGCCCTTTTGGCAGTCTGTAACTAGTAGACAGTTCTTTCAGCTGTGGTTATAACCACAAAACATAGAGGCTAAACGTGCCACTCCAGTGTAGATGCAGCATTGCTAAAATCTCAGTTGTCCAGGCAACTCCTAAGGTTACTTTGCTGCTTTTGTTTCAACAAAATTTGACAACTATTGCCGTTATGTAGGAGCAATTGTGGTTTTTCAATCCTTCCCACACTTTAGGGGAAACCAAGCCAAATTGTACTAATTTCTCCTCACTGAAATTTGTACTGATTTATCCTCAATGTTTAATTTTCAATAGAAGCCTGTGTTTTGTAGCATCTGTAGAAGTAGAGCTTGGATTCTCTGTGAGAACTTACGGTTCATTAGGCCAGAAAAACACAGATATCAAGAAATTCATAGCTAAACTGGCAAGAATGGCATATTTTTAAAATGTCTGATAGATTTCAGTTCCTAGTTCAGATCCTAAACATTGAAGTCAGTACTAGATTGAATGCGGAGATCTCCAATCCTCCAGTATTAGGTACTCAACAAGAGTGTAAAATTTGGTAATCGCCAAAAAATTTATGCCCTTCACCCATGGATCAAAATCATGGCATTCAGATGGTTTATTCCCCAAGAATTAAATTTCTAAAAGAATCTAAATTTCCCCTTTCATGTTCTCTGGGGAGTACACAAGAAACAGTTTAGCTTACGAACCAATTCTCAGAGAGCTGGTTTTGTCCCCATAGAACTTCATTGTCTAGTCCAGGGTTGTCCTATAAACTCGTTTTACTGCTGATGGAAACACAGGAGAATACTCCAGGTTTGTTGTGGGGGTTTTTTTTCTAATCTTATCCTAATGTGTGTCTAAAACAGGTAAGGTAATCTGTTCTTTACTGATATTCCCACTGACAAGTGGTAGCACAGGTGAACAGTTTAAGCTAGCTGCTTTACTTTTTCATAGGCAAGTTGTCTCACCCTAAATGTAAACATGAGACTAACTATAAAACCAACTTTCAAGAAAGAGACTTTAGTGTCTACAAGCATTGCCAGCCTCAAGCAGTTGAAAATCAGGTCTCCTGAATTACAAACTTCCTAAAGTGAATAGTCTATTCATTTTTTATTTTTAGGTTTTATGTTTCTGAGGTTGGGGAGGAATTTGAGGGGGTTGAAGTGTGGGCTGTGGATGTGTTGCCTTTTCTTAAAATTTGAAGACAGAGTTTGTCTCCCAGGAGAGAGGGAACCGGAGGTACAGAAAGGTCCAGGAGTTGGGTTTGTTCAGAAAACCACAAAGCAGTGCAGGAGTCTTGATAAAGTGGTACCTCAGCACCAAGGTATGGAGCAGGCAGTCTTGTCACTTGTGATGGAAGACTGCTGGATAATGACAGAAGGGCTTTTGTTGCTCCTTGTGGTTGTAAATAGAACTTTAAAACCCACTTAAAATGCAGTGAAACCTGGAGCTGAATAAACAGAAGTCCAGCATGGAGTAGGACAGGAAATGGTGGGGAATATAGAGTAATATAAGTGTTTAACTGTCTGAAGTCCAGGCCTTTAAGCAAATGACCACTTTACCCCAATTATAAAATCACTAACAATATTTAGCATCAAAACTCTTCAGCTTTGGAAGATGGTCTCCCACAGGAAGTGCTCATTGCCTAAATTTAGATCAAAGCTGGAACTATTTAGTACAAGACTAGAACACAGATTCTTGAGCTAAATTCTTCCATCCTCCTGCATCCTTCCCCCTCCTTCTTCCTCCCATATGTAAAAATTAGCCATGTGCTTGTGTTACCTATTTTGCAGGTTATTTAAAACTTCTCCTCCCTGAGGAATGTTGTATTTTTAAGTAATTAGTCACTGAGTGTGCAGTTTCTCTGGAAACTGCAGCAGAGCAGCAGTGGGATGGCCTCTACAAGGAAGATCAGTGTGTTGGGAGGCAACAGAGCCATTGCATTTTCTCCTTTTACTTTTGGTGTGACTTTCTGAGCAGGAAATGCTTTGAAGTGCACCAGTGTACTAAAAATAGCAGTCTTCTAGGTAGTGTGTTTAAACATACCCTTCTGCAGAGAGCAACTGACAGGAAGCCTTTCTCAAATGGCAGAGAATATTTCCAGCACGGCCGTACCTTTTTCCCTTCCTTGGTGTTACGATGGTTATCAGGCATTATTAGGCTGATTGCTGTTCCAGTTACGGCAGCTGTAGGGGAGAGGATGAGAAAGAGACCTGCTGGGGACACTCAGTGGGGTTTTCCTACAGCACCAACAATAGTAGGGCTGCTGCTGTCAAGCACCACGAGTTCTCATGTGGTTACCACTGTTGGAAAGGGAAGAGAGTGCCCCTCAGCAGTAAGCCTGCCTTCTCCCATTCTCTGTGCACTGCCAGGAGCAGCCCCGGTAGTGACCAGGAGATGGTCAGATGTGGCAAGGACTGGCTGACAGCTTGGAGGGGAAGGAGAGTAAAAGTACAGGGGAACATTAGAGAAACATCATGAACAATGTTAGATATTGCCTTGTTCTCTGACAAATCACTTGGGGGAGTGTGAAATAAAATCCTAATTTCCCCAAGTGTACTCTCATTGTTTTTTGTTCAGTAAACCATAAAGGCCGCCTGTTTGACAGGGACTTTGCAATGCAACAGTCTGCACAAATGCTATTCCAGAAATCATCTCAAGTATGTACATTTTTGTCCTAAAACTCAGAAACTGCCCTGGTGTTCCTCACATACTTCATTAACTCTGCTGTGCTCATGCTTTATGTGGAAACCAGTATCTTCCCAATACTAGCATATTTTCTCTACACATGCCACTCATCTTTAAAATACCTATTTCTGGTTTAATAGTCCAGAATCCATTAAGTTCATGAGGAACATTTGTTTCTTCTTGAAATTCTATAAAAACCTTAGAATGAGGATTCCATTTTCTGAATGTCTTTCAATTAGAGTTCTGTTTTCAAATGTTAGTCATAGAATAGCTTGATAATTTAATAGGATTTCTAGCCAATTTTATGTTTATTGCAGTTACCAGGGAGAAAAACACTGTAGTGGTTCCACTTCTAATTTCCTTTTCCCTTCTTTTCATAGTCCTTTAATTTATTGCCAGTTTGGAGCAGGGATTTAGTTTCATTTGCCTCTTATGGTCAAATGATTTACCCACACTTCTGAGGTAGAAGATGAGCTAACTTCAAATTTATGCAAGTCAGGTGTAGTTTCAAGTTGTGTCCCCATCGAAAGACATCCTGTTGTAAGTCCTTAGAATACAGGATCACAGTGCAAGCCATGGACATTCCCCATGGCAGGAAGGAGATTTCTGGAGACTTGAGTATCTTTTCCAGTCCTTTACAATCCATGGAAGCTAGACTTTGAAACAGCATCTTTTGTAAACCAAACTTCATGTTGAGGAGCAGCTGCCTTTCAGTACAGCTGAAAAAATTCTGTAAGCTCTTAGCTTTAATCTGTATTTCTCTATATGACAGTATAAAATAAGTGCTTTTACAACTGCAGAAATATTCCTGAGAATTATTTTGTCATACGTTTTCTGGCACTTAGTATCCACGTTCTACAGAGATTGTCATGATTGTATTACTTAGACATAGTGAAAATACCCACACAAGAACTTTCTTGGGATGCTTAGCGCTTTATCAGGTGGGGTTTTTTTCAATTCCTGACAAATAATTGTTTCACAGGGAGCTTGGGGTGTGCCTTCTATTTACATAAAATTCAATTTAGACCATTAGCAAAATAAATATAAAATATAAATAAAAGAAAAATCCCATGAAACTAACCAAGTAAATATTTTAATGCTAGTGTCTGCACATATGGTGCCTTTTGAAGGTGAGTCTGGAAAGACTTATGCTAACATCATAGGTTGGTGTTAATTCCAAATCTCTTGGAGCTTTTGTAGCAGTTGAGAACCCTTATGAGAATATAAAGATGAAATATTTAATACTGATTATTAGGCAAAAAAAGGGAGAAGGTTATGTGTTCGTGTTGTTGTAGTACATCTGTTGTATTTGCCCTTTCTTTGCCACTTCTGAGAGGAATTAAAAGGCATCTTAGAGAGTGCAGTTTTCTGACACATTTGGATCAATATGTTCTTCATTGGTGTTTTTTTAGGTTTGGTTTTGAGGTGTTTTTGGGTTTTTTTATATCTAGTGTTTGAACAAAGAATTGCAGTAGCCAGAATGCTAGAAGAAAAGAAGACACAAAATCCCACATAAAACCAACCAAAAAAAAACCCCTGCAACGTATAAAACTTCCCTTTGCTGTTGTCTCAGATACATGTAATGAAGGCCATATGTCTTAATTCCCCCAAAGAGTACTGAATCATCCTTCTATAATTTATGATGCTCTGTATCAGTTTCTTCTCCTGGCTCCTGTGGTCTTCTTGTTCCAGATCTCCCATCACTCAAACTGCAACTCTATAAACATCACTCATGGCTGTCTCTTGGAGTGCCTTTTTGAATCTGCTTATCACCTGTCCTTGCAGTGATTTAGGCTTCTATATAATCACATTTGATTCCTCCTGGCTCAGCCTTTTCTAGTGATATGCTGGGTCCACCCAGCTGCTTGTAATTGCCTGGAAAGCAGTGAGTCATCAGAGGGATTTGTCAAGAACAAGTAATCTTGGACTGGCCAACCTGTTTTCCTTCAACAAGAGGGTAGCAGGATTGCTGGCACAAGAGGAACAGTGTGTCAAGGTGTTTAGTTTTGAGTAAGGCTCTTTGGCCCTTTTCCTTATGGCAGGGTAAAGGTGCGTGGTCAAGATGAAACTGCTGTGAGTGGTTAGGAGGCTGTTTGGAGATGCCTCGGCACACAGTAGTTATTGAAGGATTCGCTGTCAAAATGGAGACGCTGCAGGACTCATGCAGCATCTAGACCTGCTCAGTGTTTTAGTTAACCTGCGTTGACCTGATGTGACAGTAGAGCTTGGTAAAGCTGAGTGTGGCACTTGAATGTCTGCAAACACACTGGAGGACACAATTCAAATTCAGCTGCAATGAAGAGATACAGAGGAAAATCTTAGAACATTCAGGGTGAATAGATTATATTTATTATCATTACTCAAGAATAATGTCTCAGATTATTTTTTTAAAAAATGAGGGGAGAACTGAATAAATAGGAGTTTTTCAGAGCTGTTCTAGGGATCATAGTGATGGCAAGATGAGTGCGAGTCAGTAATGTCATGTAATTAAAAGAATCACACAGTTTTCTGGATTATGCAATCAAAGTGTACTATGTGTACAGTAAATTTTCTGCTTTAGCCAGCAGCTCATTTTAAGTCCTGTCTTGGATATGGCTTCAGCAAAAGTGTGGGTCAACTGAAAGCAATCCAGAGGAGCAATAAGAGTAATGAGAGGCCTAGAAAACAGGATATTTGCTGAAGAAAACTCACAAGTTGAGATTGTTTATTAATTTCAGCTTAAAACACAAAAGGGGACACATTTTCAAATATGGAAAAAGTTACAAAAAGAAAGGGGAACACAGTATGTTCTCCAGTTTTAAAATATGATTGGAAGGGTCTAAATCTTAGTGTGAGAGATTTTGCACTGAAACTGAGAAAAAAAAAAAAGGCAAGAGTAGTAAGGATGTCAGAGTGCTGAAACCAATTCTCCAGGGAAGCTGCAGATTTTCTGTCTCTAGATGTCTTTAACAAGCAACTGTATGAACTTCCATAGGGAATGGCATAGACTGATTTTGCCTGGAGGCTTTAAATTTCTTCCAGTCCTCTGATTCTCTGATTTCCTACCATTTTGCCAATAACACCAGCCTCTAGATCACCCACATGCTGCCTTTTAATGGAGTGAATTCTCTCCTCTTTTGCGCCATGTACTACAGTTTATACGACTAGGAGACGATGTAGAAGGAATAAAAAATAATACCATGATTATTTGCAGTCAGTCATCCCAAAAAAAAGCATGTAACAGTGTAACCTTGGGGGCATTTTAGCTACCTTTGAATAAAGTAGCTGGACTTCCCAGGAGCAGGTTAGATGTGACGGCAGGAGTTCTGTACAGACTAATGTGCAGTGCTTCCTAGCTCACCTGTGAGAGCCTCAGTGGGTATTTTAAAGCCACCTCAGGTATTTCTACAGTATCCTGTGATCTGTGGCATAAGCTTGCTCTCAGTAAGAAGTTCATGATGTGGGGAAGGACAACAAAACAAAACAAAACAAAAAAACAGGAAACAACAAACCCAGGAAGAATTGTATTTCAGTTCTGCATGTTTGTGGTGTTATTTCTCAGTTCCCCATCCTTCATGGGTGGCTGCTCACTCTGCCTCTCCTCTGCCATTGCACATTTCCTAATGAAGACACTGATTTTGAGTAGATATTTGTTACAAATACTGTTCAAGATGGTAGTAAACTGAAACTGGACACCCTGTTGTTAATTATTACCCAAGTTTTACCCTAATCAAGAGTTTAGGATTGGAGAATATACTTGCAATTTCAGTCAGAAAATTATTCTAATTCTGAGAGGTTTTAGACAGAGAAGCTGATGAAAGAGAGTACCAGTGAAAATCAATATATTTAAGAAAAACAAGCAGGTCAGTAGTTATGTTGGTATAAGGTGAACTTATTTTTTTTCTCCCATCCTTATTTCATTATAATTTTCTACTGAATTTAAATGTAAATTCATATGTAGATTTCTCTTTTCGTACTCCAGAGATGTTATTTTCAATGATTTGGGAAGTTGGGAGCCAAATAAATTCCCAGTCTATGTATATATCTTGCTAGTTAACTTATGTAAGAGTTATTCAGTGTTCAGGTTTTGAATATAACAAAGGAAAGGCATATGGGGAATTGATGAAACCATAAAGTAACTTTTCAATTGTATGCTTTTAATCAAGTCATAAAGAGACTAGAAATACAACTGTGCTGAAAGAAATATTGGTTATACCTACATAAACCCCCATCTTCAGCACTCCTGGATCTCCTGTTATCCCTGTCAACACTGATCACAGAGTGCACAGGGAAGAATCTCTCTGTTGCCCAAGGTATGGAATCGTACGTCCCGATGCGGGGCTTTCGAAGGGGTGCCAGTGCCACCCTGGGCTCCCCAAAAGCAAGGCAGACTGGCCCTGGGAGGCCTGCACAGTCCCCTTCCCCCAGGTTTGTGCGCTGCCTCCACATCGGGCATGGTGCCCGACCCCTCCGAGGCCGCGCAGGGGGGACACCGGGGGCGGCCTGGCCTGGCTGGGCGCAAGCGGGACACCCAGCAGCGGGCGGGCAGCGACCTGTACTGTGGGACTGTGTGTTCTTCGTTGCAGCCGGGCAGTGAGCTGGATAACTTGGAAGAGATTCTGGATGACCTGCAGAACAGCCAGCTACCGCAGCTTTTCCCAGATAGCCGCCCAGGCGTGCCAGCGGGCTCGGTCGACAAGCAAGCCATCATCAATGACCTCATGCAGCTCACCAGTGACAGCAGCCCCGGCGCGGCGGTGGCCCCGCAGAAACCGGCGATGAGGATTTCGCAGAGCAGTGAGTGCACCCCGCCCTCGCACGCCTTCCCCGGGCCGTGGTGCCCCGGGCGGGCCCGGGAGGAGCTGCGCAGCTCCCGGGGCCGGGCGGGCCGTGTGCGGTGCCGGAGCGCCATCTGCGGTCGTCCCGGCTCCAAAGGCACGAGCTGTGTCCGGCTCGCACGCCCGGCGTGTTCGGGGGTACCCTTAAATCAAACATCCCCTCCTGTGGTGACACGGGACGCTGCTGTTGTGAGGGATACGGCACGTACAGCCTGTGCATGTTTTTTTGCGATGCGGGTCATTCATTTCTGGTAGCTCATGTAGTGAAAGGTGCAAGAGGAGCTTTTCTAAGCATGGAGAGTCTTCTAAAACCACAAGATTAATAGAAGGATAGAAGATTAAGAATGCCCAACTTTAATTTGAGATTGTGGCTTTTAGTTGAGTCACTTCCAGCTGACAGATTTCTTTAACCTTATTAATCAGCTTACAAATCAGCATTGAAAATGTTGGTTTGCCATCATAGTATAATGGAAAGCAAGAAAGACAGGAGTCCTATCAAGTACCAATATTGAATAAAATAGCCTAAAAAACACTGCTTCATTTTTTGCTCCTGTTGGCTAGAATGGCCGCATCTATTTACTTCCGTAGATGTGCTCTAAGTTTTTTTTCTTGTAAAGCACAGGGTTCAGATAATATTTTTATCCATTCTGATAATATTAAACGCTGAGCTATATTCAAACTCACTCAAATTACTTAATAATGTTTAGATTAATACAAATATTCTATCAATAAATATTAGTGTTTAAATTCACATTAAGGCCATTCAGATTCTCAAATTATCACTTGTTATCCATGTTGCTCAGAGAAGGATGCTTGGGTTTAAGGTACTTGCTTTTGTGAGTATAGAGGTCCTGATAGCAGCACCTCAAAAGTCAGAAGAAAATCTTTGTGCATGTGAAGTTTTCAGCAGATTCTTCTTGAAGCAAGGTCTGTTTGTTCCTTTCAGCCTTTTGGCTTTCTAGAGGTAGCCTAGCTTTAAGTCGGCTTTCAAAGCTACTGGCAGTACAGTAACAGTATGACTGTAAATGAGAGTGGCTCGGTGGTTAGCAGCAGTTCTGTAAAAGCAGCATCCTGTTTCCCATCTAAAAACCTAAAATATTTTCCCCCAGCTCAGTCTCGTGTCTGTGCCTGATTCCCCTAGGAACTTGTGCCTTGTGTTCAGTAGAAGAGCATACAGAAAACAGGTCCACAGTGAGGGACCTCTCATATGCTCACAGAAAAGCAATGTAGAATGAATGTCAAATCATATACAATTCCAAAAGAGATTTGAGGTTTTTCACTGTTTTGGTTTTTTTTTCTGAAGAAATAACCAACTTTAATTTTACAAGTTTAATGAATTACATTTATTTTGAACAGACAAATATTTTTGTCTGTTGAAAAATAGAAAGGCTGCTAGATCTGCCAAATTGCTAGAGTCTGTTATGTGGGGGTTAGGGAGCCTGCTTCAGTCCCATCCTGACAAAGAGTAGAATAAGCAGGAGGTGATGTGATCTAAGCACCATCACACCTAATCTAATCAACTGTGTTGTTATTTTGTGCTGCATTTCCAGAATTTCTTTTTGTAATATGCTGGCAAAGCTGCACATACAATATCTAATTTATCTATGTGATGTGTCAAACTTCTGGTGCAAACTGTTCTGAAACTGTCACTGAAGTTTAATTTTGCTTTAGTCCTTAGGCTTTGTGATGCCCCTAATCTTGAGAAAGTAATTTTTGCTTCATAAGTAAGTTTTGTTTGATTAGTTGAACAGGCAGACAAGACAAAACTTAAATCTCATGGTTAGGAATTAGGTATATGTGATGTGATATATTTTCTGTCCACACATATAAGCACATTCATCTGCCTCAGAACTTACATTAAAAAAATAAATACAATAAGTTCCTGTGGTCTGGTTTTATAAAACAGAAATAAAAGCCAGAGACCTCTGTTATGAGATATTTCTGTATTTTAACAAACTTACTAAACCTCATTTAAGTTTTCAGATTCAAAAGTAGCACTACTTCGATCTAAAATAAGAAAGTATTAATTTAAATTCTTACAAATGTGATGAACACAAAAATGCAGAAGTTGCTATAAGGATGCTGTTATATCAGAGCCACTCCTAGGGAAAGCTATCAAAAAGTATTGCAAATAATAATTTCACAAAAATGTTTCATTTAATTGCATGTATTTTATGGGTATGGTTGGATATGGAATCAAAGCTACAAGGTCAGTGTTTCATTCATATTTGAGAACTAGTTGAGCACACAGAGGATGCTTTCATGCATTGGAAGATTGCCCAAAGACCAGCTGAGCCAGATGCTTGCCAGTCACAGTCTGAAACTCACTTTGCTGAGGCAATCTGCCTTTTTATTTGCAGAGGCTGATTTTAAAAGCACAGAAGGAAGTAGCTACATAAAGGTGGCAGTAACCATCATGGATGGTTCTATTTTACCAGAATATTATGGTGGCACAGATCTGTTTCTGGACTGGTTTTTCCATGCTGAATCATGGAAGTATTTGTTCTTATTAAGGACAAAAAAATGTTAAAAACAAAAAAACTAAGAGGGACATGTTGAAATGGGGCTGTGGGACCCAATACAGAGTCAGTCTGTCCTTAATTTTGAAAATTTTTTCAGGGGCACAGCTTATGCTGGAAAACTTTCCAAACTGAGATAATTCCTAACAATCTGCCTCAGGATGACATCTGCATGCAACTACAGCCCTACTAGGTGTAAGATTAATTGACAGTAGTATGCACAACACATAGTGATGTCTTTTGCTGTAGTGGCTCTTCTGTCACTTAAATTGCATCATTTTAAGTTTTTTAAAATATACATCATATCTGGTTTGTGCTTAGAGCCAAAATGTTCCATTTTGAAATTTACATTTAAATGTCAAGAAGGGATGTTTATCAGACAGATATGGAGTGTGTAAATTATGCAACATTAAATAGCTGAGCCCAAGAGCTTTAATTGTGTCTGGGTTCTTTTCCTTTTTTTTTTTAACCTAGTGAAGTTTCCATTCTTGTAACTTTGCTTTTTTTTCTTTTCCCCTCCTGTCTAGCTTTTAATAACCCACGAGCAGGGCAACTGGGCAGGTTATTACCAAACCAGAATTTACCACTTGACATAACACTGCAGAACCCAACAGGTGCAGGAACTTTCCCACCCATAAGAACGAGTAGCCCTTACTCAGTGATACCTCAGCCGGGACTGATGGGCAGGAATGAAGGGATGATAGGAAGTCAAGGAACTTTAGGCAACAGTAGCACAGGTAAGATGATTTTCCTTTTTTTAAAAAATATACTTGAGTAATAGGCTGTAGCATGTGCAGCTTAACATTGGGGTTAATACCATAGCGGATTATTACTTTCCATAAAGTCTGGAAGAAATCATGTTTTGTGGGATGTTATATATTGGCATATTTATTTTGAATTTCTGTGTCTGCATATTTTTAGTCCTGCCTTTTATGCACTGCCTTTTACCTACCTATAGAGATGGGTCTTTCAAAATGAAATCATACTGTTGCCCTTATCATGTTGGCTTTGCCCTCAATTATTCTTTATTTATGTCAAAGTTTTAATAATTCGGAGACCTGTCTTTTCTAACCAAAACAATTTAGTAGCTTTATCTCCTTTTTGGGAACCATCAGATGTTGCAATTAAAAATATATTCACCTAATAATGAACAAACGTAGCCTGTTTGACAAGAAAAATATGGCTGATAGATTTATTTCAACTAGTGCATAGTCTAAGACTGTGCAAGTGTGTGACAACCACTGTAAGAGCTCTGAGTAAATAAAAAGGCCTTGTAAATCCTCTCAGCTGGCTATTTGGTTTCAAATTTGTATATTTAGTTAGCATCAGTATTAAAACAGACATGTAGCCAGACACTGAAATATTTTGTTTAAATATTCTTTCAAGTGTCCTCTTACTTTCATGTTCTGTATACATACTAGAGGATTTTATTCATCTTATGTATACAAGTTATTGTTGTGTCCCTGCCTTGCTCTAGCACAGCACATCTTTCAGCTGATAGAATATTTACACAAATGGACTGAACCTGAAGATGTAACACTAAAGCCAATTTTGTGCAGCAGCTGAAACAAAGACCCTTTTCAGAGGGTTTTTCTCTGGTTATATGTCACCAAATCGTTGAACTGATAAGTAATCATGGCTTGTGTGGCTTTTTGTATTCATTTAGGGATGTTACATAATGCAACTGAAAAGACCAATCTGAACCAGTAGTCCAACCTGAAATCAGTGTTTTATCTACTCTCTTGACTGATAGAAAATGGAAATGTATAAATACTATGAATGCCATCTTTGGGGCTTGGGGGTTTTTGTGTTGGGTTTTGCTTGAGGCTTTTTGGCTACTTTCAGAGTGTAGTATTCTATATATTCCAAGTGTAAATAAAACATATCAGTTGTTTACAGTAGATGTGGGAGGACTTCCCCTATAATAACGGTAATGAACTTCAGCGTCTATCGGAAAGTTCCTGTGAGTAATTTCCCTGCACCGTGCATTGGTCCTAGATTATCTGGGTGAGCCTTGAAGCTCTGAAGGCTCTAGGTTGTAAATGAAAGAAGTCACCAGAAGATTTTTGCAGAGCACGAATTGATACTCAGTCCTTCTAATTTGTAAGTGTGTTTAGTGTTAGCACGTTGTTACTCAAGTCCCCATTCTAACTTAGCACTTGGAAAGTAAAGCACTGACACACATCAGCAAACGTGATTCATTTCCTGAGGAAGGAAGTTAAGGCTATCCACACACCCTCAGCACCTGTTGCAGACTACATGTGGGAACACTTACACTGGGCAGCATTTCGGAAATGATAAAAGGGTCTTCCTCCTGTAAGATGTATCACAGTCTCCAGTCCCTTGACTAAGCAGCGTAAGGCATCGTTCTGCAGCTTTGCACATCTGGATGGGCAGCTGTGGTGGTACAGTGTTCTTTGAGTGAAGCTACTGCATTGGTATTGCTGAGAATGCAGCTCCTCAGGCAACAGTGGTGTTAAGGCTGTTCTGACCATGTGCTGGTACCTGAGTGTGTTTGGCTTTTGTGCAGGAATGATTGGTGGCAGTGCCCCTCGGCCTGCCATGGCCTCTGGAGACTGGGGCAGCCAGGCTCCGGCGGTGAGGGTGAGCTGCGCGCCCACGGCTGGTGCCATGAACCGGCCGGTGCAAGCGGGCATGATCCGCAACCCCACGGCCAGCATCCCCTTGAGACCCAGCAGCCAGCCCGGCCCAAGGCAGATGCTTCCATCTCAGGTCATGAATATGGGTAAGTCGCATCTGGAGCTGTTTCTTTTGGTGCACGCTGAATTGTTAAAGATGAAGCAGGAGAAAAAAAAAAGAAAGTAAAAAAACTTCACTTCATGTATAGATTTGATAATAACCGTGTTTCACAGTGAAATTTTCCTGTGGATGTGGGAAAGAAGGTGCCTAAAATGCCAAATTTTAACACATGTATGGAGATGGACAGTTCCTGCTACTCTGTAGCTCCACGGTTGTGTGGCCAAAGAAAGAGGACATGAAGTTGCCTTGGTTCACTAAAGACTGTGGAGGTTTTTTTTAGAGGAAATGCTGTGGAATGATAATTGTTCCTGGTCACTTACAAAGCAAGTGCATTATAATACTGACTCTACATACAGTCTATTTCTTATGCTTGTCTTAATTAATTTTTGCATCTACGATGTTGTATCTGCTATTTTATCATTTTGAACCAATTTCAAAATATTCATGTTTTCTTAAAAGCAAATTTTAACAAAAGAATAATGATGCTTTTACGTGCAATGTTACTGAAGTCTTAATGCTTTTGTTTGCTTTTACCATAACATAGTTAACTCACTTGAAAGAATTAACATGAAAGTAGCTTCTCTTCAGAAAAGTTACACAGTTATTTTTTCATGATTAGGGCCATCTGAATTGGAAATGAACATGGGAGGACCTCAGTATAGCCAACAGCAGGCACCTCCAAATCAGACTGCACCATGGCCAGACAGCATCTTGCCTATAGAACAGGCAACTTTTGGTAATCAGAACAGGTGAGTCTTGGTGTCACATCAGAGCACAGAGGGATTTTGCAGGCCTATAATTTATACACTACATGGAAACAAAGTTCTACATAAAACATTCACCGAGTGCGCATCAATTTAATTTTTGTATTATTTTGTGCTCATGAAATTTATGTGTGTTCCAATAATATTTAGAAATGCTCTCTTTGCCATGTAATGTGTTGAATGAATTGAAAGTTCTATATCACAGGGAATGCTGCCAGCACTTGAGGTATAGTTGCACCATTTTTCACCTCTGAAGCATTAACATGGGCATGATTCTGTCTGATTTTGCTGTTCTTATTGTTAACAATTACACTTAACACTAAATGTGGAAGAGTGCCAGTAGTACTGGCCATGATTACGAAGTCATAATATCTGTCCCTTCCTGCAGCAGGGTAGCATTTTCAGTGATGTAGGACGTGGTTAGTTATATTTTGTTTGGGTTTCTTTAATTGACCTAAATTCTGTAAAAGAGGAGTAAAGAAAGATGAAGGGAAAGGAAGGCTGCCTCCTCCCTGAAGTCAGCTCCTCCTTAGGTAATCAGAACTGCAGTTTGGTCACAACTCATTAACTCTTATGTAATGTATTAATAACTTCATTCATCATCAAGACTTTTAAATGGTGGCACAACTGTTACAAGCAGCTTCCACTCCTTAAAGAGTGAGCCATGTCTTCAAACGGTTTGCAGCTTGCTTTAGAGGGACTGTGTATATATGGAATGTCTAAGGAATGCAAAACGGACAAGCAAGTGCAAAATGTTGAAATATTTTCCATTGTGTAAGTTGTAAATTGGGGGATCACTGAAAAGAAAATGAAGTGGATACATTTGGGAAAAAAGAATACTTGAAAAAAGTGTTAATATTCTGACCATATTCTCTTAATTTTCATTACGATGTCTGAAAACATTATCCATAAATATATGTGGCATTTTCTTTGTTATATTTCATGCTTTTCAAGATGTTTTCTGGTGTTCCCCTCAGTTAGCGTATCCATATGCAAAATGCACTGTTTGTATAACTGAATTGTTTACTTTAAAAATTACACCTTAAAAGAAAATACAGGGTCATGTCTGGTCATCAAGCCAGGCAGTTACTTCTTCCATTTCTTTTTACCTTTGCAATTCTCATAATTTCCTTATGAAAGGAAGCTGAAGACGGTGCAAAAAATTCCCATTGCATTGCATCTGAAAGTAAGAATATTTTGATCATTTACACCCCAACCGGAGATGATTAATTGGTTGATGCTGCCATTTCTTCCTTTATTAATCCCCAAGATTGGTATTTTTATAATCTACTTATTGCTGTGTTTTAAATGAGTAAAAATAATACTTACATTAAAAATTGAATTTGTCATTGGGTTATATAAAAGAAATAGAGAAATTGTAAGTAATTGTCATTTTTTAATATACAGAATTTGATAAATGTTTCAGGTTTTTTAATCATGTGTGTTCATGCTCATTTGCAATTTCAAGGAGGGTTTTAATGCTAGCATCAGCAATTGTTTTTCCATGTAACAGATCCCTTCTTATAAGTTATCTTCTGAGCTGTAAGCAATTTGAATCAAAGGAATTTTTTTTGCTCTTCCTTTTGCTTATTTATAATTTCATTTATGAGAGTTAAAGAAATTTCTCTATATATGAGTTTGATTAATACTTTGCAATATTTTAAAGATGTGTCATACATCCTTCTATTTTTTTTTACTGTCTGGGATCCAGTTAAAAATAATATATTTTAATAGTTTTCCTGCTTGCCATCCTTTGAGTTCATTCGGTGCGTAGCCTGACGATGCAGCTCTCCTGCTTAGCTTTGACATAGAGATTAGACTTCCATGGCAACCATATATCTCATTATGGAAATTAAATACACAAACATGTTTCTTTGTTTTTTCTAAACAGACATGTAAAAAGGGTTCACATATAGTGCTTTTCTTCCCTCCATGGGTGACAGCTTTTGTTGTCTCTGAATGATTATCTGGGATGGGATTCTTCCATGATGTGCATATTGTAGCTGCCCTTGCCTGCAGAATGCTCCGCTCTTTATATTTTCTACTGCAGTTTTGTGGTAGCCTGTGTGAAGCGGGGCAGGTGTGTGAACTGCAGAACAAAAACACGTCATTTGATGGCAGATAAGGTGTTATTTCAGATTTAGTTTATTTTGCGGGAAGTTTTGTCCTTTGGATTTATAATAAACCTTTATTCTGCCTTTGTAACTGCAAGTGTGCTTCGCATACAAATTCCGGGGTGAGGTAAGCAGGATTTATAGAGCCATCACATGCTGCCTGACAGTATCCAAATTCTTGCTGATGTCCTTCCAAGGCACATAACCAATTGTATAAACTGGTACCCAAGTGTGCATTTGGGGTAACTGTTTTGCTGCAAACAAAAAGGGGAATGTCCTTTTCTCCCTGCTCCCTCATGCTTCTGCCCAGCTCTTCCAGATGTTCAGTTTGTGTGAGCTCAGACAATCCACAGACCTGTCTATGACTTCTCTGGCTTGTTTAGCCTGATAGAAAACCACCAACTAAGGGAGAGTCTGTGGAGATGAGCACTACTTGTGATAGTATACTTGACCAGACATGAGACATTTAAAGTTACAACTAGTTTAAAAAAAACAGTTATTTAACCTTCTGTCTTCAGTGACTGTATTCTACACTGACTCCTCTGTTCCTCTGTTGACCCTGTAAAATGCAGTTAGCGCTCGGGATACCTTTGGTTGGCTTTCTTGCTTGTCAGATACACCATGCTTGTAGGGTCTTGGCAGGCATTAATCACAGTATTTAGTTGCTTCTTTGGGTAGCATAGCTTCCATCCAGAATAACTTTCTGAACAAAACTGGCAATGATTAAAATAATTTCTGTCTCCACTTGTTAGTTCCATTTGAGTACTAATCCTCTGATACTAGTTCATGTTTTCCAGCAGCTGTTTACCGACCCTGTGTTCATGTTTTCACAGGCAACCGTTTGGCAGCTCACCAGATGATCTCTTGTGTAATCATCCTTCATCGGAGTCACCAAGTGATGAGGGTGCTCTCCTGGATCAGCTTTACATGGCATTAAGGAATTTTGATGGCTTAGAAGAAATCGACAGGGCTCTAGGAATACCAGAACTAGTGAGCCAGGTATACTGGACATGGTATTTTGCATGCATTAGATACTGCCTTTATAAGATATGTTGTCAAGGTGGAGTTGAAAAAGGGGATTATAAAACACTTCTTGCAAGCTAGGATGGTGGAAGTCCGTTTAATGGCTCAGCGTCACCTGAAAACCTTCCCTCAGTCCCCGGTTTAGTCTTCCTTCCTCTCCCCTGCCACCCTCACCTAGATCCTGTTCTTCTGATCTGCTTTATGCAACTAAACTGACCAAAACAAAAATACAGTGGTCAGGGGAACAACTGCAGGGAGACAAAGGTAAGATCATGGCCTGCAACAGAGTATAGGAAAGAGGAAAATAAGAGTATGAAGATGTAGGAGCAGAGGAGCAGGATCAAGAGCTTAGTGTGATGGGGGAAACAAGCTTTAGGATTCGCAAACCTGAGATGTGTAAATTCACCCATGGTGTTTTCCTTAGTTGATTAATGTGTGTTAAGGGATGAGTTTTATCTGAGGCAGTCGATTTCATCCCAAGCACTTAAATTGTATCTTTTTTTTGTAAATGAGCATGCTTGCTACACTTTTTCCTGTGCTTTCCCATCCATTCTTCCCCACAGTTACTTTTGTTGACTTCCATGTGGTTCTTGCCTGTTTCAGTCTTATATTGTGAAAAAAAAAAAGTGGTAAAAATGAAAGTACTTCGAATAAAAGTTAGTTCCAGACATTTCTGGCATCAGAATTTTATTTCCAAAATCAGTATGTGTCTGTATAATGACTTAATATTCTCAGAGGAGCCTGCAATACCCATTTCATTCCCCAGCACTCATCAGCACCCCGAGCATAACTTCTGAACTAGCTCTGCATTTTAGATATGAAATAGGACCAATGAAATTCTGCTTTGAACATGAGAAAGCTATCTCCAAGCCTATTCGGTGCAACACAGAAGTCAGTGAGGTGTAGAGCTGGAGATACAATTTATTGGTGAACTTCAATTTTGCAGTATGAAACTTCCATGCAATATTATATAGGTTTTGGAATACCACCACCACCAAAAATTATGAATAATGGTTTGTTTCAAACTAAGCAGTAAATATGTTTCTATTTAATTAATAATTCAGTGGAAACAGTTAAAGGATCTTGCAGATAAGAGAACTGCTTCACTTTAAAACATGTTTTTTAAAATAGCCTTCGATCATTTTACAGCAGCTTAAAGGCTTTCTTTCATGAGGGCAACTGAAATTTAGATTAACTTTATTTTCAAGGTCAGTGTGGAATAAGCTATAAAATTATTCTGGCTAGAGCAAATATGAGGGGAGTATCTAGAATAGAATTCAGAATTGTGTTAGTTTATTTATGCTAATGGATAATCAGTTAGTGCAAAAGTGCCCTGAAAGAATTAGGCACTCTGTTCACATTAGCTTCTGTTATAGTTTCAGGCATCTTTATCTGAAGTCATTATTTTGTTTAAAGATACTGATAAAAATCTACTTATTCATTTGCGATACCTTTGAATTTATCTCAGATTCAATGGCAAAAATACGCTGGCATCACTTCATTTACAGATTCTGATCTAGCATTTGTCGTTTCAGGTTTTTATTCATTAGAAGAGTAAAACGAGGTCTGTGTAAACAGCACAAGAAGGATTGTGGGGTTTTGTTAAAAAAAAAAAACCCAACAAAACAAAGGAAAAGAGGGAGGAGGAATTTGTCTCCGTGAATATATTCTGATACTCAAATATACAATTTGGCCTATTTTTAAGTTTTATATAGAGGTAAAGCAAGCTAACGTAATTTTCTGTTTCAAAACACTGACAAGGTCCTAGAGGGTTGTTTTCGCAGGCCATCTGTATTAGTCCCGTATAATCCTCTGGGAAGCCGTGTCCCACCAACTGTTCCCGTTGTTGGTGTGTTTCTGCAGAGCCAAGCTGTCGACGCCGAGCCCTTCCCGAGCCAGGAGTCCGGCATGCTGATGGAGCAGAAGGCCCCGGTGTTCTCGCAGCAGTACGCGGCGCAGGCGCCGATGGCGCCGGGCAGCTACGCGCCCATGCAGGACCCGAGCTTCCACGGCATGGGGCAGCGCCCGGGCTACGCCGCCCTGCGCATGCAGCCGCGGCCCGGCCTGCGGCCCGCCGCCATCGTGCAGAACCAGCCCAACCAGCTGCGCCTCCAGCTGCAGCACCGCCTCCAGGCGCAGCAGGTACAGCCCCTGACGTGCCACCTCTCCTCTCCGGGCCTGGTATTTCTGGGGCTGAGAGATTGTAGCCCGCTAGCAGTTGCTAACCTTTCCCAAGGGAAAAATGTCTTGAGAAAGCTTCTTCTCAAAACAATCTTTGAAAATAACTGATTTGTTTTCTCAAAACAATTTCTCTACGTGATGTTTACCTTTCTAGTTCTGTTTCCCTAGTTTAACCAATGGGATTAGAGAGGTGTCATTTCTATTCATCAATCATCTTAAGGCTGTATTGAAGCACCTTATAAATGGTAGCAAGAAACTAGACGAAAAAGCCTTAAGCCTTCTGATCTTTTGCCTTCAAAAAGGGTATTTGGAGTCATTTCTTCATGTACTACAGTGACACTCCTGGGCAGCACGTGCGGTCAGCTGGCTCCAAATGGACCAGGTCTTGCTCCACTCCACATTTAAGCTAAAATTTGACAGGAGCCACAATGAGTTTTGACAAGATAGTGCCTTGCATGTTATCTTTTTTGATCTTCTTTTTTGGCATCTTCACATTATTATTTGTATAATACGATGCAAGAACATGACCAGTATTTAAGCCTAGATCTCACTAAGACTTTGAGCAAGGTTACATTGGTGTTTTTTGTTGTATACATCTTTTTCTATTTGTTGTGTCTTGACTCTTCCACCAGTCTAAGTGCTTTTATTGCTGCCTGTTACCTACATTCTACATCCTTTTTGTTTCTCCCTTGTTCTTGATCTGCTTCTGAGAATTAAATTCTTGTTTCTTGTTTCATTTTTAAATACGTAGGTTTGTAGTACTACCAGTGAGATATCAATGCTTTTTGTATTTAAGGAGGAAAGAACATTTCTGCCTTCAATCATCAGGATAAAGTCTAATTTGGAGTAAACCTCAACAGTCCAGTCCCAAAGTGAAAAAGAACAGGAACTACTATGAAGGGAGCATGTTTGGTATAAACAGCGTAGTGCCTGTGTTGTTATTTTTATGCTGTATTATCTCTTTAAGAAGCAGCATTCTGTGAATGGTAGTAGGATTTGAGGAGTAAAATTAGTCACTGCTTGGATATGTAGAACTAGGTCTACAGACCAGTTGATCAGGGAAGTAGATCTGTATGACTCTTTATGTAACACTTCTCTTTTCCCTTTCCTTCTAAAAACTTTAGGGTTTTGGTGTTGGGGTGGTTTGCTTTTTTTTCTCTTTAGAATCGGCAGCCATTGATAAATCAGATCAGCAGCGTCTCCAATATGAATCTGTCTTTGAGAACTGGAGTGCCAACACAGGTGAGAAAAATACCTTTTAAAAAAGAAAGTCACTTCCTTCTTTGCTTTCTTGCCCCAATACAATACAATAGTAATGCCATGTGGCAAGTACAGTTTCAATACAAATACTGCAATCTGTGTGATAGGGAGTACTTTTCTGTTTTATTTCTGAGAGTCATTCCCATTTTTACATGGGCTTGGATGATTGTTTAATAAAGATTTGATATAACTGCATTTTTAACCATGTTTCTCATTTCCTGAAGATGTGTGTTTTTAATGAGCTGCTCCATTTGCAAATACAAATCACTGCAAATACAAATCACTGCAGCCTTAAAACACTGGTATAATCTCAGTTACTGACTTTTGGACTGCTGGAAGTCTTTCCCAGCAGAAGTATTAGCAAGATTATTCTCTCCTGCTTTATGTTTTAGTTAGTGGTGTGATGAGGGGGGAAAAAGCCAAAATCCTTGAGATTGCTCTAGTGGAGATGCCTCTGCTGGTGGAGTTGCCTTGCTGGTTGTTGATGGGTGGCGGTGGTTTTCCCCCAGGGCCCCATCAACGCGCAGATGCTGGCGCAGAGGCAGCGGGAGATCCTCAGCCAGCACCTGCGGCAGCGGCAGATGCAGCAGCAGCAGCAGCAGGTGCAGCAGCGGACGCTGATGATGCGAGGCCAAGGCTTGAGCATGACCCCCAGCATGGTGGCCACCGGTGGCATCCCAGCAACCATGAGCAACCCGCGCATCCCGCAGGCAAATGCACAGCAGTTTCCATTTCCTCCAAACTACGGTACTGGTTCCACTCTCCCTCAGTGCATTTTATCAGTCCTTACACCCCTGTGCTCCCCCCAGTGCAGGGTCCTAGCCCTTGGTCCACAGGCTCTTGCCTGGCTCCCTGGGAACAGTGGGAAACACGGCAGTTTGGATGCCCTGGAGGTTCCACTTTCCTAGCTCTAGTACCAGCACTGCTCTTTCTCCAGCCCTGCTCACTCTTTGAGCAGCAGCAGAAGCGCAGTGTGTATGTTTGTTTATATATAGATATATCCAGATAAATATGTGTAGACACACACAAACATGTATGTGTGTTTGTATTGGCTTGATAGACTCTGAATTTTGAGAGAACTAAACAAAAACCTCTTCAATTTAAGTAATATAAATCAGTTTTAGAGAAAGCATTCCATTTCCTAACCCAATGTGTAATATGATAATTAATACAGTTTCCTTTCTTTGTTTTACAAAGCCACAAACCACTTTGTTCTGGGCAGTTACCTCCATACAGTTATAGTTACACAGTTTCTTTATTTATACCTACTGTATAAGTTATGTTATATTAAATAATATGTTATATGAAAGTTCTGCTGATATAACAAATTATGTCCATCCAACTCTAAATTTGGTATCTACTCTTACCAGATGATAAAAGTAGGACTGTGTACATAAGCACATAAGCGGGTATGAGCCCTTGGTTTGTTTTAACCCTGAATGTACAATGGGTAAATTTCTCATTTTCTTCTTCAGGTATTAGTCAGCAGCCCGATCCAGGCTTCACAGGGGCCACCACTCCTCAGAGTCCACTGATGTCACCAAGGCTGGCTCACACTCAAAGCCCCATGATTCAGCAGACTCAGGCTAATCCTGCCTATCAGTCCTCTACGGAGATGAATGGGTGGGCACAAGGGAATATGGGTAGTAACAGGTAAATCCAGAAGAAAACCAAAATGAACACACAGAGTAATGGGGTCATTTATGGTCTACACTCATTTATGGGCTTGTTTTATGTAACTGTTTGCGTGTTTGTTTTTGTTGTTAACTATCTATCCTAAAAGGCATTTCTTTTCAATTTGGCTTGACGAATTGGTTTAAATTCTGTCTTCATACAAGGCAAAGTGAGTGCATAGCTAAACGACCTGCATCCACGCAATGCATTGCTTTGTCTGTTACAACTTGATCAAACACTGTGTGCCCTTAAGAAGCACCTGTGCTGCACAGTGAACTCCAGCCCCCAGCGTTTGTGTGGATGCATTTCTTCTGCATATGATTTTCATCCCACACTGCTTTCCACATGGCTGGATCAGCTAAGCCAGAGCCTATGCATTCCCTACTGCTCTGGAATTGCAGTGACTGGATTATCACCTCCCACTTTAAATGCTGGAGTGTAACCAGGTTCAGCCCATTAGTGCTTGCACATGCTGGGGGTCAGCATATAGCTGTCATTCCCTGACAGCATTGTAGCAATACCTCATGCATGCCATCACCTTTTCAGCTGAGGCCCCTGCCCCAGTGGCTGTAGCTCTAATAATCAGTCTGTCCAAATTCAAGTGGGTTGGATCTTGAACACTATCCGTAGGAGTGACGAGCTTCCAGATGGCAGTGATCTGAGCTTTTCCTTGGCAGATGGGAGGAGCTACCAGGTACAGCCTGGATCAGTTGGCACTGGGGTGGATACAGCTAGCTCTAGCCCAGTGCTTTTGTCATCCTGAAGTTCTCAGGCTTACTGTCCTAGCACGGCAACAAATGTTTTTCCTGCTAGTTGAAAAAGATTTAATAAACCCAAAACACTAGCATTTTATTAACGAGGCTAATCCAAGTAAACTTCCCCCTAAAGCAGCTGATTTATCTCTTATCCTCATCCTCACGGTCTTCCTGAGGCATCTGCAGGAGCCCATGGCTGTCGTGGCTCCTGCCAAAAATGGCAGCAGGGGCAGCTCCATAAGCCCAATGGTTGGCTTTGCTAAACTGCAGCTCTACAGCAGAGACATGTCAAATGTGCTTACACAAGCCGCTGAGTATTCACAATGATCTGTAGTGTACTGTTTCAACCATCCAGATAACAACTTAAAAATGGGGTGAGGTGGCCTGAAAAGACATGGAATTGGAAGGAAGAGAATGGTGGGATTTTCTGGGCTTGGTCCTGTGCCCAGAATGCCGTTGCACTCTACCAGGTCTCAGAGTGCACAGCAATGGCCTAACAGAGTGCAGTACCCAAGTGCAAGGCTGAGTGTTAACTCTGAAAGATTTCCTCAGCTGTGGGAGCAGTGCTTCACAGGGAGGGAAAGTCAGCCACTGATTCTGAGACACAGCAGCCCTTCCAGTATTTCAGTCTAATGCACATCCTCTAAACAGACACATTGTCAGTAATAATTCCTTGAATTATGTTTAAAGATTAGAGAAGATTGATATGTAAACAGTGAAGTGCATTTATTAGGAAATGTAAAGAAGTCTCTCATATGGCTTTCAACATCACGGGAAGGAAGATACTGTCCAGAAAGCACTTGGACTCAATAAAATCTGGGATGAGGTTTTCCACAGTTACTCCTCCTTAAGTTGTTCAGAAATGCCCTTAAAGAAACAGAGGGTAATTGTCTTAGACTTTATGTTGTTTCTTACAGCACCACAGTTTCAAAACCTGATTCTAAGACCTTATAAATAAATTTCTGCACAATTGCATGTCTATATTTGTGAGCCTGCTTACCATAATTGTATGTGCAAATCTGGTATTCATATATGCAAATAGCCTATTTTGTGAAAGTTTCTTACCCCTTCTACAATTTCAACTCAACAGTCCTGTGCTGTGCTAACACTGGAGGTTAAAGGTGTTTTCCTCTCCCTCCAAACATCACTTTAAAATACATACAAAGCTCTTTAGACAGCTAATTGGCTGTTCTTGCACGTGCATAACAGATTTGTGCTCTGCCATTGTTTCACATGCAAGGGCATGCATTTTTGTACACAGACGTGGGACCTTAAATTTTGAAAATCAACTCCTTGGACATTAATGCAGCTGAAAATTAGTTTTTCCTTTGAAGTTGGAATAAATGACAATATATACAAATTCTAGCTTAAGGTATGTTTTTAAAAGTTTCTTAGTGGCTTCAGCATTCTAAGTCTGACACATTGCTTTTTCCATTCCTTGCTGTAGCATGTTTTCACAACAGTCCCCACCACATTTTGGGCAGCAAGCAAGCACCAGCATGTACAACAATAACATGAACATCAGTGTATCCATGGCAACCAACACAAGTGGTATGAACAACATGAACCAGATGACAGGGCAGATCAGCATGACCTCAGCGACCTCTGTGCCTACATCAGGGTTGTCCTCCATGGGTCCTGAGCAGGTGAGAATCTAAGGATGTGAGATGACAGCTAGAGGATTTGCTTTTACTTCCAGTAGTTTTTCAGGTCCTCTGCATTATGTTTCTCTTACTAGTTGTCTTGAGAAATGACAATATTAAAAGGGTTTTGGTTTTAGCTCTGCACTTGAATAGCCAAAGTGACCAGTGAGTTAGAGAGCACTTAGCTAGCTCCTGGACTTCCATGGGAAGCATGTGCTGGTGGTAGCTCCTGCTCTCAGTAGGTAAGTGTCTGTAGTGCAGTTGCAGTTGCTGGTTTTCCCAGCAGTGGAGGCTGGAACTGGATGGCAGGCAGCTGCTTCGTAGAGAGAAGAGTGAGCAGCCAGCATGGGCGGGGTTTGGAAGATACTTCAACTGCCCCAGTGTTTGTAGTCCCAGACAATAAATATTCAATCAGCTTTCAGAACTACCCATGTGAGAACTTAATAAGCACTAAATGCACATTTTTTGTAATGTGGTGCATATCAAATAGGTTGCTGAACCAATAGGTAAGTAACCTGTTCTTTTCTGCTGAGATGTTTACACACTTACTCTTATTTGATACTGCTACTTAGGATGTCTGAAATAAGACAAAAAATACATTTTTGTTTGTTCACCTGCAGTTAAACTCTCTCAGTACATTAATTAGTGTTTGACAAACAAATTCTCCTAATTAACAGGCTCATATATTTGTTTCAAAGCTGACCTTCAGCTTGTTCAAAACACAGCTTGTTCAAAAACACAAGCTTGAAATTATTGACTTTTCTTAGAAATAATGGCAGGAAAGTACCTCTTGTGTCTTCAGGTAACATCTCCTGCTATGGGCAACTCTTGCTATAACTTTTTTTTCTGATAACATAGTGTTCCAGTTTAAAGCTGATTATGTTGATGGCTTGTTAATGTATGACTCTTTTTCTAGCCTAAATTTGATAACAGAGTATCTGTTTTCCAATGTTGTCCTTTACCTTAAATAGCTCTTTTCTTTTCTTGTATTTTAGAAAGAGTCTATCAGCAGTTTAAAATTGTTGGGTTGTTTAGTTTCAGCTTTTGTGGGATTTTTCTTGTAAGCCCAACAAGCCAGTTTTTCAATCTCTTAGGCTTTAAATGCCCTTTCCTTTCCTGCAGCTGTTCTACTTTGAATCAGTATTTCCTAAACACCAGAGCCATGTGCGTGACACCAGTTCTTTCCCATTTCTCTTGGAATACTCTGACAGATATAGCTGCAGATCACATTTGTCTTTTACAGCTGCTACATATTGGTGACCCAAAGTAATTTTGATACTCCCAAATCTGTCACCTTCTCTGATATTCCCAGTTGCCAACTCCAATTATAGCATACTTTGTTTATTATGAGTTCCCAAGTTAATAGAGTTGCACACAATTAGTGTAGTAAAACAATAGTAAAACCGAAAACGAAAAGAAAGGGGATTTAAAGGTGACGACCCAATCTGATTTCTCAGCATACCCATGCTATACAGTTTTTCCTAGGAACTTGAATTGACAAACTGCATTGTAGAAAGAGATCCGGTTTTATTTCAAAGATTTCCATGCAGGCTACTGTTTCCCCTAGGACAGCTGTCCCACTGCTTTTCTTTCCTGTTGGACTACAAGGTCTTGTTTCAAGATAGCATTTATCTAACTTCCAGTAGGCTGAATAGGCTGAGGTCCTTTATCCATCTCAACATTTGGGTTTCAGCCCATCAGCCGCTTTTTTGGATCTACTTTAAACTCCTTTTTGAACTCCCCTACATTAAACACTTTTACTCCTTTTTGGATCTGCTCTAAACCTCCTCCTAGAAATGTGAACGGAGTAACCAGAGACAGTGATTTAACAGTGACTGCCCCAAAGCTGTGTAGTCAAGTTGTCAAGTTCTGCATCTAATTTCTCTTCCAATCTATGGGTCGCCTTGGTTCTTTTGGTGACAGTGTCACACTGAAACCCTTATGATGGTCCCCCCAGATTCTCCTCAATACATTCTATGTAGATGAAACCTGCATTCTTCGTTCCCAGAAGTATTGCGTCCCTCCTGTCTCCATCAAATATGCATTTCTTAGATCGTGTCTGTTAAAGCTAAGTGCTGTGGCTCATTCTGTAACAGTAACCTGTTTTCCTCCTGATTTACCACCCCAGTACTGTGTCATCTGCAAGCAAATGTTTTATGCTTGGTCTAGGTCAGAGGTGGCCAGCTGACAGCTGAGGGGCCATTTCTGGGCCACGAGACAGTACTTTTTAGTCCTCAGGAATGTGCTGTACTGCTTTGCATTTTCTTTATTGAAGAACATAAATAACTAAAAATGTATACTTGAATACTAAAATTGACCCCTTTTTCCCTGTTTCCAGGGCATAGTGTTTTACAGGTTGACATATTTATTAAGCAATTGACCTAGACTCTGCTAAACTTTTTCTTGTAACTGGTGGTTTTCAAAATTACTATTTTCTGTAATTCTGCTGACTGTTGCCATTTCATTCATTCTTTGGGGTTTTCTTATACTGTCACCTACACATCTGTTTACTTACTCAGTGTCACTTTTTGTTCCATAATACATAATTTGAACTTCACATGCTTGTCTCTTTCTAACCGCAGTGAGAGTAACAGTGATTCAAACATGTTCTAGCTTTTGAAAAAAAGTCAACATTATTACTATTGGATGATTTTGGAAGTAAGATCTTATTACCTAATAATAAACAACTGTGCCTGGACTTACTGGTGAGAAGCAGGTGTATGACCCCTGGTACCAAACAGATTTTGTTGGCTCTCTCTCGTCTCTCATTGTGGCACTATGCTGTATCATACAGATATATCCACAGCTCAGAAAAATTAAGTTTGGTGTTTATCTGATCATACTTGTGTTATCTCCAACTTCTCTTGTTTACCACCTGGGCTCCCAGCATCACCAAGCAAAAAGATTATGGCCAAAATGGGCTTGGTAATTATAATCTACTTAGAGGCTCTTTGATATATTTGAGGAATGAGATCTTATCTCATTATCATCTTCCTTCTTAAAATTACATTAAATCTCTTGAGGCTGCTCTTACTAGTGCTTCTTCTAGGAGGCTGCTACCCGGAATGCTGAAATGCTAGCTGCTGTGTCTACAGGTTTCTCCTGTCCAAAACAGCTTCCCCAGGCATCAAGAAAGTAAACCTCCCTGGTGTTGCACTATTCAGAGATCTTACTGTGCCCTTGTCCTCATCTTCTTGTTTGCACAGTGGACTATTGCCATGGTTTTGCCTTACTTATTTTGCATCATGGATCCGTGCTATTTACTGGGGTATCAAAGAAGCAGTGAAACCTATGCAAGAAAAGAGGTTTTTCACTATACGAACTAAACCCCTATTTAGAAGTCCACTCAGAGTAGTTGTGTATTAATCTGCACAGGTCAATACTCCCCAGGCCAAAATGATCATGGCATTTAAGAAGAGTTATCTTGAAATGGTGTTTTGATTTTGTTAAGCATACCAGATTAAAGGAGCTCTGTACTGGTAGGAAACTTCACTTGTCAGACACCTTGTATATAACTTTGGTTTATGGAAAACTATTAATTTTGCTTAATTGCAAGGAATTCTAAAACATATTTGTTCTTTTTTAGTCAGACTTCATATATGATAACACACCCCTTTACCTTTCTTCAGAAAATTATAAAAACCTTCCCATTTCTTTGTCCTTCTCCATACTTTTCTAATTGAGTTTTTTTGCAGTCAGAAAAGTTAATGTGGGGTGTTCTGTTTTAAGGTCTTCTGAAGCAAATATATTCATATAACAGAGTAGTAGTGGGATCTTTATTGGTTTTTTTGAGTTTGGGTTGGAGGTTTTTATATCTGATACCATGTCAGTCAGGATTCTTGCATCATCACTGGCAAAGAGATTCTTTAATAGAAACTTCATTGATGCCTTTGTCCCTTTTGTAGTGGCCTGGAGCCACCTTCCTTTTCTGTACCTGTCCTAAGTGCCATGAGGCAAATCATGCAGTCATCTTTTGGTTCCAAAACTGCTCTTGGTTCAGGATACAAATTCTTTATTTCTGCTTTCATTTTTACCTTCTTTGCCTACTGAACAATCAGAAACGGTATTTGTGCTTGCACATTCTAACAAATGTTGATCAGTAGCAGAAAGCACTTTTTAAACATGGATTCATCAAATGCATGCAGATAGAGCTGCAAAGCTGTCTGTTATCTTTCTTTCTGAATAACATAATGTGGTTCTCTTCCCTTCTGATTTAAATTTTCACATTCAGGTTTAAAAATCTCTCCACTTCAAGAAGCAGAAGGCATCACTAGGAGGCTTACAGCACCTACTCAATTTCTTTAGAGTTAAAATTCCTATGGCAAAAATATTTTAAGTTTTTAATCTTTCCCATTGAATTGTGATCTTGTCTCTGGCAGGATTTAAAACCAATCTTCGGGTGGTTGCATATGAACACATTTTTCAAAATCAGTGAATAGTCAGGAGGACAAAATCAGAGAAATAACAGTCAGGAGGACCGGAAAAGAGAAGACTTTGTGTGGTAAATTCAAGACACTCTTCCTGGACAAGAGAAGGCTGAGACAGGATCTTACCAGTATATATGACTGGAGGGAGGGTGTCAAGAGAATGGGATCTACTCTAAAGGAAGTAACAGAGAGAATTGACTCAAAAAAGTCTTCCTAGAAAGAGGTTTCTTTCTTTCTCTGTAAAACTTCTAAGGAAAGCTGTTTCTTCTAATATTTCAGAACCTTGCTGAAGGGCTCTGTTTTGTATTTTATGCCAGTTCCTACATGGTGAGATTAATCTCCTTTGACTGAGAAGGCAATGCTGTAAATTTGGCAAACTACTCTTTCCACATAACTAATCATGACAGACCTTTTGGTTGTGCAGAAATGCACAGCTTCAATACTTTCCTATGACTGTGTTCAGAAAATTATGGAGACCATCCTTTAGGAAAGCATGCCACTGTGCATTTTCCCATTTAATGTTATCTTTCTCCCATTGCTTGCAAACAGAAAAGTCTTGTTAAAACTAAGTCAGTAGTTGGTATAATTTGGCTGACATCTCATCAGGCTTTGAAAAAAGTGTATGGTGGTTTGCAAGCAGCAAAGGTTAGGAGGGTAGTTACATGTTTCTGCATTCAGAACTTTGATAGCAGAGATATCCTCTTCAGATAACACTGACCTAATTTATGGAACCTGCTTTGTAAAATACGCATAAGGGTCATGGTATCAGGAAAGAAATCTTTGTTGTTGACTGTGAAGCAGAATGATATAAGTCAAACACATGCTGTGCAAGAGGAGCGCCTGGCTCTACAGTCTCTTTTCTGACTTTAGCATTGTCTCAGGATGGGCATTGGTACATGCAAAGTAGTGTAATGGTCTGTAATGCTTCTTTTTAATTCCCAGCCCTCCTCCCAATATATTTTTTGATTCATTCTCCTTAATACCTTGTTACCAATAGGTTAATGATCCTGCTATGAGGGGAGGCAATCTCTTTCCAAACCAGCTGCCTGGAATGGATATGATAAAGCAGGACGGAGATGCAGCACGGGTAAGAAATGGGGTACAGAAACTACGAATAGTTCATAGAACTATGAATATGCTGTGGCTGGAGTGCATACAGTATCTTTTTACTTACAGAGTTACTAGTGCCCTGGACAATAGTAATTAATGTGAGGGAGGATTGCTCTGTGGACACAGAGAAGGAAGGAGGAACGAAGGGAGGGACGGACAGAGACAGACGGACAGACTGAGGGCGGCCGAGCGGCGCGGGGGAGGCGCCATCTAGCGGCGGGCTCCGGGGCCAGGGCACAGTGACGTTCCCTGCTGTTAAAGAGGAGGAATTTGAGTAATAAGGGAAATTAGAAACATCTGTCTGAAAAATGTCATGCCGTTATTAACATGAATGAAGAATGTGAAAGTACTGAGGCAGAAGTAGCCATACATATATTCTATCGTATCCCTGTCTTTTTTGAATTCATACGTATTTAAACTTCCCAGACACAATCTTCTCACACCTTCATTGCTCATATACATATACAAATGTCGTTCTGTACATAAAGAGTCTCTTCTGCAGCCATTTCATGGTCATTTGGATTAATAAAAAGATGAATTGTATTCTACTCTAGCAGAAGTTGTTATATACCAAGGCATTATTACAGAATCATAAATTGGTTTGGGTTGGAAGGGACCTTAAAGATACCTAGTTCCGGCTCCCTGCCATGGACAGGGTCACCCCCTGCCATTAGACCAGCCTGCTCAAAGCCCCATCCAACACTGAATACTTCCAGGGATGAGTCATCCACAACTTATCTGGCCAACCTGTTCCAGTGCCTCACCACATTCACAGTAATGAATTTCTTCTTATATCGAATGTTAACCTACTCTTTCAGTTTAAAGCCATTGCCCACTCTCCTGTCACTATATGCCTTTATAGATAGTCCCTCTCCAGCTCTCTTGTGAGCCTTTTTAGGTACTGGGAAGCTGCTAGAAGGTCTCCTACTTAGTGCATTCCCTAACCAGGTAAATGTCATGTGCTAAGAGAAGCCTGGCTGTCAGAGAAGAAAATACCAGGTACTGCTGAGGAAAGAAAGGGAATAAGGATCTTGAGACAGAAGCAGACTAAAGGAGGAGGTAGATTTTAAATAATTGTTGAAGAGAGAAGGAAAAGAGAGTGAACGTGACAGAAAGGGTACAAGAGATGGTGGAGAGAAGTCAGGGTGCAGGTGGAAAGAAATGAGTGGCATGACTTTTGGCAGGGAATCTCTGGGGTGCAAAATTATAATCATGGAGTCAGTGCTATGATAATGAGAGGGACAGTAGCAGTGCATAAGAGAAGCTTTGTTTCACCTGAAGAAATACACCTTCTTCAAACCTCTCAAATTATTTTGCATGTCATGATTTTACATTTATTCCACTAATGGACTATCGATGAAAATGCAGTTTACATGCACTATAAATACGTTTCACTGAACTTTGAACTGTAATAGAGGTTAAACAGCAGCTTTTTTCATGCAACCAAGCCATAAACTACTCCTACAAAACTTCTTGGGGTTTTTTTTAAGAAAGGTCAAGCTGTGTATTAATGTGCAACTTTTGCAGTACATATTCTTTTTAAGTCGCTGGTATAGTGGGAGTGTTTATTTAGTAACTCTCTGGAGATACTGTTTCCTAAATGTCCACCCTGAAAATAAGGACGTCTTTGGATTTTCACTTTTGTTTCCACTTGGAAAACCTCTAACAGGGTCCCTGAATGTTAGAAAGAGAAGTCAAAGTTTAGTTTGTCCATGTTAGTCAGGGCATGAGGGATGTGAATGTGATGTCTCTGTACCGTGAGGAAGGAAGGAGGGGCCACGATCAGGACTCAGTGCTGCCCATGGGTGCACCTGAACTGGGAATAGGAGATGTACAAAACATAGGACCTTGCTTTCCTGCATTGTGGGATAATTTTTGATACTGACTTTGTCAGTAAAGCAACATTTCCAGGCCTTGTGTGAATGCAGAGGAAGGTGTGGTAAGGTCTAAAGTGTGGTGTAGGCAGCTTCCAGAAGGCAGCCTAGCAGCATGCACGTCGCCTGGTGAGAAAGCTGCCTACCCACCAGCACTGAGCAAACAGGGCCCTCCTCATGTGTGACAGGAGCAAAGAGCTCTCTGTGGCCAGAGCCATGGGATGTGAATGAAAAGCCACCCAAGGGGAGGAGGAAAATGGGTTTGGCTGGATTGACCCTCTGACCTGACCGACCACAGCACCCCATGGGAGCAGCCATTTACAAGGAGAGGAAGACAGAAAGGCACAGATTGCAGCCACTGGAAGGAGTAGTCTTAAAACAACTGTGAAAAACACATCCTGATGTTCTTATGAATAAGAAAGAAGATAATCAACTCAGTTGAAACCAGTTGGTACTATATTTGTGTAAAGATATTGCAAGGGTATTAAGTATGAGGTAAAAAACATCTCTAGGGATCCGTACTTGAAGCTGGCTTTATTTCTTTATTCTCTTTTCCATTATGAGTCTTGGAAGGGAAAGTGAGCCAGGGCAGTTGTTTCCTCTGACGGTGATGCAGCACTAAGAGAGATTTTTGCACATATTCTGAAAATGAGACTTCTTTTAAACCCTATTGCTGTGCCTTCAGCTGGAGTTCCCAAGAGGTGGATGATCCTGAGTTATTATAACATCCAGGATAATTGGAATGAAATAAGAACCTAAGAATGCAGTGAAATTAAATCCCCACTGATATCAAAGGAACTAAGTCACTGGTCAGTTGTATCAGCATACACGAAGAATAGTTCAGCTTTATGAATTCAAATTAAATTTCAGGTGGAAAGCATTACAGTAATGCGTGGTTGACAGTGGATTTTGCACTCCAGCACCCCAGATTTCATTGACCGATCCATCTTCACTGTCCCAGCAGGAAGAATTCATTTGTTTTTCCCCCATTTCTCTTCTTTTGCAGAAATATTGCTGACCCTGAGGACGGTTTGGTTGGTCCTTTCTTCAGCTGACTGGGCGTACGGCCCCATACCCTTACCAGTTTGAAGAGCTGCGTCTGTTTGTCGTGTCCCGGCGGAGCTGCCGGCCGCGGCGGCTGCCTGCTGCCGACAGGACTCAGCCCTGCCTTCCCGAGGGCAGCCAGGGGGTCCTTGCCGAAGAGCAGCCTCTTCTTTGACAGTCTGAAGCTAGCGTACAGACATTGCTCAGTCTGTTCACTGCATTCACCTTAGTGCAACTTAGATCTCTCCTGCAAAGTAAATGTTGACAGGCAATTTTCATAAACCATGTCAGATTGAATGTATTTAAATGTATGTATTTAAGGAAAAACAACCATGCTCTTGTTCTGTTTCTGTTTAGTTCTAGACTTTGGGGTTTTTTTTGCTTTGTTTTCCCTGGCTTACACAGTCTGGTGCAAAGGATTCAGTTCTGTCTGAAAACTGGTGTTTTAGACTAAGGCCTGCATTTTGGGGCGGAGAGGAGGCGTGGAGGAGGGCGTAGAAGCAACGTCTGGTACATTTAGAGACCTCCAACAAGCATGTTCCACTGACAGCAAGTCAGAGAAGATCAACTGATGCAGAAAACTATACAGACCAATTTTGAATGGGGTTAAAGTTGTAAAACAGATGAAAATTACCCTGTGAGAGGGCTGTTTATAAGGGGTGATTTGGTTGGGTTTTGTGGTAGTGTTTATGATGCAAGTCATTAATCCAAACATACAAGTTGGTTACATTCTCATTTGATTAAATTCCTAGCAATCAGCAAATCTGTTTTTTTAGCCTGGCGCTCCTGACCTCTGTCATCTTACTCTTTCTAATAGAATTTAAAAACAGGTTACTCTGTTAATTTCCTTAGGTGTGTTTCCAGCAATCTGCACAGCCAGTTACTGGATGCTGAACAGCAAAGTTCAATGGTAATGCATGTAATGATTATGGTAGTGGCAGAATTGGTGCATAATATCAAAGATACCTGCTTTAAAGCATGATAATTTCTGGTTCCCATCCCTGTAGCTGGGAAAATAACAATTCCTGTAATACCTATAGCAGATATCACTACAGACTTCACCACTATCATGTTTCTGATTGTTTTAAAGCAGTGTGGACTACAAGGACGTTTTGTAAGGTACATAAAATCCAGTTTATATGTAAACAAGCAATAATTTAAGTTGAAAACTTAAGTGTTTTACTTGTATAATTTTTGTGAGATATACATGTTGTGAAGTTGATTCCAAATGAGGTACTTCAGTATTAAATTAGATATCTTCTTAGCCGTGTGTGTCTCCTGGAAAAGTGTTTTTGTAAAGGATCACAATGCCTTGATTAGACCTAATTTGTAGGCTTGAGACTTCTCATTTTCTAAGCCTTGTGATTCTGCTCATAATACCATTTAATTAACCTATATTATATGCAGCCACTGTAGGAACCAGTTCTTGATTTTTGTATGTTTATATCCTTTCGTAACAAATCTTAGGAAAACTATTACTAAGCAGGCCACTGTTAAGGCATGTTGGTTTTTTCCTTGCCCACTGTGGTTTGAATAATCTTTTACTATACTGACATCAGTTTCTGAGGACTTGGAATATTAAGAAATTGATGAGTTTGAGCTGTTTTCTTTCTGCTGACTCCTAATTGTTTAGGAATGGTACTCCCTAACTTAGTGCTCCTGCTGAGACTCTCCAAACCTCGAGCCTGCTCACTCCCCCTCTGTCTTTCCCTCTGGAGGGCTGGAGAGGGAAATTGGAGACAAAAAAGGTAAAGATCATGGGTTGAGATAAGAACAATTTACTGGAAACAGCAAGGAGATAAGAGAACAGTAACAACTACAGTACTAGTGACAGAGGGTACAAGAACAAGGGATTCTCGCGGAAACCCAGGACATGCCCGGTGCTCCCTCCACCACTGCGCTGATCCAGAGGAGAGCCCTTCTCTTGGGAAGAGACTCCCTTCCCCGGCCCCAGCAATGATGTGAGGTGTTAGAGAATAACCTCTGGGCCCCAACCTTGCCCTCGCCTGGCTGCTGCAAAGGTTAACCCTGTCCTGGCCGGAACCAGGACACTAATCCACAAACTTTCTAACCTGAACGCAAATTTTTTGATGTAATGTAAAATGCAATGCATTTTATAATATCTCATCGGCCCTGCCTTTTGGGATTGAAAGGTTTGTCATGTCATTTAATTTGTTTTGGTATTCAGGTGGGAGTTCAAATAAAATAGCAGCTATTATATGTTAAGGCTGAGGAAAATATGACAAAGGCTGTTTCTGTGTTTGTCCCTAAAGAAGACAGTGCCACCAGTCTGGAGAAGCAACACTTTTTCAGCTGTCACCATCCTGTTGCCAAACTCAAACAGAATGTTTAGTCAGCTGAGCCACTCTTTGACCTGCTGGTGGGAAGCAAAAATAACCATCAGCCCTAACCTCCACAGCCTCATTGCTACAACATTGGTGTTGAACTTGCATTATATATCTGAGAAAAAATTACTTATATAAGAAATGTATAAATTTGAAGGAGTTGATTTCATGCACCACAAAGTGTAAATGAGTTTTAAAATAATTTTCTTGCTATTCCATTCTTTTTTGCTTCTTAACTGTAACCTCTGCAGATAGATTATTCTTTTTCACAGTGGAAAAAAATAGTTATATTTGTCCCATTTCATAACAGACCTGCAAACCCTTATCTGTAGTGATTATGATACTTCATCATCCATTGCCATTTTGAAAGAAAGGAGATTGTACCTATCACTTTGGCTCCATTTGGGTTCATTGTGACTTTTGTCATCTTCTAAGTAATGAAAGAGAAAAGTGAGTGAAGGAATCTTCTGATCATATTGATCACTATAGAAACAAAAAAGCCAAATCAATTCCCTTCATTATCAGTATTTTTCATCCTGTATACAGTAAATTTGTCAGAGAAAGTACTTGGATTTTGTTTAAGAGAACAATTAATCAGTGTTCTATTTACATTATTAAATGTGAAAGGCGCATAATGTGAAAAATAAGCATATATACATGGTCGTACGACCTGTTTAAGTGTTCATGTAATGTGGTGAGTTTAAAAAGTGAAGTGAGCTGTTTTGCTACAAGGAGTTAATTTGTACTCAATCCTTAAAATATTGTCCCACTCCGGTATCCCTTTGGGCCTGTGTTAATTAAAAGCAATGTTTTTGCAGTTTATACAATACATTTTTTAATCTTTGTTTAAAAGCGGAATTCATATGGGCTTAACAGACAAAATGGGTGGCACAGCTCCACTTGCAGAACCCAAAGATACACAATCAGTTTTGAAATGCAACTTAAGCCATTAATTGTTGGTGTGAATTTAAAAGTTTTCTAGTATTTGTATGGTAGTATGCTGCCTAAGAGCAAAAGCATTCTCTGCACAAAAGAAAATTTACTGTAGTGGCTTTGATTTTAATTAGAATTTTCTCCCTGGTGTTTCTTTGTAGACTAAAACAAAATCTTTTAAGTTTCTTACTACAGGTAAAAGCTATGTGCAAGAACCTCAAAATGCTAAAATCTAGCATAATGCCTTAGATCTGTTTTTAAGTCTTGTATATTCCTACATAGCTGTCTGATGTATTATATTTGTATAGTGAATTGTGTACAATTTTGGAATAAGTGCATCATCACTTAATCTTTATGTTGTTCAATAGAGATGATGGACACATTTCTTCAAACATTTACTGTCATTTAATTTTTTTCCCTTTATGTCATTTGTGGGTTTTATTTGTACAGTTCATCATGAAGTTGCATCTGAGATGTGTGTATATGAAAAGATTATACAAGGGTAAAATTAAGCAATATATAAACTATGGTTCTTCAGGAGAAAGCTTACAGTGTTTCAGGTTGTGATTTATTTTCAAAACGGAGTTGACTCTGAACATCACTTTGTTCACCTGCATTGATGTTTGTATTTCTAGTGTTAGCAGTTTATGCAAAGGTAGATATATTCAGAGAAATTTTAAATACATTTATGCAAGTTAATATTGCTTTGCTGATGCTATTTGCTTATTTGATGTTAAATAATGCTATTGTAAATAAAGAATTCTGTTGTTATTGCATCATTTAATAAATTTTAATGCCTTCGGGTTTTACATGGCTTTAGAGATTTCAACATGTTTCTGTTGTGTCTTCATTTGTTCATAGCAGGGTATAGGATGTAGCACTAAAGTACTGGAGGGGAGATGGATTGCTAGGTTTTAAAAAGGCAGCAGGCTTTGGTAATGAATTTATATTCCAACTAGTAGTTACTTGTAAGTCCTTCCATCTTTTCAGGGCTATATTGACTGAAGATGTTTATCTCATGGCTTAATATGAGAACAGCTCATTATGAGTACTTTTTTTTTGTCAGTCAGGATGAAGTGGGCATCTTTCATGGCAGTGTCAGCAGAGGCAGACCTCACATGTTAAGTGGAGATGAGAAGAGTTACAGGCTTGTTCTCCTTGCTGTGCCAAAAGGTGGATTTAAGACAGCTGAAAAGGTTCAATTGGTCAATTTAAAAAAAAAAAAAAAAAAAAAAAAGCTACAAGAATGCTTGTCGCATTCAAGAATGTACAAGAATGATCTTATGTTGTCTCTGGGAAATGAATGAGGCAGAAAAGCTATTTCTATTAAAAATCTTTAAAATCAAAGTTATTTTAAAGACTTTCAAACCCTTTGCCATTCTTATCAAAACAAGGCTTATCCTACAGTTCTCTTATTTTCAGCAAAATGGTTGTGATGTGAGGAAACTAATGCCACATTACAGAAAGCAAGGAATTTCCTTCCCAATGTGGAGTCAGAAGCAAGTAGAGAAAACATCCATGCTGTAAGAGGCAAAATGTTTTCAATGAGAACGTCGCCTTTAGACATTCTTGTCGTTAATTAATATTGAAAAGAAGCTACAACACTTCTAGCTAAGACTCCTGGCATCAAAATATGCTGAGGTAATGATGACCTCTGATGTAACTGGCTTTATGGAAAAGAAATGCTGCTTTTTACTATCTAGATTAGGCTTTGTTTACAGAGACCAGTGCATGCGACATACGGACAAGTTCTTCTAACCTGATGTCGTGACCAAGGAAAAAGAGACTCTGCCTTCTGAAGGTCCTTCTCATGGTAAACTGTACGTTGATTCTTGCAAACTGGACTTTTCTCAGGGTTAGAACAGCAGTGCCTGGCAGTTATGAGTTGTTCCCCAGCTTGTTGCTCACCACTTAGAGTTCTTTATGTGTTGTATAAAAGGAGGGCTACGTGTTATGCCTGCTTGGGCTCAGGCTATGGCATGGGCAGAGAGCAGCCAGTGGTATCAGCCCTCTGCCTTGGTTCTTGGACTGTGAAATGTGGAGATAGAGATGCCAAGTACAGCCCAAGTGAACCTCTTGACTGAACTCGCACCCTGTCTCCTGACACACTGATTCACAGTGAAACCTTCCTGATGGATTAGTTCTTGTCCTGAAGAAAGCAGAACTCGGAGCACCCTTGAGTGATTCTATTGGCCTTGTGCATGTAGTGGGTATATATGACTTGTATGACTTGTGTAATATCACCTTTTTGAAATCCCTGCTGGCACTTCAGCTGAATTCCAGCTTTTAACACAGGTCAGTCCAGAGTCACAGTAAGAGGTCTTACTCTTTAGTCAGCTAAAAGAAAGAAGAATAAACACAAAATTTTCAAGTCCTTAGGAGGTATAGGTTGGGAAACATCCAAGTTGGAATTACAGTGTGAGTAAATCGGTATGAACCTCATACATATAAACAGGGTCCTTTAGAGCTGGGCATTGAGCTTTTTACCACTTCAGGACAGGTTCTTGGGACATCTCTCAGCTGAAGAAACCACACCAAGAGTTAAAGACTCTGGTGGTGTGATGGACCCAATTAACCCTTTTCTGACTTACGTTCCAGTCTTAGCCTCCTTTGTTAACTGCTGTAATGACTCCAGCCTCAGCCGCATGGTGGGCTTAAGCCAGATGTTGTGACCAGGAGGGAGCCCTTGTGTCCTGGTTTAGGGCAAATTTGGGACGAAACCTTCAAATGGGGCGCCTCTGGAAAAGCAAACCCAAACAGCCCTTCCCCCACAACCGGTCTGGAAAAAGAACTTCCTTGGAGAAAAGTGGAAAAAAAGCTGTTTATTTAACAAACAAAGTTCCCACTAGCACACAGAATGAATAATATGAAACAATGAAACCTTTCATTCTAAAGTGAGATGGCAAATCGAGAAAGTCCTTGCCCTGGGTGCAGCTCATCTCTCTCAGTCTCTTATCAGTTTCTCTGGTGCTGGAGAAAAATGCCGTCCTGGGCCCCGGAGGGCACAGGTGTGATCTCTCAGTTCTCCTCTGGATTGTCAGTCTGGAACAGGTTTAAACAAACCCAAGAAAAAGGAAAAAAAAAAAAACAGTCCAGGGAACTTCTCTGCCCTAGCTATCTAAAACTAGCTAAAAAGCACAGGAGATCTCTGTTCTGCAGCAGTCTGTCCGAGCCTCAGCTGAACAAAACCATCCAGGAGAAGAATGCAGAAGAGTAAAATAGTTTTTTCAAAACAAACTGCACTTCTTCTTTCCCTGTTTTGCTCTCAGAATCAATCTTAAAGGTACAGAACACAATATACAGAACAGACAATTGGGGATACAAGCATCATAAAGTCACTCTAGGACACCTTGTATATCTTGTTTCTTCTCTTCAGTGTCTTGTTCTGTATACTTACCTTGGGGATGAAAAAACACACTTGATTGCATTACAGAGTTTAACTTGAAGGAGCATCTTGGAGTCCAGAGGCTGTAAGTTTCAGTGGGCTGTATTTTTCAATTGGCATGAGGAGGCCAACAAAAGAAAAACAGAATCCCTAATCAGAAATTTGAGAGACCCTCAGGAGAAAAAAAGAAAAATTAAGATCAAGTAGAGGATCTTAAAGGATAGTTACAGAAACATTTGATGGTGGCTGAAATAGAACATTCTGCCTGAAAAGGTGAAATCTGCCAGTTGTACTCTGGAGTACAACCAGAACATGGAGTGCCCAAGGGACAATTGTGTGAGCACTCAGGTGCAGCCAGCTGCACCAGCCAGCAAGTAAAGGACCTGAAAAGCTCCATGTGAGGGCTGGGACTGTGGGCAGGAGTACTGGGCAGGCAGAAGGGCTATGCCCAGAGTGAGGCCACCCATGAACCAGTGTTTGTGAACCTAGAGGGGGGGGAGCATGATGTGCTTCCAGCGGTGAACTTGGAGCTCTACTAGTTAAAGAATAGGTGGAAACTTAGCTGTGTTTATGTCTTACATGGGTACCACAAGTGGGTGAGGTTGAGGGTAGCACCTTGTTCGTGGCAGTCTGTCTGACTGAACATGTCAGTATCCTCTGCATGTGCATCCTGTGTCTGTGTGTCTCTGACATTTGTGCTCAGCTTTGCTTCTGCGTGAACCTGCAAACCATGGCTGCTGTCATTAGACAGATGCTACCATCATTCTCATGCATGAGGAAGGGTGGGCAGAAAAACCCACAGTCAGCCAGTGTGATTGTCAGGAGCACAAGAGGTCACTGTGTCCAAGGATGCTCAGATAACTCCCTGCTCCAATGGGATGAATGCATTGTTACTTCTCCATGCCCAAGGAGCTGGAATCCTTCTGTGGATCACAAAGATTCTGGCTTTAAGAACAGCAGCAGTTTGGGCACAGGGGACAGGCCAAGTGACAGTTTGATGCCATCTGATTGGTGTTTCCCCCATCTCCTCTGAAGTTAGGCACTAAAGGCAGAAACACTCCATGATGAAAGGAGGGCTCTGTACAGAGAAAAGAACTGAGAGATCATTCAGACCCTCCTTTCACCACACAGCCAGAGGTAAAGCTCATTCACACAGCAGCACAGAACTTTGCTTGGAATGTTTCAGTTCATACTGAATATGCTTAAACTGCCACTCAGCTGGCTCAACTGCCACTCGCTGAGACTTCATTTAAGAATGAAGAAGGTGGCAAAGACTGGGGAAACTGAAACACTCCCCCAGTCCTGTAAAACTGCTGGGGTGGTGAAGCTGCTCTAACTTCTGTTATGTGTCCAGGAATTTCTCCCGAGGAGATATTCCTGAGAAGACAGAGAAGGAGATGTGGGAAACTCTCCTATTGCTTGAAAAATGTCTCTCCCATCCAAGTTTCAGGCTTCATATTACTTCATTCTACAACTATTCAGGATGCTGGAAGGTCCCACAGTGATCCTGACTGGAGTAATTTATTCAGCTACCTGCAAACTATTGGCAAAGTGTCTTTGAAACACAAGAACAACAGATATTCCTGCCCTTGCTTGTGTGTTTACTCAGTGGCCCACCCCTATAAAGGGAAGAGGATTGCATTTCTATGACAGGATTGGTTTGATACAAAATTTAGACTGGCTTCCCCACCTTTTTCTTGTGCATGTATTTTTAATTTAATTGTCTATTCTCAGTGTACTTGGAATGAGTTGAGAGCAATTAATTACTTTTGTGAAGTCACAGAGCTAATGGTAACACCATTAAAATGCACCTCTATCTAAAGATGCAACTAGTACAGGAAAAGGAAAGTTGAATCACCTTAATTTGTTTTCCCCTTTTTATAATAGTCCACCAGCAGATTCAGTTGCTCTTCTGCTACCTATCCTCTTCTGTAGCCATAGCAATAAACTGTTCCTGCTCTGTCCTCATCTAAATTGCAATTCAGGTTATTTCCATGGCAGCGTCTGGTGCCCTCTCTGGGATTCCCATGTCCCTGCTGCAGCTGGGTATCAGTGTAGGTGCAGGGGCACAGGGAGCCCACGTGGGAACATAAGCACCAGGAAATGCTGTGGCACTGTGGTCTTTGGGGAATCATGAGGATGCCTATAGGTGTAACTTCTGGTTTTGGCAGGAAGGAGGCAGGGTGCTTTAAACCTGGAGTAAGCAAGATGTAGAGTGGGTGTAAGATTAATTAAGAACTCACTCATGTCCAAGCTGAGAGGTGACTGAATGCCACGCAAGCAGCCTGCAGAGATGTCCCTTGGTGCTTGATGCATCCCCACATCAGTGCAAAGAAGGAATACACTCTAAAATCCTGCGGCAGGGAATGGAGGCTAATAGACTTCTCTAATTACCTTGTAATAAGACATAAAATGAGGGAATGGGGGCCCTCTAGGCTGGGGCCATCCACAGTGCTGACTGGACTGTTAGGGGTGCACCTGCAAGGCTACCCTTCTGCTTCCCCCACGTCTCTTCTCCCCAAGGTCATGAGTTTTCAAATGTACTAAATGTGTTTAACCTCTTAGAGAATGTTAAAGCATCTAAAGATCAATCTGGTGGCAATGGTACTTCATTTCCTCTCTTGGACTGTGTCATCGGGCCTCTAGAAAAAGAAAACTTTTTGTTTCTGATCATGTTGACAATTTAATTAATTATGAGAATTTTAAAATTTCATGTTGTACTTATTTGACTTCATTTCTCCTGAACCTCTGATGTGAGCGTGTCCTAGTCACTCTTCCTCTTCCTTTGCTGTGATACCTGGACACAGCATAGTCAAAAAATTCCAGGTTATCTGGCAACACATAAATTCTAAATGTAACTCAAAATTAAAGACTTGTTCCAGTAAATCAGATTAATGCTGGTACTACTTTTATGCTACTGATGCATCAATAAAGTTGTGTTGAAATGCCTGGTTGAAACTGTTTCCTAAACCACTACAGCATCAATTCTGTTTTACAAATAACAGAGGTTTGGCACAAAGCAGACAAAAATTAGAAAAAAGATTAAAACTGAAAAGACAACCAAAAAATCAGATCATTTAAGCTAAGGGACTATCTCGAGCAAGTTTTAGAAGGCTGTTAATTTCTACTTTCTACTAATTCCTATTTTCTCCTTAAGACTTGTGCATATTAGCTTCCCTGGTGTATTCAGTACTTTTGTCTTGCAGAGGGTGGGATGGAGAATGAGGCTGTAGGTAGGATTAGCCCAATACTTTTAATGCAGACTACAGAAATGTTTCTGCTCAACTTTGGGGACAGAGATGTGTTGGACTGGCTGTGGAAAGGGTCTTGGCAGCTGAAGGAGACTGGATCAGCTCTGTGTCTCTCCAGTGGGGTTGTGTGCTTGTGTTTGCTGTCTTAGTGTTTATGTTCTGAGTGAAAAATTAAAGGGAGATTGCAAATGAAAGCTTGTGGTAAGTAGGAATTGCAGTGCCAGAAGGAATGAGGGCTGAACACCCTCATTGCCCCGGGCAGCCAGTGATTCTTTCTCAAACTCTATTTCAGAGCACTTCAGGTCAGATAAGAAATCAGGATTGAAAGGATCCTTCACCTCTGGTCAAGTGCAGGCAGTGACTGTGTCTGGAGCCGAGATTTCTCTGTCTGGGGCTGCTTCAAGTTCTTAACACATCCCATTGGGATGAAGGCAATATTTTACACAGGATCATATGGAGCTATGCTAATTAATTTTTATAGCACACCAAATATAACCACTGAAATGGCATTTAAAATTCCAGGAGCTAAGCCTGGCTGTTTTCCCCACTCCAGCTGTGTCTGTGTGCAGTTTGGCTCGTGCTATGCTGTGCCCCAGGAAGCGCTGTGCTGCCTTTCTCTGAGAGAGACACATGGGTGCAAGTCTCCAAGCTCTCTACAGTGCAGCAGAGCCCAACCTGTCCCTTCCTTCCATGCCTGCATGGGCAGTGTCACCCAGGCTGGAACGAGCTACTCCAGAGGGAGCTCTGCAGTAACACGCTGTATGGGGCTTTGTCCTGGGCTGAAGATTTCTCCATCTCCCTGCACCAGTAGGGATGACACTCTGCTAAGTAAACACCTGGGCCCCTATGATCCTACAGCCCCTTCCAAGTCCCCTTTTCATTGCAGTTTTGCCATGTATCCACGGGGAAGGAAGGCAGGAGAAACCCTATAAAAACCTCATAGACAGGGGGATCACCCAGCACCTCTGCAAGAGGCAAGGGCCAGGTGTCTTCCTCTGGTCCCATTCTGGGCAGGTTAGCATTGGCCCGGTCATGGAGCCACAAGAAACCCGAGCAGGAGCCCAGTGTTCTGCTAAACACCTAACAGGGAGTCCCAGGCTAGAGTGAAACACCTCAGCAGCGCCCGCGAAGCCAGCAGTGACTGAGAGTGCGCTGCTCCCGTGTGTCCGGGTCACCGGAGTTTCAGCGGTGTTTTCTGCCTTTCCATGTTCAAACCGCCGCCCTGCAGCCCCCGAGGACACTGACTGTGCGGGAGCCATGCGTCCTGCCCCGCAGAGCCCCTACCTCCGGCAGCAGGTGGCCGCCCCCCGCTCCGGGGAGAGGCGCAGCGCACGGGACGGCGGCCGGGCCCGGGCCGGGGCNCCCTGGCCGGCCAGTCGATCCCCGGAGACAGCGGAGACTCGCTCGGGATGAGCCCCGCCGGTCTCGCCTCCTACTACCCCTCTTTGCTCCCTCCCGCCCATTATTTCGAGACGGCCCCCGACTTCTTCCAGCCCCTGAAACCCTTGGGCGGGCTGGTTTCCTCCTCGCCGCCTCTGCCTCCCTTCACCTTCAGCAGGGTCCCCGCTTTTCTGAGCCAGCCGCCCCCCCTGCCCACCGACCCTTTCCCCAGCCTTCCTTTGCCCGTCTACGCCGGGCTGCCGGCCCCCTTCCCTCCCAGTGAGGGCTCGGCCCTCGGGACGGGGGCCCCGGGGTCGCTCTCGCCGCCCTACCCGAGCCCCCCGCCCAGGGCTGCCCGCAGCCCGGGGACGGACGGGGCGGCGGGGCAGAGCTACAGGTACCACTTCACCGAGGAGGAGCTCAACGCGGTGCTGTACGGGGCACTCCGCAGCAGCCAGCCCGCCGGGAACCTCCACGCCATCTCGGGGCTCCGGCTGTCCCCCGCCAGCTCGGGTAAGGGGATATTCGACGGCTACCAGAGAGGCACGGGACGACCCTGGGCGGCAGGTCGCTCCTTGCAACCAGGCGTGCGGGAGGGTTCGGGGACAGACCTAAAAAGGGTGCAGGCAGCCAGGCTGAAGGGTCGTCTCCGGGGGCACGTCGGACTTCCTTTCCCTGTGGTTTTCTCGCGTTACGAGCCCACACCTGGAAAAAGCCGGGCGGCGATTTAAGCTGCGGCCTTTGTCGGGGAGGTAGGACCCGCTCCCGCAGGGCCGGTGCCGTGCTGGAGAAGGGGTTCCTCTTCTGCAGGCGCTGCGGACTCCGCCGCCCCGCTGCTCGACCGGGACTCGCTGCAGCTACCCGAAGGTAGGGCCCGGAGCGCCGCGCCGCGCCCGCCCGCGCCGCGCCGCGCTCAGCCCCCTGTCACCCGCAGGGCTGGCGGTGCTGCGGGTGGCCTACGGGGATGTGTCCCAGCTCGGAGTCTTCTGTACGGACCCCATCCCGAAAGGAGTCCGCTTCGGCCCTTTCCAAGGCAGAGTGGTCAACACGAGCGAGATCAAGACTTACGACGACAACTCGCTGATGTGGGAGGTAGAGGAGGCACCGTCGGGCTCACCCCGCACCCCCAGCGCGGGGCCGGGGCGAGGCTTTCGGCGTCCCCTCTTACCGTAGCCTGCGAGAGGGGCTCGGCCCAGTGTAGGTGGTGGGACTGGTGAGAGCGGGACCTGCGCGGATGGGTCGGTCTAACCCGATCCTTCTTTCTCTGCTCTCCAGATCTTTGAGTACGGTAGCCTGAGCCACTTTATAGACGGGAAGGGAGCCGCTGGCAACTGGATGTCCCTGGTGAACTGTGCCAGGTTCCCCGAGGAGCAGAATTTGACGGCTATCCAGTGCCAGGGACAAATCTTCTACGAGAGCTGCAAGGAAATCTTCCCGAAGCAGGAGCTGCTGGTGTGGTACGGCGATTGCTACGTGCAATTTCTGGGCATCCCCATCAGCTTGAAGGGCATGGCAGAGGGGAAGAAACCCCCGCAGCACCCCGAAGGTGAGCCTGCCAGCAATCCCTTGGGCGACACTGCCCTTTATTCCCACGGACGTGTGCCTGGCCTGGATTAGATTCACACGAAGGGAGGTAAAGAATCTCAGGCATCACCTTTGTCCAGCTGTTTTATTTCGAAGACTTCCCGGCCCCTGCGATGAGGCGGCGGTGGGTGAGCGGTCCCTCGGGCCTGCCCGCCCTCCCTGGGAGCCCATGCCCGGCCGGCCCTTCCTGCGGCATCCAGCACCCCGAGGCAGCAGCTTCCCCCCGGCACCGGGGAGTCCGGGGGCTGCGCCGAGGGCTGCCGGCAGCGCGGAGCGAAAGGCTCCCCTTTCTTCCGCCGGCAGCCCGCGGCTCCTCGGGGAGTTTGAAGTGTCCTTTGGTCTGACGACTGGAAAACATCTGGTGGTCGTGGGCTGAGCTTGCCTTGGCCGCGCCGTTGTTCAGGGTCTCGTTTTGGGAGGGGATGGGCTTTTTGGGGTTTGTCCTGTTTCGTCTTACAGTCGCGCACCTGACTTTCGTGTAATTAACGCTCTCAGTAAATGAGGCAGGCTGAAGTCGTTCCGATCCCGTAATACCAGTATTGCTTGCAAAAGAAATGTCAAATGCACTTACGCCAGGGTGAGGGGAGGGTAGTTCTACTTGTAATGTACCGAAAGTTTGACGTTCTTGAAAGCATGACTTACGTATGGAGAAAACAGATTTGTGCCAATGTGGGAAGAGCTGGAGCAGGGAAGGGATAGGCCAGCTGGGTGTAGCAAATTGGGAGAGAAGCAAATTGGCACGAAAATTTGGCATGGAAAATTTTGTACCTGTTGTCTTGAAGTGTCTTAATTCAGACAGATGCTAAATTGTTCATTTCATCTTAAGGCTTAACTTAACACTACTTTTATTAAATACAGAAAAGGATGTATAAACGTCTGAAAATTTTCTGCTGTTTTTTCTGAATTCGGTGGTTAAAAATGAATTGAAATACAAAAAAAAAAAAAAATCCAAAACAAACCCCCGAAAAACAACAAAAACACCCACAACCAAAAAGCTAAATAAACGTGTTATTTTGTTCGATAGTTATTTGAAAACGATAGAAAAGTTGTGCAAAACTACTTTTCCTTTTGGGGTGGCAGGTAAAATTTGCAGACAATTCTTAATGAGAAATACCTCACAACGGTTCTGTACGGGGAGAAGTTTTTGTGTGGGACTCTTGAGTTGGTTTTTTTCACGTTTTCTTGTTATTTATGGGTATTCAAGGATGAAATCCTGTTTTTGCTGAAGTTAGTAGCTAAACCGAATAATTCTAGCACGCGGGCTCAAGTTTGTTCTTCCCCTCCTTTAAAAAGGCAAGAGGAGCGCTGCAAACGCTCAGGAGACACGGCACGTATTTTGTTAATATTGCCAGCATCCGTTTACAGTCGTTGCCCTCTCGGAGACTTAAAATTCCCCGTAGGGCTCCCAGCGCTGACAAGGATGCAGATTTGATGTGAATCCCTTCTTGCCGTGGTGTAACAGAGAGGTGGCACTTTCCCTTCTGCTGTACAGAAGCTGGGGAGAGCTTCAAGTGTGAGCGCTGCGGCAAAGTGTTTGCCTACAAGTACTACCGGGACAAACACCTCAAGTACACCCGCTGCGTGGACCAGGGGGACCGCAAATTTCCCTGCCACCTTTGTGACCGGTCCTTTGAAAAAAGAGACAGGCTGAGGATCCATATTCTCCACGTTCACGAAAAGCACAGACCTCACAAGGTGAGCCTGCTCCCGGGTCTTTCCTCAGTCACTGGCTCTTCGGAGGGTACTTAATAATAAGTCTTTTTTTTTTATTATTCTTTTGTTTAATTATTTTTTTACCAGGTAAGATGCTGATAACATTCCTCCTCCNGGCTCTTCGGAGGGTACTTAATAATAAGTCTTTTTTTTTATTATTTTTTTTTATTATTTATTTTTTTACCAGGTAAGATGCTGATAACATTCCTCCTCCTCCAGTTTCCCTGGCAGTTTCCTGGTGGGACTGCTCAGGAAGAGCAGCAATGCTTGGTTAAAGAAATGTAATGGATTTAGGGGATAAATAAACCCCACAGTGTCAGAGTTTAAAAAGAAACAAAATTCCTCCTGGGCTTTTTGTGTATGAGTGTTGCTCCTTTTCTTACACAATGCAGCGTTAATTTGTGTTTAAAGGTGCTTGTCTTGTCCAGGATCAGGGGAGAGTTGTCTCATGGCTGTTTCCCATACCCCACAGCTTTATCTGTGTCTGTTGGACCAAACAGGGCTTAAAAGTCCTACACTCAGCGTGAAGCAGATTTTCAGTTGATGAAAGCAAATCTTGGAGATGCTTTACTCATCTCCACCAAACACCTTGCTTTTAACACTAGCAGCATTGGGAATGAAAAATTAAGACTTCTTCTAAAAGCTTGGGAAGGGCAAGTTCTAGTGCTTGAAATGGCAGTTAAATCACTCCTCAAAATTCTCCAAATACCTATTTTATAGATCATCCTGCAATGTGTACTTTTTTTCAGAAAAATATTTTATAACTAAAATGGCATTATTACAATGTCAGAATATCTGCATGGAATTAGTAACAGATCAAGAATATTCCTTTAAATATGAGGTATTAAACGCCATGTAATAATTTCCTTTTCCCTCACCTTTGTAAATTTAGGATTATTTTATTTAGATAGTTTATCTTTTAGGGAAAATAATAAAACTGGGGCTAAATATGTATTTTAAACGATTTTATAGAAATTTTCAGATTTTTATTACTGCAAATCGACATTGTTCTGAAAAATAACAATTTTTTATTGAAACAATTTTGACACAAATGATTTGAAATTTTGCATGGTTCTAGTATATATTTATATGTACATATGCAGGTAAATCTGTTCTTAAAGCCAGATTAAACTTCTGGGTATTTCAATTCATTGCAGCTTAAATTTATTATTGTGTTTACACATGAATACATAAATACATGTCTATATCTAGATTATATGTAAGAAATGTGCATATCATCCACATACTTAAGATTTCCTTTTAATTATGCAGTTACATGCTTCCTTTTCTTTTCCCCAGTGCTCTGTGTGTGGGAAGAGCTTTTCTCAATCCTCCAGCCTGAACAAACACATGAGGGTTCACTCTGGGGAGCGGCCCTACAAATGTGTCTACTGCAACAAGGTAAGACAAAGCCTTGCCCCATCCCTCCTTCTGCTGTGCTGTTGCTTGTCTGCTTTCTTTAAAAAAAAATGCTTTGTATTTAACTGGCAACCCGGTAGTGGATGTATATTCTGGGCAGTTGTGACGTGTGGCGACAGGGCTGGATGAGACTGAAGAAACAGGGTCTGGTCTCCATCTGATGTAGAATTTGTGGTTCGGCCCAGCTCAGTGATCTGCTGCAGAAATAAGGTCTAGGGAAGCTTGAGAACATTTCAAATACCATCCAAGGCATGCAGCTAGACCCAGTACCCCACTTTTTCATCAGATAGGTAATTTTTTGGTGTTGTTGACATTGCTTTTGGACTGCAATAAACAGATTTGGTCTATAAACTGAACCTGCACAATATGAACTTGTGCATGCTTCCCTTGAAATATCAGTGCTGTTGATGGGCAGATGGGCATAGAAGTTTCACTTTAAAAAGAACACAAAGATAAACATACAACCTTGGTCAAAGATGTGCTCTGCTGTTACTGCCCATCACAGCAGCGATGATTCAGGTAAGCTGTCCCTGTGAAAGCACTGACAGCTCTTGCAGCAGACAGCATATGGATACACAGGCTGCTGGAAGATGAATATTGACAGGGCTCCAGGTGCTGTGGAGTGTCTATGCAATGCAGAAACCCCATCAGCAGTGGTAACCTGCTCCTGATTTTGTAGAGAGAGAAGTTTTGTTTCTGACTGGCTGGACTAAGACAAAGCTGAAGTATCCTGCTGTAAAGGATCTCTGAGGAAACTCCTTTTGGCTATTATATTTTTTTGTCTCCCCATGATCCTGAACATACTTGTATGCAGAGATTAGGATGAAATATCATCCTTAATCTTCTGACCACAAAAGGAGGTGGCAGACCTTTATAGGTTGCTCTGAAAAGAGAACTCTAGGGACACATGACCAGACCCCAGCCAGTTCTGTCTGGACTGTTGTGGACTGGATCAGATTAAACTATTGGTCCTCAGGCTGCAGGATGCAGCTATCCTAGGACATAACCATCATTTCCAGGGCTGGAAAACCAGAGTATGTTTTAATGAATCCTCACCGGCTCCTCCTATGCAATTATGATTCTTCTTTTCCTCTCCTACCTCTAACAGTGGCTTTGCTTTTCCAGCTCCTTAGCTGGAAATCAGTGGTCACTTAATTCAGGAACATGGTGAGATTAAAGGAACAGTGCTGGGTCAACATCACCATTCTCTCCTTGAAACATATTTTTGCCCTTGAGATACTCCTCCAAGGGCTTATGTATAGGAGTCACTGATCTTTTTGTGCCCTAAGGTTCCTAGTGAAAGAGTATCTAAGATGTACTGCTGTTTGCTGTGAGAACTTACTAGAGAGTATTTATTTTGTGTGGTCTGCAAATAGTGAAGGGCCTGAAATTGTCTCTCTTTGGATAAGAAAAAATGGGGAAAACATGAGCAACTTTACAACATTCCTGATCAAGTTTTAATGAGAGTTTTATCCCCAAATGGAGGATAAGTCTTTATGACTTTGCTACTCAAATGTGTTAGAGGTGGGGGAACAGGCTGAAAACTCTTCCTGCAGAAAGAGTATGATGGAGCAGGGAAAATGAACCTGTAAATTATGTATGGTGGACTGCATAGATGAATTTTGGCAGCTGAATCCCAAGACAGTCAAAGTGTTTAACTTCAAAAACAAAAAACTGGAAGGAAAGTCTGCATTATGTTTCCCAAACATAAAGGAGAGGCAAAGCTAATTAGGGCAGTATTGACTTCTTCCCTCTGACATACAGAAGATATTTACTGGTGCCTTCGGTCAGAAATCTTTCTCTGAGCTTCATCTGTCTCCATAGACTCAGCCACACCTGTATAGCAATAGCTGTTGCCTTCAGATTCCTCGTTGTTGGGAACTTTCATTATTTTTTTCCACTTACCTGAAGGATGTGAGCTATTTCAGGACTTAAATTTCAGGGTAACGTGCTTATGATAGGGTCTGGGTTAGCTAAAAGCGGGGATTGCACACGTGGAAGCAAATCACTTGCAACTCCATCTCCTTTCCGATGATCCCTGCCCTTCCAGGCATTCACAGCGTCCAGCATCCTGCGCACTCACATCCGGCAGCACTCGGGGGAGAAGCCCTTCAAGTGCAAGCACTGCGGCAAAGCCTTCGCCTCGCACGCGGCGCACGACAGCCACGTGCGGCGCACGCACAGCAAGGACAAGGGCAGCACGTGCTCCCAGTGTGGCCAGCACTTCCCCGAGCAGGAGGATTACAACTTCCACATGAAGATCCATGCTGCTCATTAGCCAGGAGCCCCGCGGACGTCCTGCACCAGCTCATGTGTATATCTATGCCTATGCGTGTCTGTTTGTGCGTGGCTGTGCGCTCAGCACAGCAGGTGACACCTGCGGTGGCTCTTGGGGTAGGTCTGGTCTCTGGACCCAGGGCACGTGGGAACAGCATATACCCTGATGCCACTCTCCCCTTCTTCCTGTACCCTAACCTCTAAAGGCAGGAGGGAATTTTACCTCCCAAACCCTCTTTGTGCACAAATACCACTGTGAGGAGAGTTTCTAAGCCCCTAATGCCTGTGGACTGCCTAGTGCAGTCTGCATCAAGGCCTGTGCAAGGGGTGTTTTTATCAGTTGCGTTTCTCAAAGCTGATTTAACCTGTTTGTGTTGTTTCGACATGTGACCACAGGTATATGGTCTACTTATCCTTAACCTGTCTTTTAGTGATGTTCTATTTAAATGTGAACTTCCTCAGAGATACTGACTGCTGGATCAACAGTGAGCTTTTTTAAATCATTCAGCTGCTGGGAGACTGGGAGCTCCAGGACTGTGAGAGCAGCTCTTCCAGAGGGTGCTGGATGCTGGTTAGCCCAGAGGGAGAGAAGTGGGGTGTTGTAAGATATACATGCAGGCCTGATATCCCAGCTAGAAGAGATAGTGGATGTTGGTTTTGTCTTCTCAAGAACTTGGAGGACCAAACATGGTGATATTGCTAAGCATCAGTGAGTCATTGGGTGGATAATGAGCAGTCAAGTGACCTCACAGAGGTGTTTCATTGTAGACTCAGAACAGGCCAGGAACAAGCACAAACCCAGCAGCGGGCTCTTTTTTCTCAATTTCCCCAAACCTGTCTGGTCCTGGCCAAGTGAATGCTTGCAGTGAGCCCTGATACGAAGGGTGGCTCCTCTGCTTCCTCCTGGCTCTGTGTTGGATGACCGTTATAGTGGCACTCCCTTCCTTGGCTCAAAATATAAGATTTAAAGTATCAAATAAGTGATATCAGAATTCCTCAGTGTCTAAAACTCTGCACGTGGAATTCCTTCCCTAGTCTGCAGGAAAAGCTTTGTTTCCATGGGAGGACTGGAAGGTATCATCCTCTATGTCTCGCTGACCATACAAGCAAGGAGTGATTTGTGCAGGTTTATGTACTTTCAAAATTGTTAAGAATTCTGAAGAAAGTGGGATTCTATATCAGTGTGAAATCTTAAATAGGAGGCTTAACAAAAAGCCTGTGCTGAGGGACTGCTGAGGAGAGGGAGTGCTGTAATTGGTATAGTTTTATTATCACTGAGTGACCACCAGGAGTGGCAGGAGGCTGTGTGTTATGAGAGGGCTCAGTGTGTGAGTGGGACTGTGTGCTACATCCAGGAGGAATAATGGAAGTCCTTTCTGGAGCTAGTTGATAAACACAGGTAGTCCAATGTTACTGGGATGATAAAATTCTCTTGAAAGTATCCCAGATCAGCCAGGATGAACAAGAATTTTGCACATAATATATAAGAAAGTAAAGTTTGTATTTTGTGCCAACTTTAACAGTCTCTTAATACAGCACAGAAATAGAAAAATGTTACTTGTACACTTAGTTATACTGTGCAGATACTGTATCCTTAAATACATTGATTTGCACTAATTTTTATAAGTTTGTTTGTATTTAAAGTTACTATGTTCTCATTGTTTTCATGGTAAAAATATTTTTTAGATATTTATTGAATCACTTAGTGGTAAACAAAATAATGAGGCCCAGCACTAGGCAGTATCTAACATAAGCAAGTCCATTTGTATTGTATGTTTACACATGTAGGTTTTAGGGTAGAATGAAAATCGTGCTCTGATTATTGGTTTTTGCTTATTTTAATACCAAATATTACTAGAATAGAGCAGGCTGATTTTTTTTTTACGTATTGAGGGCTGAATTCCTGGCCCTTAAATGGGTAAAATTCACTCCTGAGCAGAAAATTATCACAGTACTAATGTGTACAAACCATACTGTAGAACAAATAGGGGAACTGAACCTCTTGTTCAGCTGCCTGCTGTTAGGATAGATACAAGCATACAAAATATCCTGGCCAATGGAAACAAGACATTTGGTCCCTTAAAAAAACCCCAGGATTTGGTGAAATAAACTACCTAATAATAAAGAAAACGTTATGACTAGGAATGGCTTTAAAGTACTGTGAAATGCCTGGTTAGCTTCCCATCTAGGTAACCTCTTTTTTTTTCTCTGAATGAAGGCTGTAGATTTAAATGGTGCCTCTGTAGTGCTTTTGTGTGCGTTTTCTTTTTCTTGGAGAAACCTCAAATGTCTTGTGCTAAATTATTTGCACCTTTCTATATCGTATTTGATGTGTTGCCTGTAAAGGAGTATGTGAAGGGTTATATTTGTACTTGTGACTGAAGGTACTGGCTGTCTTGCACATTAAAACTATATGTAAATTTTGATGCTAATTATTGCGCAGAAAACCACGTGATGAAAAGCCAGTGTCCATAAAGGAGATAGAGGAGTCCTGCAACTTTATTTGAATAAAAGGAGGGAGAATCCACTGGGGTTTTGGAAGACTCAGTCCCCTTTTATCCTAAATTCCCAGCCACACGTTGCCCTCTTCCTTTCCCCACTGAAACTGCCTTCAACATGTCATTTTTCCCCGAAGTTCAGAAGTTCAGTTGCCCCGACCCATTTTTCTATCACCATAAAGTTCAAGAGTTTAGGCTGTAGGCAAACTGTATGGACTCCGTAACAAACTTGCAGCTTGAGGCTGGTAGAGACATTAAGACCCATCTCAAAGACATTAACACCCGTTTGTCCTGAAGATCCTCACCTGTGGAGTCGGTTTTAAAGACATTAGCATCCATCTTTCCTATTATTAATATTATTACACTTACATTCATGTAAATAATAAAAATAATTTTTTGGAGGCTACAGTGCACACTAATGGGCTATGGCTTGTTTTCTGCCAGACTCACAGAGTTGTGTATTTAAAGTACTAGCAAATAAATGAAGGGTGTTTTCTGTGTTATTTGTAAGATGTTACAGAGTGAAACTGTCAGCTTATTGGGAATTTTAGTCCCTGTTCTGCTCATCAGCAGCTGACTGCACAAGAAGTCAAAAGCACCCAGTGTCTTGATGGCTTTGGTCTTAAGTGTCCCAACAGTTCATGAAAGCTCAGGCCATTCAGTTCTGGATTGCGTTCACTCCCACTTGCAAGCAAGATGATGGATCCAGACTGAGCACTAAACAGAATTAAACTACCTTGTAGCATTTAACTACCCTTTAGAGTCATCCTCTCCCTTTTGAATAGCGAGTCCCAGCTGTGCTGGGGCTGGGGACAGTGAGGATGGCACTCGTCTCTGCACACTTCACAGCAGGGTGGGGAGAAATGGATCAGGAAGAGAGGTCAAGCTGAGCCGCCTGCCAGACCAAAGGCAGATTTCAGTTTTTTGAAACGAAAATGCACTCATTGTCAGAGCAAACAGATTGCTGTTCTTGCCAGATAGGTGTTAGGAGGGATTATGGAATGCTCCTGTAGTGTACCTGTACTCTGTGTGTCCAGTGAGCTGAGGTTTTCCTCCCCGAGGATTTGCACATTTACTTGCCCCTTTTGTGGCTGTGCTCTCAGTTGCTGAGTGAATGTACGGCTCCAGCCAGCTGAGCCATCAGTGGGGTTTTGGATATTTATACATACAGCTAAGAAAGGGGGAGACAGAGGGAGCTTGTGTGCATGCTGCACTTTTTTATCTGGCAGGTTCTCAGAATGACTGCACGGCACAGAAGGACGTGCAAGAAGGAGGCTGCACTGCAAGTTCAGCAGAAAAAAGAGTATTTGTGACCATGTGTAAAGGCTCAGTCCTTGTGCTGGGCAGCCCTGGCTACCAGGTCTGTCCTGTGCAGGCACTGTGGTGCTCCATGCTCCTGCAGCTATTTCTGAGCCGAGGCAGCAGGAAGGACATCTCTGCAGTTCTTAGGGGGCTGGGCTATGGCCTTACACGCTGTACTAAATCCATCTCTTCAATTTCTTGGCATCTTCAAATATAGGACAAAAGTGTTATTTTCCATGACACTAACTACAGTGATACACTGTGCAATAGGTACCGGTGTTTCTCACTCATTTTGGCTTAAACTGGCTGTGGAGTGATGTCCCTGTCTGGGGTCACACTGTCACTGCATTCACTAAGGCAAAGGATGTGTGTGCATCCTGGCTTTTTTCCCTTAACTAGGATTAAAATGGCCCTGCCAGAGGGAGCAGCAGACAAGTCCCTGGGACTAATCACTCCTGTAAGACACTAGCTGATTTTAAGTGTTCTGCATTAACTCTGTCAGAGTTTTTTAAATGTTAATAGAAAGTGATCTAAATAGAAACCAGAGTATGAGGGCAATCAACTGTTTTGTTGGAGCAGAGGGGTGCAGGGAGAGAGACTGTGTGAGGCTAACTCCTGAAATGCTCCTCCTGGGTAAATGACAATGGGCAGACAAAAAAAAAGGTGGTCCCAGAGCTCAGGCTTGCAAGTGTTAGAGAACAAAAGGCCTGGCCACCGACATCTGCTGCCTCTAGCATCTCCTGCATATCCCTGTTTTTCAAACACCTGGTCCCCAACCCCTGCTGTCCCAGTCCCTGTCCTGCTGCTCACTTTGGGGAACAGGGAGGTGGTTAACCACCGAAGGAAGGTGAAAAGCAGCAAGGAGCTTAGTGAATTGAAGATAATGCCACAAACAAATATTGATCAGTGCCAAACTGTCCATTAAACAAGAGAGATCATTTACCAGAGGAACCCTGACTGGCTGTCCCCTTCTTAAGACAGCCATTCCTTGGGTCCCCAGTCTCCTACAGGCTTTCACAGCAAGTGCAGGTGTTTGTTTCACCCCTACAGACACGGTCACCATCACCTTCATTTCCCTCTCTCCTGATACACATGCCCTTGCACATCCTCCTTTCTGTCTCTCCTTAATACACTTAGTGCAGGGCCTTGGGCACATGACGGATGTGAGGCCCTGTCTTTGCTCTCTTCTTTTGTTCTTTTTCAACCTTAGGTGAAACATGTCCAGACTTTCATTCTGTTTTTATGACGTTTGACTCAAGCTTTAAAGAGGCTTCATCTCCACCAGTGAATGCCTTTTCTGAAAAGCCAGTTCCCTCTAAGGTTCCTGGGGTTGGGTGTTGACAACTGGGGCTATGCAGCAGCACCAGAGGAGTAACAGCACCTCTGCCTCTCCTGCAATGGGACTTGAGTGACTATTCCTTCTCCATCCCCAGCCAGCCGCTCTGCAGCAGCCTTGCTGTAGGGGCTGTCCTGAAACCCCAGCTTATCTTCACTGCAGCAGTGGCAAACCAGACTCAAATTCACGGGACTAATTTTTGTCACAGGACTAACCTCTGGCTGGCCCAGCAATTCAGTAGTTTAGAGAGCACTTTTGAATGCCTTAGCGTGAGAATGCCACACAGTCCAGCAAACTGCAGTGTTATCAGCCTGCAAAGTAGCAGTGAGAAAATGCAAGCTTCTCACTTTGTCTGCAGGGACTTGAACAGAGCCAGTAGGAGATACCTTAGTCATGAACAGAAGTGCAGCAGCAGAGAAAACATCCACTGGGAACGAAGAAAGGAGAAAGGGATGATTACTTGGATTATACTGGCCAAAAAGTGCAATTTACAGATAATCCCTGAAGTGAAATCAAGCTGTGAGGCCCATGCTTCCTAGAGAGTAAGGGTAAGTCCATCCTCTAGGTTATTCTAAGTGGGGTCAGTGGCATTCCCCCTGGAGCTGCAGAGGGTCAGTGCAGTGGTGGGGGTAGTGTTGTGAAAAGCCACTCCCCAGAGGAGTTTCGCTTTCCCACCAGTGACCCCCGTGCAGTGGCCAGGGCAGGCCTGCAGCAGCAGTGCTGAGGGCCAGCTGAGGGATTACCTGTATTGATTCTCTGATAGCTGTCAAGGTGGAGGGAAAGACTACTCTGCCACAAGCTTGGCGCTCTTAGCTGAGCAGCATAAACACCCCATTAAAGGTTTCATTCAATAGCAATCTTTACCAAAGTAAATGGACAACAGCAGCCCCCCAGCCCCCAGTCCCTAATGCAAGAGCCATTATGGAGCAGGATGGCAGCACACAGGAATGTGTATTTCTGTAGTATCAGTTTCACCAATGGACTCTTTAAATGAAAAGTGGACTTGGTTTTCAATTTATTTATTTATTTATTTATTTTGTCAGGGATGTGATAAGCCCCATGAAACAACGGAAGGGGAATCTGCACCTTTTCTTGAGCCTCCCCCCAGAGCTTGATGTTTGGCTGTTCCCCGCTGATGTCCCCATCAGTAGGCAGAAAGTGGGAACGTGGGCTGGCAGCATCCTGCTCTGGCTGCTACTGGGGATGGGCAAGACAGGAGCAGGAAGTGCTGGAGATGGCAGCGCTGAAGGATGCTGGAGGGACTGGGGGCTTTCCCTTCCATGAGCCCTGTGCATTGCTGGAAGAGAGACAGCCCAGCCCCTGGAGGGCAGGATTTTACTTTTCCGGTGTGTCTGGAGCTGCCTTCTTGAAAACCTCTTATGCTGGCAGCAAAAGAAGGCTTCATAGCATGTCTCTGAAGGCAGCAGGGCCCAAACAGGTCCCTGCTGGGTGTCTTTGCTCCACACATTGTAACAAGGCTGATTCAGAAGTTTACTTGTCAAAAATAGTTTTTCTCTCTCAACTTTGGTGGACCTCCAGTCAAGAGTAGTATGAAATCTTGTATGGATATTACTATATTTATTACAGTAGGCTTCTATTTAGCCCACTCCTCTTTTGCTAAGACTTTATCTTAGTTTCAGAGCTGGAGGGACCACAAACACTGTTAGTGTAATACACACAAAGCAAAATTCAGTATGAAAAAATGTGCTATCAAAAGGGAAAATTTCTGGATAAGAGACATTTGGTTATTTGCTCAAGCATCTGGGTTCTTTACTCATCCCCCACCAGGCCCCTTCCCAAGGGTGTCCTCAGCCTTATGTTTTAGAGATTTGAGAAATGAGGGATGGAGCGGGACCCCTTCAGGTAGTCTGATTTTTTTGAGTTGCTTTCCCTCAGGGACTTCAAATGCCAGATCTGCAGGCAGGGAGGCAACCTCAGAGAAAATCAGTTTGATCTTACCTCCTCCTGGGGAAAGTCCCTGAATTTAGGGCTTTTAAATTCCTCTTCTCTTTCTGTGCTGATGTAACACTGCTATCACAGTGTTAACATAGTTTGTTTCTATATATTGGATTTTTTATATAGTTGGAGTAACTGGTCAAATCTATTCAGATGATCTGTCTATCCCAGTTTAGTTGCTGATGGTTTTGTAAGTATAAGACATGAGCAGTAGGGCCTAGCATAAAAAAAACATTCCTCCTTTATAGCTTTCATTGATTTTGTCTCCTGGGAGCTGTTTTGTCCCGGACGTTGTTATGACAAAAAAAAAGTTCTATGGGAGAGCTAAAGGAGAACAGTTGTTCCTCTGAATAAGAGAAAACAATTTAATTTTGCAGAAATTCGGAAGAGAAGGAAAACTAAAGTGGTTCTTAGCATTTAAAACCTCCCCCAAAATCTGTACAACTTTTTGGTCTGTGGTGCTTTTCTTTAACTATATCTGTCTGGTAGATGGATCAATTATTTTCCTAGCAGTGACGAGGAAATAAAAACTATTTTAAAACCTTTAAAATTTTATCTTTGCATTTTCTACAATCTATGTCTTTTGTAATCATCCTCCCAGCAGCAAAATTCCATTAGGTTAGAACAATAGCAAGTTCCCTATAATGTATTGTGATGGTCAAAGATGATGCATATTCTGTGCTTTTAATCATTGCTGTGGGAGAAGTCCCCCTTATTTCCGTAGTACTTATGACATGAAGTGTTAAACTTGCATGATAATAATAAGTTATACTAGGTGGGTTAAAATCAAAATTAAGTATTCTGGATCATGAGGTTCTGTTTTATGTAACTGTATGGTTGTACTGATAACCCCCTCCCCTACACTGTGTAGGCATTTTCCAAGTGTATTCACAGTTAACAGAATATTACTGACTTTTTGATTTTTATTTGTGTGTGTGTGCATATACACACACATATATGTGCATTTATGTACACACAAGTATGCTCATGCATGTGTGTAATGTCTGTTAAAACTTGAAAAGTCAAGCAATACTGAATATTTAAGTAAACTGAATATAGAATTATTAACTAGCCACTCTCAGTTTCATTACCACTTTGGACGGCATTCATGTTGCAAAAGATAATGAATTTGCTAAGGAGCAGCTGCTTCTCAAGAAGTTCTGTGACATTCAAACTAGGTACTCAACATAATCAACTTTTTCTCTAGCCCTGAAATGCGGACGAGCAGAAAACCACAGCAACGGCAGATGGCAGTCACTCTTGTCCTACAGCCGCTGACAGCTGCGGTTCTAATGCTTCATACCCTTTCCAGTCTTTCTGTCATGTTACTATTTGGCATATTTGTTTTTTACATTCCCTAAACCCTTCTGTAATAGGAAAATGCTGACGGTGCCCAGCTGAAGTGCTAAGTCCTTTGAAGCAGCTTTGCTGGTAATACCTTTTAGCATCTGCTTTTGTGCAAGCTGCTCTACTATGTTACTAAATTGGTATTGATCTGTGCTGTGTAGGTCCGTATTTGTCAAGCTTTCAAAGACATATTATCAAAGATTTCTACATGAGAGAGTAATTAAAGGTCAACCTCATAAACAGTTATAGCACCCAAGGCCAAAGGGGAGTTTTTACAGTCGTCAGAAACTCGCCAGAAGTTTAACCCGCGGTGGATTAGCCGGGGGTGCCCCGGCTGCAGCTCGGCTCTGTGGCGGCCGCGGGGAGCCCAGACACTGCGGTGGGCTCGGCAGGGCGGGGATGGGAGCAGCCAGCAGCTCTGTCTCTGCTCAGCCCATCTCCTCCTGCCGGTCTCGGGCAGATCCCTTGCTCAGCCGGCGGCTCGGCGGCGTGATGTGCTGCTGTACGCGCAGCGGTCCCCGGGGGGCTGTCAGGGAGAGCTTTTTACCCGCTGTTGGAGCTATTCCCATGGGAGGGAGGCAGGCAGCAGCCCCCTGCCCACCTCCCCTCCTGCCAGCAGACTGTTAAAACTTACCTTCCTCCAGCATCAGGCTCTCTTTTCACAGCTTGTCAGCACTCGCAGGGTATGGAATAGAAGAAAATTAAGCGATTACACGGTTTAGTGGGTTAATGTATGGCCCCAGAAGGAGGACAAATATTTTACAAATTCAACCCATCTTTCCCTTGATAAACATGACATTTAAAGGTGTCAGTGCTCGAGGCAGTCAGCTCAGTTAACTACCCTCAGAGTGGCAAGGAGGTCTTTTAGTACTATTCATCACCTTAAAGACTCTGCTCTTCACACACATTTCATGAGTTTGGATTATTTTACATAAATCTGCAAGAAATTGAGGCTCCTTTCTTTTCCTTTCCCTTAAATAGCTAAAAGACAATTGCAGACTTTTACCTATTTACATTCACTTAGATGGACGTATACCAAGAAGTTTATTGGGTTTTTTATACCCAGATCTTTAAAGATTCTATCACAATCAAATATTTAATTTTCCAGAGCAAGTGTGTGCAGTCTATTTGTTAATTCATTTTGTATTTTATGCAGTTGGTGGTAAAATATTCAATTAACTTAGAATTGCAAATGAGAATCTGTCAGATATTGTCTGTTGTGCCCAGCCATCTAAAACAGGGCAAAACATTTCTGAATCAGCTTGAGGAATTAGAATCTCAGCAGGACTTGGCTTGCTGAGGTGTGGGATGAAACTCAGGATTTTTCTAACACTTTTTTGTATCAGGAAAACACCAGGCTTTGTTGGACGCTGTTTTCAATCTCTACTGTGCGTTTGCAATGGAAGCATCTCCAGGTAATGGATTCTTCTAATATTTACCATCATGCCACTTTTTAAAGAATGCCACTCCTTCCCCAAGTGACGCTTCCAAAGAACATCATGTTCTTTGGAATCATGACCTGGGGAGTGAGTGGCATTCTTTCACAGTCGATTAATATGTTTAATAGAAAAATGCTGACTACCTGAACTGCAGCTTGAGAGCAGAAAGGCAGATATCACAGACACACTCGGGACACATTGATGGTGGTGGGCACATGGTTTTCGTATAGATACAGAGGCTTGATGCTCAGTTTCCCCCAGGGCCAGTAGATCATGTGTCTGTGAGGCAGATTATTGTGTGTGACAATAAAAAAACCCTCTGTTAGGAGAATTGCCCTGCTGATTGATGAGGGAGCATGGTAAAATCAGATTTACCAATGAATGTCACTTCAGAATTAACAAAGCTGATAGGAATGTAGCCAGCAGCAACGTTAATTTCTCTAGGAATGAATTTCCTCCCCTCCTCCTGGGGGCTTACTGCCTGCACTAATAGGGCCTCGGGTATTTTCCTGATAGATGCCTGAATGTCAGGCACCAGATTTTAGGATAATAATGACAATGATTCTGATAATGGCCGGCTCTGTAGCCTAAAGCTGGCAATGGGGAGTGTGAAAGCATCTTGGCCCAGGCAGGCACAGCACTTTTCTCCCTTCCTGCTGTGAGATTATCCCCACCCTCAGGAGTTTAACCTGCTACGAGGAACAACCTTCTTTGACTTGCTCTGTTCTGACACTGGAATTGTCATGTAGGGGTATTTTAAAACGTCCCTATTGATTTCACTACAATGGCTCCTTTGTAATGCAATGACCCCAGTCCTGGAGTTTCTGGCCCAGCTGAGCTGGTGGAGGCTGTACCAGCTGTGTAGAGCAGGCTCCGATCCAGGTTGGTCTCTTCCAAACCTCTTCTGATTTCTGAGTGCCACTTTCTCCAAGGCACTGTTACAGCGGCCAGGACAAGGTGGAAGCCTGCAGCAGAGGGAAGTATTGGAGCTATTTTGCTGACCTTCTGTTACTCAGTGGTTTCTCTGCTGAAGGAAGGCTTTCTCAAGACACTTGTCCCTGACAGAAACTTGAGGAAACTAGAGTAGTTATATTTTAATGTCCCAGTGCGATGCCAATTCACACTTTTCGTCCTTCGATCTTCCTAGGCTTGTGTAAAGACAGGTGAGGATAACAGTTCTTCTTTTCCGAATTCGGGGGGGNTTATTTTGTTTGGATTGCAGAGACTGATGCCTAAAGTAGAGCCCAAATCCATGTTAATGCACCTCAAAAATAATTACTATACGGAAAGGAGAAACAAACGTACTTCCCACAGCCAGCTTTGCTTCCTTGCTTCCTTCTCCCATCTGGACATATCCTCCAAGGGAAAGAGCCTCAGGGCATGGCCTCGAAGGCAGCTGCAGTAGCACGTGGCATCTCCGCAGCCTGCTGGGGACCAGCCTCTGCCTGATGTGCTCGGCAACACGTTGCTCCTCGCAGTGTGAGGAGGGTGTGTGGGGAAAGAGCAATAAAGGAACAATGTCACCAGTGCAAGTGAGCTATTCTAAATCGCAGTCTTACTCAGCAGATTAACACATTTGTAGCCACTGTTTACTATTTCTTCATTGACTCAGTCCAAAGCAATAAAAGTGTTCCTCTTGAACTTTTGGTGTGTTACTGTTTCACAGGTCCTTGTCTTTGTTCTGCTGCAATCCCATTTTAATCCCATTTATTCCATTCCTTTTGACTTTTCATGGACTGAGCAGGCACTTACATGCCTAATGATGCCCTTTGCTGGAACACCGCATATATTCCTCTGTAACCATGTTCAGAAACCTATCTAATAATTGCTTAGCAAATATGGAATTCATCAGTGTAGGGCATCTAACCCCACTGCTGCTGGGGCTCTAGTAGATGTTCTGAATACCCTAGTCCGGTTACTGTCAGTTGCATGTCTGCCTCTCCTTAATGAAGTTATGTTTTATAAGATTTTAGGTGTACTTGGAATTTCCTTCTCCCGCATTGCTAAATTTTCTTTTGCACAGTCTCTCTCCTTGGAGATGAAGCCCTTTTGTTATTTTAAATAGTGAACAAATTGACACAGCTTTGTAGCTACTTAAACTTTTAAGGCTATAATTAGCACATATATGGGAAAGGAACCAAGACAGACACAATTTTTAGAAGAAAGTCAGATGAATGGATTGTTTGATTAAAACCCTGCTGTCTGCTGTGTCAATTATGATGCTTAGAATTTGCTCCTTTATTAGCAAGTTCTTAAAAAAGAAAAAAACCTCTACACCAAGCCCTAATATTTATGTTGTAATTCTTATTGTCTGTTGCACCTCTTATTGTCCCAATATTATTCATCAGTTGCTCTGCCTATGATCTCACTCTCATGGCCATGAGGGAGAGATAGTTGAACAACTTCCAGTGCAAAACCACTTTTTTGAGTTAGTGTTTTCTCCACCTCAGTCACAGAAAGCAGGATGTACCATATTGCAGAATTTAGCTCTGTGTAAACATGTGTGTGCATGTGTGTGTGTATGTGTACTGTTGGAGTTAAGACAGTCAAAATGTGTAAGCCATAATGAGAATGTTACATATTTTCAGGTTTGCAGTGCACCAGAGCTACACAAAATAAGCAAAATTTTGTGTTACTTGATTTTAAAGCCTAAACTTGCAATATCAGGGTAATAAATCACGTGCCTGAAGTCTAAAGGGAAACCTCAAGTGAAATGAGCCATCACACTTTCCTTCACATTTTGCAGTACACAGGATTTACTTTGTTAAATAGGTACATTGATAGCTTATAATAAATAGTTTGATATATGTGAATTGACAGCACTAAAGGTAATGTGAACACATTAATATTCAGTCATTTTATATTTCTAATGAAGTATAAATTAAAGTCTAATAAAATCATTATACCAGTGCCTTTTAAGCTGTTGTAGCCAGAGTTCAGACTGCCATTCTGATATATTAGTTTCATCAGTTTAACTGACCATTTCAGTTTGTGATTTTTTTTATTAGCAAGTCAAGGAAACTATCTCCTTATGTCCAACATTTGTCAGACAGTGAAGAATTCTTTCAGAGAAAAACACAGCTTTGGGGGTTAAATCTCAGAACTGGTTCTCTGTGTCAGGACTTCCCAATGTCTGTGAAATTTGCCTTGGAATTTTCATGGATCAGCACAGAACTGAGAGACCATCATCTCCACATCTGAAAAATTTTACTCTTCTTTTGAAGACGTACAGTGCTCTAGGTATGGCTCTTGAGCAATTTTGCTTCCTCTGGTCATGGCATCTTTAATCTAAGGAACAGAACGAATACTTCCAGGCTCCAGAGGATCAACTGGTTTCTCACTGATATAGGAAATCCCAACTGGAAAAAAAAAAAAAGGCAAAAAAGAAAAAAAAAAGCTGCTTTTCAAAGAATTCCCATGGGGGGATCCCAGGAGGAGAGAGCTAGGGCTTTTTGTGGTCTTTTTAAAATTCACTTCATGGTTTTGAGGTTGAGGGTTTTGTTTTGCATTGGTAGTGGGTTTTCTAGACCACAGATGTCCTTGGCCACTCCTCATCAATAAACTGTTACAAAGCCCCTGCTGTACTTTGCCACAATGTCTGTAAGCTAGCGCAAAAAAAAAAAAAGAAAAAAAAAAAGAAGAAAGAAACCCAAAGAGATGGAAAAAACATTTCCTCATAAGAAGGCTTCTTACCAGAAATTGATTTCTTGATTTTTTTAAAATGCCTTTTAACATAAATATACTCCCATTACACCTCAGGTTTCAAAAAGTAAGAACATGTATGAGTGACATCTGTAAGTATATCTCCATGGAACATATGTGCCCTTTTCAGTGATTTTATTGAACATATCTCATCCTAAGAAGGGTGACCTTGAGATGTTTTTGTTTCAGTAAACTCAGCCTGGTTAGAAATTTTCCATTAATGTCCTAGAATGAAAGCTATAGCTCAGACTCTTGGGATGAATCTCGCTGTCCTTTCTACACTGCAATCCATTTGTTAAAATATATCCTGAGTGAGCTGTATCCAACCTGAAATATTTGATTTCTTTTTGGGGTGATACCATGCTCATCAGATCTTTCCTTCTTTCCTTCCTGCTGCAACTTTTTTTAAAACTCATTCCTTATATGTATTTTGGAATAACATTTCCACATACTTGAAAGAAAGAATATAGGGAAAATAATTTTTTTTCCTTTCTTTTATATAAAATCAGATATTTCCCTAGTTTTCTTATGTTCATGGTTTTTTTCCTTCCTAGGCACGCCTGAAGAATGAAAAACATTTTACCAAAACATTGAGTTCCCACACATGATGAGCAGATTTTTCTCCCTTTAAACTATGAATGCTTTGGCAGGTAACCAACTACCTAATATAAAAGTGCATAATTTGAGGAGGAGCTTTAGTATTATAGGTCAGCAGATTTTAACTAGTCTGTTTTTGCAGTCCTAAGGAACACAAGGAAAGAATATGCAGCTGCTACTATTGAAACAGGGTGACGTGGATTGGAATGGGATATATAGTTTGTGATTATCGTGTTGTGAAGATAAATGTAATTTTACTGAAAATCTTCTAAGTAACTACTACTGGTATTATTTAGATTGGTGTGCAGTCTAGGGGTGTCAGCAGAGTCAGCTCTGGGCTGTGGTTTTTTACCATGCACACAATGGGTTGCCCCTGAAGCCTTCTCCTGGGCTGTTCCTTCCCCAGCACGCTAGATGGACATATTCCACATGACCTAACTAAGGCTTTTCTACCAGACCTGGCAGATCTGGTTGCATTGCAGGGAAATGCATACAAGATCAGATAATGCTATTCCTGGTGTCAAGAGCATTTGTCCAGACAACGTTGAGAAAGACCCTCACCCTACAGTCCTCGGGGGCATTGATCCCTGAGGGCATGGATCCCATAAGACACGATGTGTCCCCATGTCAGAAGTGGAGGTCACCAGACTGGTGGCACTATCTGGACAAAACCAGCATCCCTGCAAATTTGTGTCTGCTCAGAAGGGAAGGAAATGATAAAACAGCTTCTCACTGAGTAACTCTGGAGAAGGAAAGTCTCTTGAGTGCCTCACCAAACCTGTGTTTCCTCTCTTGCTGTAGCCAGTTGTGCTCAGCCTCACAGCATTCGGTGATGTGTGTGAGGGCTTGGCTGCAGGAGTTGATTGTTCTTTCAACGCTGTCTGCCATCAGGATTGCTGTCTGTGTCCTGTGATGGTTATCTGGCTTGCATGTTTATGAGTGGGGGGAGGGAAAACTGGAACAACGAGAGAACAGGTAATGGAAAACAAGAACAAACAGAAGGTGTCAGTTGCTATCTGAATATTTGTGAAAGCAAGGCTGGATTTTTTTAGGAATCTTACTAGAGCAAGGTAAGTGTCCAGGAGATAATGGAGGGGAGAGGAGAGGAGAGGAGAGGAGAGGAGAGGAGAGGAGAGGAGAGGAGAGGAGAGGAGAGGAGAGGAGAGGAGAGGAGAGGAGAGGAGAGGAGAAAGTTTCAGAGAAGAGAAGGGAGTTGAGGTGGTGGGAACAATTGGGCAAGGTGGATTGGAATCTCTATAGATGTTGAGATTTAGCTGCCTCAGTTTCTTGACTGGCCCTGAGAAACACAAGCCAGAAGTGTCTGGAGACCTGTGCACTGCTCTATAAGCTGTGAGTGCCAAGATCCCTGCAGTCACATCGCTTCTCAACACCCCTTGGTGACAGGGAAAGATGGATGTTCATTAAGCCTATGTGACCTGTTCCAGCATGGATGCACTGGCTGCAGCAGCCAGCCTCGTGCCTCTGTGTTTGTCCCAGGCAAGCAGCCCCTGGTGCCAAGTACCCGTGCTGACTTTGTACAATAAGTTTAGGTGCAGTTTTTCCTTTCTTCATGTGTTTGATTTCATTTTGAAGTCCAAACAGATCTTCTTAGTGTGGTTTAATGACTGAAAGGATTATTGGAAGCTGCTTAAATGCTTATCTTGACCAGTGAAGTATGCCTGATCCTGTCCTGTGCCAGCCCTGGGAGAGCAGCCAGGCTGAGTAGTGCATCCAGCCTGGCAGACCCTAGGGATCTTCTGCTGGCAGTGCTAGGCATGAGATTCCCCTGAAAAGCTCAGTTGCCAGTAACAAAACTGGCTTAAAATTTTCCTGGCTGGACTCACATGTTTGTGAAACTTAGCAGCTTGGAGGAAGTGTTCTTAGCTTGAGCTAATGTAGAATTCTACTTGCACTTTAATTCTGCCACAGTGTAAGTACCTCGCATCTTCTCTAGCTGTGCAGAACCACCTGCCAGTGAAGCCAGGTTATGTTGCTCACCCCTTTCTTGGAGTTCCTAAACTCTGTTAGGATTTATCAGCACGCTTCTCTCTGGTTTGCAGGTGGGAAGCTGAGGCATAGTGAGGTTGTTCATCCTCTTTCATGCAAGATGCATCTTCCTGACTCCCGGTGTTTAGCCATCGAGGCTAGGATGCTAAGCTCCTCATAAGTTTCTTCTAGGGCAATGTGACTCTTAATTCTAACAAATGAGCAGTCCCATATTTGACATATCAGTTGCTGACCTCAGCTACAGCTTGATATCTCCCAATATGCTGTGAGAGGCTAGGAATTAGGGATTTGTAGGATGGATTTGGAGGGCTGTTAATGCAAGAGAAAACACTAATTCTGCTTCTTCAGTGAAAGCTATCATCGTAAAAACCATTCATGAAACCTTCATGACTTGCTTGGCACTCCCATTGTGATGCTGGACTCAAAATTCACTAGCACACATACAGAAAGGTTTTACATGGGTATGATCAGAGGAGTTGTTCAAAACCAGAGCTACCTGCAGCATACATATTATTTTCATGGGATGGAAACTCATGTACAGCTTTGCTTCACTATAACCCTTGCATAATTACTCTCCTGGCAGCACATGAAAGATGTGATTTCATACCTTTAGGTAACTAAAGGTTTGAAGCTGTTGTACCCAAAAACCAGTGGCTCATGTAAACCTAGGAAATGTAGATATGAAGGAATTTTAATTTTTTTTCTTAAATTCTGCTTTGGGAAATTACCCTGGTAGTGAGGTGCCACGTATTTATATTAAAAGTTCAGAGAAATAGTAACAGTTCAGGAATGAAAGTGCTTTTCTAGAGTTTCCTATTGAGTAGCAGGAATAGTGTCTAATTCCTTATCAATCACAGGGCCAAATGTGATAAAAACCCACTTCTACCCATGTTTTGTTTTCCAGACGCTCCGCAACTGTATTTCCCTGGAAGCAGCCTCTCTAATGTAGAAGATCCCTAAGAAAGAAATGTCACTCCCCGTAAACAATACTGTACACAAAAGCAGCCACTGAGAGGCTCAGGAGACACTCCTGCACTATAGAGCCGAACAATTGATCCTAGACATAGCACTATTAAGAGTCCTTGATACCCACTACCTCCAAGAAAATGCATTGCACAGAGAATTGTGGTTTGTTGTCAGTGGCCTGTGGAAGGCATAATGGAGGTGCTTGTTACTATGGATTGTTTAGAAAGGCAGACGTTAATGAGAACAAAAGAGCTGCTTATGTGATCAGAAAATGAAAACCCAGTGAAAACAAGAATAACAATGGCATTTAATGAGAAGCCTTTGGGTCCTCCCACACATCCTACCTGTGCAGGTCCTCTCTTTCAGATATTCTAGGCACAATACAGTGCTTTAAAGGTTTGTTATTCAGAAATGTTTGGTCTGGAAATCGTGTGTTTTTATTTGGAGAATAGATGGTGGATGGTTAGTATCCACTATCAATCCTAGGTAGTGATTCTTATCCTGAATGCAAACCAGCTGTGCATTGCTGAGAACTGTGCTGGGAGCTGTACTTTTTACTATCTTTGCTATTGCCAGGACTATCTACTACTGTTGAAAAAAATATTAGATTAGAGACGTGGTTTTGTCATACTTTTTTTCTACTTTTTCTTGTACTTCTTTGCTCCCAAAACCAATGTTTGTTTTTTTGGATTGTCCTGTACAGAGACAGGAATTAGAGTCACTGATTGCTGTGGGTCCCTTCCAACTCAGGATATGCTCTGATTCTATAATTACCCCTCCACTCCAATAGCTGAAGAAAGCTAGACCATGCCAAATAACATAGACAAGAGCAGTACTTCTCATAATAATGAGTAGAACTATTTTAATGTGAAATCTCTACTGAACAGACTTTTGGATCCCATTTTCACTGTCAATGTTGCTGCATGAAATGATGATAATAATTAAAAAGACCCAGCAGCTACAGACTGTGCAAGTTAGGTCTAACATATACTTGCAATAAAAATTTGTGAAATGCTGGCAATGGTCAGTCACTGAGTGGGAAAGTGGCAGCCTGAGAAACGGAGTTGCCTGACAGTTCACAGCTGCCCCAGCCATGCAAAATTCTCTGCTTGCACATTCAGATCATCCCGGGGAGGGAAAAAAAAACAAAACAAAACAAAACAACAACCCACCTAACTATTTCCTTTTGCCAAGCCTTTGTAAGTGTGTAGACCTCCAGCACCAGTGTGGTGAGAGATTTCAAAGGAGCCGAGAGCCACAGAAGTGCCGTCACATCCCGGCTCTGTTTCAGCCACCCATAGTTACACTTGCACTGGCTTATATATGTGCTGTTTTGACCGTGCTGGCAGTTGCTGAGATAATCTTTCTTCACTGAAATAGATTCACTGGCATCCTTAAAATTCAGTGAAAGACGCTGCTGGCTCTCCTCACTTCTGGGCAGGTTCAGGGAAGGCTGTACAGGAGGGAGCATGGGTCAGCCATGCCTTTCCAGTGCCGTTTGCATTTTGTGCAGAAGGCTGTAACTCAAACACAGTAGGTACCATTTTCCACAAGAAACAGATGAATATTTGGAAGAAGGCAGCCCAGCACAGAGGTGCCACCAATAGAGCTCCATCAGTCTAAGTTTTAATGCTGACATGGTTCAGGTAAGACAGATGGTGATGAAATTCCTCCCTGAGCAAATATATTCTTGATGGGTATTGTTAATTTTGCAACTATGAAGAAGTAAAAGAACAGACTGTACTCTGTGTCTTTAGACAAAATTGCTATCCTTAGTTTGCCCTTCCACAGTTCAGCATCAATGCATTATTGATTGGAATTAGGAAGTTAATAAGGTTTGGGCTAATTAATCAGATGGGTAGGGACTGGAACTGCACTGCAAGCCTTAATCAAGTCATCAAAGCTCTCAAGCCGTGAAGAAGGTAATTAAAGGAAAAGAATGCCTGTTATATAGTAACAGGAATCTAGGAGAAGACAAGAGCAAGATAGAGAAGCTCCATTTTCTTTTGCACACTTTTCTGATATAAATCAGACCAAATGACCGGGGTACAGTGCTCAGCTTCCTATCAGCAAATTAAGTTGGATGAATTTATAAATCATGTCAGAGGAATTTAGTCCAGCTAGTCTAATTGCCAAGAAATCTCTGTTTGCTGGTAGAAGCTGGGGCTTTTTGCAATATCAAGGCCTACCTCAAAATCTCTTGCCGCCTGGGACTGTTATCCCAAGATTGCTGGATAGATGCATGGCTTATAAACCTATTTTTACAAAAAAATAAAATCGGTTAAGGCAAAATCGATTATTGTAAAAGCATTATTTTGTGGCCTATTGAGTGCTTACTATAAAAGGCCAAATCTCCAACTTTCTTTACTGAATTGCTTTGGTGAAAGTAATCTAAGCACCACAGAAAACCTTAGTGGTTTAATAAAGAAGCAGGTTTTATAGCCTTTTTGGTTGTATTTTGCAGCTCATCTCTCATTAACAATAATTCAGACAAGGATTTGGGGTTTTTTCAAAAGGCCATACAAGAAATAACTAGTAATGGCCTAGCACATTTATATTCACTGATGGGCCTAATGTTTTGTGACAACTTGCCATGGTGAGATAAAGCGATAAAGCGGCAGGTCACTAACATCCAGTGACAAATTATGTGTTATTTTACTGGAAATTTCAGAAAAAAAAATAAAATTGTAACTTATGATTAGTTTCAATCTCCTTTCAAAACTAAAATTCTCACATTTTAAAGCTTTTATTATAAAAAGAAATAAAATAACACTTTGGAGGAAAACTCAGATAAGTATTTAAAGAACCTGACACTAAAGAATTGAGTGTAATTAAGGAATGGATGAATTTTCATGAGCTGACATTCTCATCCTCTGTTCTTACCTGAGGGGACTTTGATTTACAAGTGCCTAGAAAAAAACCAAAATAATAATAATATTAATTTAAAAAACCCCACACACCAGAACAGCAACAACAACCACACCCACAAAAAACCCACCAAAACAAACAAAAAAACCCCCCAAACCCCAAAATACTGTAGTAAAACGTGTATAATATAGAAAAATCATGAAGATTAGTGAGCTAGAAACTATGTATAGACTAAGTATGCTTCAATAATGAAATATTTACCTTTAAATATGTATTTTGGAATAGAACAGTTTAAGAAGTTAAGTTCTGTTTCTGTACCTTATAATAATTAGGGCCTGACATGTGGGATTCAGATGTTAGTTTTCTAGTCTGTTTTATTTTCAGCTATGGAGAGAGACGAAATCAGACTGAACCTGCTTCTGTAGTAGGGGATTAAATACATATGCTTAAATGATAGCGATTTATAAATTTATCCTGCTGTGAGTATTTTGTGTATTAAGGAAAAGCATTCAGGTAATTTTTCCTATGTTTTTAGATGGAACTGAAAGGAATAAATGTGAGAGCTGTGGTGCATGTGTCAAGTTTTGGATTTAAGTTGTTTTGATGAGCAGTTGGCACAGGCCTTTAAAATAAAATGAGCCTGTCAATGCAAAATCACTAATATTAGAATAAAATGTTACTGAAACCAAAAAGAAAAATCCAGTTAACTTTAATGTCTGGCTGTAAGGAGGATACTCCTTTAAAGACCTCCTTGTGTTTTACACATGTACACTTAAATGTATTTCTAATCCTGTTTGCCTTGGAAAGCCACAGTAAGAACCACAGAGTAATAGTGGTTTTAAAGAGATGCATACTGGAAAATATGACCAAAAATGAAGTCGTCTTTACATACACTGCTGACTAACACTTTGGAGAAAGTCTGCAGCAAATGCCATCAGCTCTGCTAGTCAATATTTTGAGAAAAAGCTGTAAGAAATTTATGAAGTCTACTGGCTAACATTTTGGTGGAAATATAGGAAATACATTAATATCTCTTTCATGTGAAATGCTACATCTTTCATGTAGCATCCTTGATAAGCTTCAAAGGTACAGAAAAAGAAAAGGAAGAAAAGCCTATATTTTTATAGTTTTAAGTTTATAGTTTTAAGTTCAAACAAATGTGATGTCCAGAAATAATTGAGGTTTCCTCCTTAGCATATAAGCAGAACATATAAGCAGAACAAGGCCATGAGATCATTCTCGTCTTTCTTGTGAACTAATAAATTAATATTAGTACTGGTTCAGATCTAAGGTAAAGAGAAATTATATCTCTGAATGATCATTAGGGAAAAATATGAAAAAAGACACAGAAAACTACTTCTTCCAGTTTTCTGCCACCTGCATTTTAAAGGTTTCATGAGGTGACATTGCATTCAGCCTTTCATTAACACAGTCCTTGAATAAATATTTCTAGTGTTTATCAAGTTGTTTTTGAAGCAACTTTTACTACTGCCTGAAAAAACCCACCATAGCAATAAATGTGGCCAGAGTTCTTTTCACTGCTTTTTAAAGTTGTTCATTAACAATTTCATTTTAAAATAAACAGAAAATGCGCTTCAGACCACTCCTGCTACGGGGAGGTAATCCCAAGGTTTATGTGACTGGCTTTAAACTTTACCAAATTTCACTTTATCAAATTTCACATCACCGAGGGACAGTGCGCCCATATCTATGTCTCCACAGCAACAAAGTAGCTGTTTATCTGCTGTAAATGAGAGGGTAATTAACAGGACGGGTTTCCACCAGCGCTGGGAAATCAAATGTTGCAATTGCAAGTAGGGTGATTCCTTTGTAGTGTGCCAGCGCCCTCCTGGCTTTAGGAAGCTGTAATTTTGGGAGTTCTCACTCAGGATTCATTCATCAGGACTATGATGGGTTTGGTCGCATAACCACTCACCTTTCCTGCTTGGATGTCAGCCTCCCAAGGATTTGATGTCTACTACTGGCTCATCGTTCATGGGTCACTGAACAGCTGGCACCTGGTGCCACCATGAGTTATCATCTAGACAGCAGTAATACAGAACTGAAAACCTCAACAGACATTAGCAGTCCTTGAATAATCCAGTCATTTCACCAACTGGTGAGTAACTCTAACGTACATTACCTTCATGAGTACAACTTCTCAAGTAGGGTCAAACTCCACCTGCACGTGCTCCTTTGAGGGAAAACTCCAACTGATTTAATGAGAATTTCAGTAGTACAAAGACTGGAGGCAGAGCGAAGGTGTTTTGATTTTCAACCTGCATACATAGAGAGTAATGCCCATATGTTAATTCTGCCTGGTATGAAGGATATATGGCCCACTGCAAAACCATTGCTCAGGGACTTGGGGATAAGAAAACGGGCATATGAGGAAACATTAAATTCTGACAGCACCAGCAAGATTTGCATTAGCCAGGGATATAGTAAAGACGACCAATAAGTGTTTGCAGTTTGAATTGATCTAAAGGCATAAAAAGCAAATGCATCAATCACGAACATGATTGCTGTTGTTGGAAGTGTGCAGGGTCTATAGGCAGCTGATACACGAACACAAGCGCTGACACCATCGTACATCATTAATGCTGGGTTTGTCACGGTAACACCAATAATTGCTGCAGCCTTCTGTCTCAGGCAGACAGGGCTCAGTGGTGTGAGCTAGGAGAATGGGAAACTTGGAGCAGTGAGAAGCAGAGATATTTGACATCAAGCAGACTTTTAATAGAATCATAAAATCACAGAACAATAGAATCATAGAATGGTTTGAGTTGGAAAGGACCTTTAAAGGTCATCTAGTTCCACCCCTCCCCTGTAATGAGCAGGGACATTAGACCATGTTATTCATTCATTGCAAAAGTATTTTGAGAATTAGCCTTTCAAAATCGTAATCAAAGTTACTTATTTCTTTGGAAATATCCAGTGATCATAGCGTGGGGTTAATGTTTTTTTCCTGTTCATGTCTACTTTAATGATGATATTTGCTTCTTCCTCCCAGTTTTCTTCATTGAGAGAGCTATCATCTAAGTAATTTGTGAAAGACCATACCCAGTTTTAATAGGGCAGCTGCCAATGAAGCAATAACTTATTGCTTTGGAAATACTTTTATACTTAAATATGTAAGAAAATAGGTCTGTTATCTTCAGTTTTAGTTTGTTTTTTAGAATCACTGGGCTTCTAACAGAGTGGAAACTGAAATCTTTCACTGAGTCACTGAGAGTTGGGTAAATAACTCTCTTGTTTGTGAAATGAGGACATAATCCATTTAATCTTTTGTCTGAGATAGGTTGGTTACCTGAGCTGATACCACCTGATATTTCTCTGGAGGTGCTAGTAGCTTAACAGCTTTATTCTGAGTCCTTGACAAGACAGTTTTCACTTAAAGAAGTGTATTAGCTCCACCACTGTCTCTTCCATTGCTTCAAGCGACAGAAACAATGACGGCAGTAACAGTGAATTGCTTGAGTGACCTTCAGGAAAGTAGCTATTTTTAATTGTAGTATAAGAATTAGCATTACTGTTACTACTATATTCCAGGGCTGATATGGTCTTTGTAGTTTCATGAAGAAACTTCATTTTCTTTAATAAGAAAAATGTTCATGTCTTAAATTCTTGAAAGTTGGAGAACATAATTTTGTTAAAGCATCTGATCACACTCCTCGTGCTACTTTTCCGTAAGGGAACAATGATATAGCCTCTTACTCGGTCACTTTATTCTTAATGCTTTAGTCAAAGACACTTTAGTGACAAGAGACCAACTCCCTTCCTGGCTATTTGTTAGGTAAAAGAAGATCTGTATTACTTAAGCTATGCCATTGTCCATCAGTAAAACAAGGTACTTGTGCTCCTAGATGCCCATGTAAATGTTGCAATGTTGTACCTTACGGGTCATTCTTCCCAACACCAATGCTTCACGTTAAGAAATGGGGCTCATATCCCCTAGATGCAGCGCAGGTTTGAAGGATCACTCCACTGACTTAGGGTAAACCGGGGTTGTGGCAGGACCATAGAACTGACTTTTTTGGAGTCAGTATAATGAAAACCTGTACTTGGCTCACATGCTCCAAGTTAGAAGTTAAACTTCCACTGCTGTAAGCTGGACAAGACATAAAGTCGGTCCTGACTAATCATGGGATTTACATCTTCATAGTTATTATCACGTATTAAAATTCTGTTTCCTACGAGTCATTATTTGTTGTATGTTGATATCATGTTAAAAATATGCGCATTGTCATTATCTCATTGTCATTATCTCATCTCTAAGAATTGTGTTTTCTAACAAAGGTTAACAGTAAATTACTTAGAGCTGAGAAACTTTAAACAGTTTGAAATGCTGTGATTTGTCACAGCATTAAATTTTGTAAAAGATGGGATGAAAGGACAGATAAGCTAGTATGCTCGGCAGGAGCCAGACTTATCAGAGGGATGTTTTGCCATTCAGTGTAGTTTGATCAAATAAACAATAAGAATAGAAGAGAGGAAGGGAAAGAAGCCAACAAATAAACAAACAAGATTTAATTTAACTTATCATTTTTGCTTTGGAATGTTATTTGCTACAAGTTGCTTCAACTGCATTGAGAAGATCTCCCAGTCTCTCTGGAACATTTAGTATTTAGTATAGGTCTTACAGTTAGCAAATTTTTAAGTGCCACAGAAAGGGGGTCCCCTTAGGGTTGAGAATGGTGTCCCAATACCATGCAGGACAAAGCTAGCTGTGTCTGAAAGATCCCTTCTTGAAGGTTAGTATTGTGTGACAGAGGATGGACATATACTCAGATAGCCTTTTCCCCTGTGGGAATGACTGTAAGGCCGTTGCAAGGCAGTGTGAGGGAAAAAGAAAGGGAGAAAAAGTATTCAGACTTTTCCTGTGTATATCTTTTGTCCTGTTTTGTATTCAGCTGTAATACTAAGTGAGTTTATCCATTAAGGTGTAGTAGAACATTTATAATGTGGTGGTCACTTCTAAAGATAAATCTTTTCTCTTTTGGAATTGATGCTTATTAATGTTGACTTAATTGTAATCTTAAGCTGTCACTCATTTATTATTTATCTTCAGACCCTTTAACCTGCTTCTCTATCCATTAAAAAAAAAAAAAGCAAGGCCACTCTGGAGGATTTGTTTGGTCTAAAACACATGCAACTTTCCAAGTTGCAAATAGCTTTGAGTGTTAATATCCAACAATATCTCTTATTTGTAAGAGAGGTTGGCTTGTATTGAGTGGAAGTTTTGCTGAGCCTCTTGAGGATTGGCAAGCACAAGGCTTATTACACTGACTGCATTAAACCCCTTTGTCTTTCCTTCTACAGTGTTCCTGCTGCTGAAATAAGTCACAGCGCTGACTTATGGGTGCTTTTTCGTTAGTTTTTAAAGCAATTTTCAATTTGCTTAATGTTTAAAAATCAGGTCAGTTCTCCAGTGTCATGCAGATGATGTGCCCATGAGCAGCCATATTAGATCAGCCAAGGGAGCAGCATAACCCGAGTAGGAGCAGGAGTGAGTGGAGAAGAGAGGGATATCGAAAATGGTCACATCACTTCCCTTTCAGTGATATGGAGCCATGGGTGCTTGTGCCAATTGTTACTGGGTCCCAGTTTGCCATTGCTCTTGGGGATTTAGTTTATTAGACTTAGGAACTGAGCAAGCTGGATTTGTAAGCTAGTGCAGAGCACTTTCCATCCTCATTGCCAGCATTCAGCTATAGTTGTTTGTGGAAATGGCAAAAATGACATTTGGAAATTACCTCCTAAAAGCTTGCATTTAGGATGTCTTGGGAACTTTATAAATGTGTTGTTCACTTCTTAGTATCATGGGAAGATGTACCACTAAAAGACATCTTGCTTGAAAACCAGAGGTTGCAGGACCTGAAACTTTAATTTTGTTGGAACATAGAGCAAAGTCTGTATTTTCCAGTGTTTCCCATTTTTAACATATTCTGAAGAATTTTGTGCATCATTTAAGTATATATATGTATGTTTATATTCATACGTATCACTGCTTATTTTTAGTATCATGATGTACTTTACTTCTCTAGTTTTCTTTAAACATGATCCAAAATCCACCTTATGGACAGTTTAAAGGGTAGGAGATACTGCATTTCTGTTTAATTTCAGAAGGATAAGGCAGACACTCCTTGAACCTATATGCCTTGGCTGCAGAGCTGTCTGGCTCACTAGATTTGAGTCAGAGGGTAAGTCAGGATGTAAATAACAAAAATGATTGGACCCAGTATGGGGAATGAAGCAAATTTCTGAAAATTCACCCACATTGGACAGAAATGCACAGTGGAGTCAACTGCTTTTACCTGCTTCTTCTAAATTTGTGGTAGTTTTGGGCTTTGAAGAGTTACTTGCTCTTTTACAGGTTAGAAAATATCTCTGATACCAAACCAATGTGATCTTCATGGGGATTTGTCACTTGGCTTTCCAGGTCAGGGATATCAGTAATAAAGGCTGGATAAAATCCTCAAAAATATCTACCATGGAAAATTGCTAAGCAGTGTTTCTTCCCAGCCTTCTTTTCCTCCAGTGAGGTGAAACCAAGCCTTTAAAAGAAATCAAAATCCAATTTCCTTCCCCTCAAAAAAAGAATACAGTAGAGAGATGTCAAGATGTGATATGATCATTTAATGCACATGAAGTGTACTTAAGGGTTACTTACTACCAAAAAAACCCAGTTTTGCCCCTTCTTTCCTGGTTGTGCTCTGCTTTCTTTGTGCTGGGACTGATGATTCTTGGATTCCCTACAAAGAGACAATTTAGAGAGCAGAAATTTTTGTAGACTTAGTATTCACTCATAAACATGGAGCCAAGAATATGTCCCTGATGGAGCAGACAAGGGGGAATTTTGTGAAAAAGTCTGCTCAGGAGCTACATGAATAGCAACCAGATGTTTGACGAATCTATTTTTATTATGAAACAACATAGTTGGTATCACCCAGCAATCAACGGTTTATTTATTCAAAGGGGAAAGCCCTTGGAGGAGATTGAGAATTCCCTTCCTCTTGCAATAGCCCAGGGCTAGTGCAAAGCTGGGACAGAGGAAGAATAGGTCTTCAACATCCCAGTCAGGTGTCCTAATCACTGATCTATTCCTTAGTCTGGGCTGCAGATGTCTCTCCAAATTTCTGTGCTGGGGAGTCCTTTCCTGGTGAGCATTCCTGGAGGGGGGCACATTCCCAGGTAAAGACTCCAACTCCATAAATTAGCATGAGGTTTAAGAAACAAAGCAAAACAAGAAATCCAAAAGTTTGGTTAGAAAATTCCTCAGTGGCTACCCGTTGAGACCAATGTTTTTTGTAAAAATATTTGACAGCTGCTGAAATGTTGCAGTAATGTTGCTGACCACACAATACCAACTGGATAAACCAGGCAAATTGGTGCTGTGCAGAAATAACTCAGCCTCAAAACACCTTGGCTTTCTTCTCCTGCACGTATAAATGGCACAGTAGCAAAACTGTACTGGAAGGAGAGAACCTTGCACCAATCAATTAATCCTTGACCCATTTGCTTCTCTAGGTGGTTCTTTGGGGACTGACAAATAAGGGATCCAGTATTTGGATGCAATCAACACTGACATTATGAGAGTTAATAAAACTCATTATCCTCTGGCTGTTTGCGACCCATGGCAGGGGAAAGGATGGTAATTTAATGTTGTTTTAATTAACTAACATTTTAAGTAGCCATAAGCTTATGCCTCCAGTTAATGTATTAAAAATGAAAACAAAACTCAAAGTTGTTTGTAAAGCATGCCTTTGGGACATTATTTTAATTTCACTTTTTCCCCCCTCTTTTATGTAATAAAATAATGGAACATTATTTATCCTAATGTAGAAACCATATGAAACACTTATTACTTGTACTATAATAACAAAAGTGTGTACACAATTTCTATTATTGTGTACACATTTTCTGAAAATTCACTCACATTGGACAGAAATGCACAGTGGAGTCAATTCCTTTAAACATTATCCCAAGTCCATTTTATGGACAGTTTAAAGGATAGGAAATAGTGTATTTCTGTTTAATTTCAGAAGGATGAGACAGACCCTGCCTCATGTGTACACAAGCAGAGATTTAAACATCTGGCTTATAACCAGTAAGGAACAAAGTGAAACAAACAAATGGCTCAAGAATTACACATGGGTGCAGCTAGGTTTGAGTATAACTGCAAGAGAAAATTCTGCTCCTCCTGGGTCTGAAAGGAGAGGAAAGGCTTTTTAGTATTTATAGGTGCAGGATGAGGGATCTGTCTCTGTATCTGACTGTGCTAGATACCCTGTGCAAACATTCACCTGAACTTTAGCCACTGCGAGCTAAGTACCTGCAATGAGTTCGTTGTGTATGTCGTTTGTGCAGGTAGTCACTGTGGACATCCTCTCCTCTTGTCCCACCTGGTTCACGCGCCTTCTTGGAGTGGGAAGAATATCTCTGTGAAGGTGCCTATTCTGTCTCCACTGGCTGTGGAGGGAGTCCCGGTGAGTGGGTCAGGCTTAAAAGTAGGCTTATCTCTTGGGTGGCTAAACCAAGGCAATTCCCAGCCTTGTGTAGATGGGATTACTATGACTATTGATTAGACTAGGGCTCTGATTAAGAAAGAGAAATGAGCAGCTTTCTTTGCTGTCTGTCGTAATGCAAAGTCTGTGAGCAAATCTTTATCTTCTGTAGATTTTGTCCAGAGAAAGGCTCTTGGTCTATACTCACCTCACTGTTTATTCAAACCGGCAGAGGATTATTGCTCCCTTGGGTCACTATTTTGCACTTGTGAAAATACACAAATTACATTGCATAAATGCTGCTGCTAAAGCAGTGTACCCAGTTGTGGATTTCAGCATCACCCCTTCCCCTTAGAGACCAAAAAGTACTGGCTGGGGTGACTGTCATGACGGAATCATTGTTCCCTCAGCACATCACTCCACAGCAACTCCAGCATCCTAATTACAGATACATTGCTACAATGGTGGCAATATAGTATTATACAGATATTTTCAGAACAGATTAGGTTAGATGAACATAAGACATCTTAGACACACAACCACTACATAATATAAACAACATATGAAAAGCTTGGGTGGCATTAGACATGCAAAAGTTATTAGGACAGAATGTTTTAAAAAGCTGCTGCCTCCTAAATGAAGGTTTTAACTTTTAAGATACACAGCTTCTGCACTACAACAACATAGGAGCACATGACTATTCTAGCTGTGTATTTCAGATGAAAACATAGCAATTCTTACCTGGGTCGACATAATTTAAACTGTTCCAGGTAGATATTTTGTCTTCTGGCCATACCCTCTCTCTGGATAAGTGTGACCTTTTGATTTCAAACACGTCTTCAAACCACGGCCAGCCTAGTACTCAACATCTGGCAACGTCAGTGGGTGCCTTGCCTTAGGAAATTTTTGTCCTAAAGACACTATTGATGCCTTAAGTTTTAGGCATCACTATCACAGAAATCCTGCCAAGGCGCCTAAGATGCGTGTAACTGCTTTGGTGATTCATAACATTAGCTGGTTCCACTTAGAGCTATGATCTAAATCACTGGGAAATGAAAAGTCAACCTCATTTCAGTGACTTCAGTAAGTCTGCAGAGATTTAAACCAGAGTATCGCACTCATTGCAGATTAAATATCTGTGTATTATTTATAAGCACAAATACACTGTTGTTTGTAAATGAGCCTTTGCAAACTTTGGTTTTGCATTAAAAACACACTTTGCAGTCCATTCTGCCTTTGGATCATCTGTCACTGTCTGTCTGCCTTCCCCGCGGCATTCCTGATCCATTCATTGATAAACAACTCATGGACATCAGGGAAGAGAGATTTATCCCTTGGCAAGTACGAACTCTTTATTTACACTGTTTGCTGATAGGGCCGCATATCACGGGGAATGTTTTGATATTTCCATGGCAGAGGAAGTCTCAGTACCGATACTTTACAGTACCAATAAAAAAATTCTTTACCCTTATGTGCATTAACGATAGATATAATGCATTAGACTGAAACTGGCAACGAAGCTGAAATCCAATTGAGGTCAGTTCTTTTTATATGTTCTTTCTGTTTAAGGGCTTTAAGACACTGCCAATCACCTCTAATTGCTCTAAACAGTCTGCATTAAGTGTGATTACCCTGTTGAATTCCCACTGTTGTTAGGGTCTTTATTTTAGCAAAAAGTCTAAGCACTTATCAGATCCTCCTAACAAAACACTTTAGCTGCAGCCCAATACCTTAACCCTGCTGTGCTATTGTCTATTTTCAACTACATCCTGTGTCTAACTATGCCATCTTTGATGGATCTATGTAAATAAGGACTGAAAAGCCCCAGTGAAACCTTTTGTTAAGTAAATATGGAAATTCAAATAAGGACACAACAGAAATGATTTCATCATAAAGCTTGTATACAGCCCAGCTTTATCCAGTGCTCTTATATAAATATCAGTGAGACAAATTTTTGGTCACACAGGCTTTTGCAATCTAGCACTTCCAAGAGATGACAGATATAACAATAATAATATTCAAACACAACAATAATATTTGAACACAATAATATTAGTTGAACAATGACACAGAAATACAATTATAAATGACGAGACTATTTTAAATGTAGAGGAGGGGTGAGCATATCTTGTTTATTTAACTTTTTTCTGATGAATCCAGAGATGCAAATTCCTGGGGTAGAACGCTGCACTTCACAATGTCTTAATTGATTTTTCCTGATGCCCTGTTCTCTGGCATTACCATTCTCAAATTTGAGGAAATAAGACAGGCAAGCCTGAGCTTGCAAACTTGATCAAGATAAGCACAAATAAGACTACAAAAGCTTCAAGTTCATCTACAGCAGTGGTCTAATTTGGGGATCAAGGTTTCCTACCCTGGCTCACACTATAAGAGAAAAGCTGATTTTAAATCCACTCATACGAATGCAACAATTCTGGTAGGAGAAATTAGACACAGATACTCTGTTTTATTTATATAGATACTCTACTTTACTTACAGTCCAAGTCAGTTTGGGATGCTCCTGCCTTGTATGATTTTGGAATTCCACCTCATGGTGTTTTTGTTCATAGCATTACCCCACAGTGCTGCTGTGGGAAGCTATGGCAGGCCCTAACCTGCAGCACTGGAAGCAAATTGTGTGAAGTCAAGAGGGGTGAAAAAATGAGAACTAGAAACTTCTCAAGACTTTTTGTTCCCCCAGAGAAAATGGCAGTATAACTGCATTTACAGTTTCATATAAATAGTGCAACTGCTCTCGCCATCCATCCCTTCTCTGCTGTCATCCTCCGCCTTCAGGGGCAGAAGTTCCAGTATGGAAGAACCTGAAAAATCTCCAGGATAACATCAAGGTTTGTCAAATCCCTGAGCTATAGATAATTGCCTTAGTTTAGACCACTGTTGTAACAAACAGTGAATGAGAGCTCGGTGTTGTGTTAGCTTAGACCACTGTTGTAATCAACAGATGGTAAACTGAAGGCTGTCCTGGGTATTTGGTGGCTCCTGCTGGACTCCATGTATATCGACATCTGCACTAGCTAGTTTAAAGGTAAAGGTCTAAGCATACAGCTGAAACCACAATTCTGATTGAAACACAAACTAATCCTTAGAAAGGAAGTGTACTTGAGCTCATGTTTTTTAGTTTCACATTTTGCATGGAGTGGGTTTGCTTCTTTAATCACTTAATTCAGATTGTGTCTCTCTCATGTAATTTATCTACTGCTCATCTCTAATTTAATTCTGCCTACTTACAGAAGGTTCTTTCTGCTTCCATTGAGAGCAGGACCTCGCTGGGTGTTCACCAGGAAGCCACAAGCTCCCTCCAAGTTCTGAGGAGTTTGATTCTGACTTGTCTCACAGCCCTTTTCCCATCAAAATATTTCATGTGGGGTTGCAAGCCTTTACCTCACTACCAAAAAATCATCTGTCTATTTAATTTTAGAAAAAGTGCACATGGACTCATTGCTAATGCTCTTGATCAAAAACAGAGAGGAGCTTCATTTCACAGCAGAAATGTTTCCCTTAAAGCATTTCAGTCCTCTATGATCATTGAACAAAAAAAAAAAAAAAAGAGAGAAGTAGGTAAACTGTGTTGTTTTGGTCTAAAACTCAGCAGTGAGTGGCTATAATCTATTTTAAATGTGCTATTAGTTAAGATACTCTGTCTTCTTATAGTGAGTAGATTAGCACCTTATAAATCAGTACAGGAACCAGAGTTGGCCAAAGGTATTGGGAAAACACAATGCTTGAGTGTCCCCTCTCGTGGAGACCTTTCAATGCAAATGGCTGAGATAAGTGCACAGCGAGAAAAAGGAAATCACGAGAGAGCACAGTTAGCTGCAGGATGACAGCAAACATTGTTAGTACAGTGGCTTGGGGGGAGCAAAAGACAGGGAAAGAAAATGAGGGAGCGAAAGAAAGAGGATTAGAACAAAGATCCAATGAGCTGAATGAGGTAAAAACATGCACACAGATGAAAATATGCACATCTGTATGTCTCTGGCTGTGTAGTGACCCATGTTTTGGCTGCTTTTGTGATTCCTCTACTGCCTGAATCGTGCAATATGAGTAAGGTGCATCATATTTTCTACTGCTGGTAAAATGGATGTACAAGTCCATGAATACTCTTTTTTACCCTTCTTCTCCCATTAGTCCTTCATTTATGTTCCCCCCAGTTAGTAACTATCCATTGGTATTAGGCCACAGCCCTTGTTTAGAAAGTTGTGCCTGCTTACATGGCAGCACTTCATGTAGTCTGTAACCTTTGTTACTTTTGCTTCTTCTATTAAGCTATATTATATGTGAAGTTTCTTGCTAAAAACATTTAAAATGCACTATTTGATAGCTTCACAAAGCTAAGACATATTCAGTCCTTCAGTTCTTTCAATGATTACATTGGTGTAATAACATTTCTAGAAGGACTAGCATAGGCACTTTGTGTCAGATGCCGAGTTCCTTTATTGCCTGGGCATTAAATCCCACATGAAATCCGATGTCATTCATTCAGATGGAATCAGAAGCACTCATTCCTAAAGAATCTGCCCCATGTTGTGCTCAGGCAGTTATTGGTTACAAAGCCCCAAATTGTCCTTCTATAACTTCTCACTTCTTGTCTTTTATGATTGGAGGTGATATTGACACCTACTTTGGTGGGCTCATGGTTTGAGAATGGACTGCACAGATTCCGAATTGAGCATAAAGTCAGATCGCTAATATTGAAAAAATATGAGTCGTTCCTGGACCTTAGGAGGCAGGTAGTATTTTCAGAGTAAAAGATACTACACAAGGCCTAATTCACATGAATCTTCTGGGTATTACTACTATCCTAAGGATTTCTGACCATGTGGGGCAAATGCTCCTTTGAGGTTCTCCTTTTGTGTTGGTGCTTATCAAAAAGAGATGTGCAGGAGACACCCTTTAAAAATTTATTTCAAGTCCTGCAGTAATCTGGAGATCAGAGATGACTTTAAAAGCTGATTAGTTCTTCTGAGTGCCCTCATTCTCTCTACAAGATCATAAGTGTACAGAATTTTCTTTTGGCACTCCTGGCACCACTTAGCACAACTTCATGATCTCTTGTTCTCGTTTCACAGAGAATCTCAGCCCTACGTTAGCACCTGCAGTCATGAAAGAGAAAAAACATTACATGTTAAGCTGATCCTTCCCTGTTTTGCCCTGTTGTTACTTTGTGATATGGCAGGAACTGAAACAGAAGTTGCAAGCTCTGAGTGATCTGCTTAATAAACACTTAGTGTGAATTCATAAATAGTCCCTGAAACAACGGTACCATAAGGAAGAATAAGAGGTGAGTAAACAGTTATGATCTCTTCCACCTGAATTGCAACAATAGGGATTAATTCTAGAAATGAAGTGCAGTTACTTGCTATTTACCAAGAGGGCTCACAGCCTTTCAAAACACACCCTGAAGTTATCATGACTTAAAATTATATAATGGGCTATAATCTGCCATGTTCTCAGGTTGTAGTTGTTGAACATGGCCATTAAAGATTTAAAGTAGCTGTTAACTATTAGTTGTAGGTATTTATATTCATATATATATGAACACATATTTATATGAATGACCAGCTCTCTTTCTCCTTCCCCTGTTCAACCTTAATAAAAAATATCCTCCACAAAAGTAGCTACTAAATAATTAAAAATTAAAGACCCACCACAAATTATGACAACTCAGGTACAAGGACTGTCCACAAAAGCAGTATTATGCAATGTAATTATTCTCATTAAATTTAGAAAAGATAATTATTTAAGCAACCTTATCTACTGGAAGGTGTCCCTGCCCATGGTGGGAGATTGGAACTACGTGATCTTTAATGTTCCTTCCAAACCATACCTTTCCATGATTCTATGATTAACCAAAGCCATGATGCTAGACTTGCAGACCTTTTTGAACCACTCAGACTAGTTTTCCTTTTATTTTTCCAAAAGCCAAGAAGCCTTACAGACTCCAAACATAAAATATCCAACTAGTTGATCAACAGGATTTTATCTTCCTGTCCATGTCTGCCTGGAAAGCGTGTGTGCAGCTTAACATGTTTCCAAGGCCTTACAGGACTGGGTCCCACTTGACAGTGGCAAAAGAACACCAAGGAGCATGCACGCTCCTGTTTTCTTGGTATGAAGTAGAACATAATGACTCAGCAGCCTCAGCATAGCTTGTGCTGACTTTGGATACTGCCCAATGTTCATAATAATGTCAATAACTGTAAGAAGTTTGACTTATCTGATTGACTTTCTATGACTGTGCCACAGGGCAACAGGGCTCCTCATGCCACCAGGCCACCACTGGCAGCACTTTGAACTGGATGATTAACAAAGGTTTTAGCAGAGATTGAACTGGTTAACAAAACTGACTTAGAGTTGACATGCGTAGTATAATTAGTTTTCTTTGGGAACACCTGTTTTACTACCTAACATAATAAAGCTTTCTCTGAATTCTATGAGAACTAATGGCTAGATCTTTGGGGATTTTATCCTATCTTACTAAAAGCAGTAGTTAATGTCTTCCTTGCCTTTTCAGAATTTTCAATGATGGCATTAGATGACATGCCATTTCAACCAAAATCCTATTCTGCTTAAATTTCAGCACAAAGATTTACATGTATCAAGAACAGTGGATATCAAAAGCTGTCTCACTTGTTGGTGTTGAAACTGTAAAAAAAAAAATTCATTCCTGGCTGAAAATATACTGTGTCATCCTGAAAATGCTAAATGACCCTTCAGACTTTGCTGAGAAACATTATCTATTCAATTAATGGGCCATAAAATGATTTCGATAAAAGACAAGCCTGAAATGTCTTTAGAAATCCAAGAGAGGAAAGCTAATGCTATCTAATTTCTTTAACTTCAAGGATATAAAAGGTTTAGGAAATGTAAAACATCACTTGCACAGGATTCTGCATAACACTTTAGGAAACCAGAAACTACAAGCTGAAGGGGAAGGAGAAGTGCAACATCCTATATGCAGTAAACCACACATTAATGCATCAACGCACACTGTCATTTTCCAGGGGCAATGCGTTTAACTCACTTTCCAGCTGGGATGACTGAGGGAAGAGAAGGTCAAGTTATCTGACCGCAGACTTTGGTCAATGGCTCTGTGTGATCAGAATTAGCACTTTCCTGGCTCCCACAAACCACTACACCAGTACCTCTCATAAATACATGTTTTTCAATCTGACATGGCTATTATACCATGATAAACCAGCGACTGTACAGTTGTATTGATACTCATGCAAAAAATGTAAAAAATAAAAGAAAAAGGAAACCCAAGGATTTAACTTTCATTGATGTTATCCAATTGTATTTGAAGATTTCATCCTATAGTTGCTCAAGTTGCAATGTTATCTCAGCTTTGCAGACGACTATTTGAATTTTAATGATTTTTTTCTTGCCTTTTATTTTTTTTGTCTTGTATGTTATAGTACAATAAACTGTCTGCTATCAGCTAATCACTTTGCTTTCGTCTACGCCCCATATGGACATGCCAACGGTATCTTCCCTCTCTCAGGTGCAAAGAAATGATCATTTGCTTTTTAGCAGGTCCCTCAAGTTTTCACAGCACAGTCTTAAGGAGCAATTATGAAGTACAGAAGAGGGAGTCACATGAGCTCCCTACTGCCACACATTTCATGGCAATAAACTGCAGACAAGGCCCTATGCACTCCAGTGAGCCATGGTCAGGATACTGTTTTTTGTGTTTGGTTTGGGTGACTGAAAATCATTGAACTATTTGAGGAAAACAAATGATTTTCTGCTTCTAAATTTATAGATAGGAAAATGTAGGTGTCTTCAACCAGAAGAAGAGCAATCAGCAGTGGTAAGGAGTCATTGGCACGGTATACAAAATGTTAGCTCTGTCTTCCAGAGCCCTGAAAATACACACTGAATCACACAAGATCAAGTTAATATAGCTGGCTAGCTCATTATACATATAAAGGCACAAACCAGCCTCAAAGTAGTAAAAAAGATGGAGTTGAGATATTTTAGGCAAACTTAACTTTCATGGTTTCAGTAAACTTAATAGAGGTTTATTGCAGTAGGAGATAAAACACAGATAAGTAGATTTTAGGTGCTGGATGTCAGGATAAGGAAAGCAATATGCAAGAAACCAATAAAAATGTGTCAATTGTATCAGTCCAAGGCAAAAAGGACAGTGTATCTAAGGATAGTGAATTTTATAAATAACCCTTAGCTTGCTTTCCAGTGGAGGAGTGATGTGGGCCTTTCGGTCTTCTGCATCCATCCCACACTGTTGCTGCACGGAGTCCTTGATTGCTGAGTGAGAGTAGGGCCTTTGCCTGGGCAGGAGCTGCTGGGTGCCGCTTTTCCTTGGTGGGAGGATGGTTTGGGCTCTTTTCTTTCCAGCCACACTGCAGTTATTGGGCAAACTGCATCAACATAAGATCTTTGAGGCCTTTATGTCTATCAGTTTTTGAGGACAATTGATCAAGAAGTTCAGACATCACTAGAAGTGAGAGGACTGGTAGAAGCAAAGTCACTGCAGTTGTATTACTCCTCCTGCTCTTAAAAAAATATGCAAGCATAAAAGAAATAAGAGAACAACTTACTAGCTGTGCCTAGGGATCATGTTTTCCTTCTCATCAATAGACTGATGCTTCTTATATGTCTGTGTAACAACAGCACAAATTCAGGAAACTGCAGCTCTTGGTACAAGTAAAATGAAACCTGTATAAGATGTGTAGTCTGGCCTGCCAGAATGACCAGCAGACTGCTCAAGCTTGTATAGCTATCTCCAGCCCAGGACACAGCACTGCTGCTGCTGACCAGCACAGTTTCCAGGAGCTCTCTCCTTTTAGGACTGTTTGCTCCAGATGTGCTGTCATGAGAACAGTGTCAAGTTCCTGTGGAGAGATGTCATGCCCTCCTTACAGGTAGGTGGTAAGATCAGGCTTTGTTGAGATGACTTTGAGTTTTCTGGTAGTGCAGGCTTTGCCAAGGATGTGCCATGGCTTCCGTTAGTGTGGTCCACAACTAGATCACACTGGCTGAGTCCTTTGTTAGGCAGCTGCAAATGCACCAATACAGCAACTTTGCTGTTACCTATGAAGGCATTTCCATGAAAACTGGAGGGACAGTGGGACAACTGGTCACGGTGTGACCTGACTTTGTTGCAGTTTAAACTCTGTAGCATTGTTCCCTGATAAGTACCATGGTCAAGGAAATGTTTGCTGATATCAATGCTCTCCCAAGTTCTGGACAGCAGCGTTATTGCCTGTGCTGTGACATCATGAGAGAACTTGGATTAGCCAAGCTGATCCTAGTTAGACTGTGTGTTTGCTGAGATGCTGGGGCAGCTGGTGACACAACAGGCAGCTCTCCTCCATGTAAGCTACTATGCCACAATGACTTTGATCAGTCTGATGGGATGAAAGTGAATGGGTTCTTGGTTTTACAGTAGTTAAAAAACCAATGAGCTATTCACAGAAGCATCTAGGTCAAGCTACATGTATTTAGACTAAGTAAAATCCCTTCTAATTTTTAAGGGGGAGCTGCATTTCTGTGGTATGTCAGCTGAGCCTTCTTTTTCCTTGGTTATATTAACAAGTAGAGCTGATGTACCTCATTACTTAGTGTTTATAAAACTCTTGTAAGCTCTTTGAAGCACACAAGGTGCAAATCACTCAAGCCGCTGCTGTTAATAGTGTACAGTGTTTCTGCAGGAGTAGGTTATTTGGTTTCTTGTTATTCAGAACAACTAAAGGTCACATGAAAAAAATTTTAGAAGAATCTAGACATGCTGTTTTGCTTACAGTTAGTCAGCAAGCAACATTTCTGTAGGAAATTGTGTGAGATTTGACTTTTTGATATGAAAAAATATTAGACAGATGGAAACCAGTAAATTGTTCAGAGGATGCTGCCTGTCTGCTCTGCCCTGGGGTAATCTTGATAAAGATCATCTGCGGTGAGTGCTAGACCGAAACCCTGGCATAGTCTGCCAGGAAACTTCCCCAGATCTGGTAAAAATTGTTTGAGCGTGAGGTGCTTCCAAAGAAACAGTTGGGTGTGAGGTGTGTGCTCATCTGTGCCATTTGTCTGCTTTCCTGACCACTGGCTCCACAAAGCAAACCTCCCCTCAATGCAGTGGAAAAACACTGAGAACATGAATAGAAATTACTTTACTCCCTTCCCTAATTCAATAAATGGAGATTTTCTGAGCTGCCAAAGTACTCACAAAATTATGCACTAATAACACCTAAAGAGTTTGAGAAAAACCTTTAAGAGGGTCCCCCCCACACAGTGGTTTTATGCCTCAGAGCCTGTTCCTCAGGGTCAATAAGAGATATTTGCCCCAAAATTTTGAAGCAGGGAAGCAGAAGAAGGGTCAGGAAGAAATACACAGCAATAAATTTCCCCCATGCCCGCAGGTTAAAGTTCACAGGGAAAGGGCTGCAGCAGGAAATGACACTGCTGAAAGTGCTTAACTTGGATGCAGAGGGGAACATGGAGGAACCCAAAGTGTCCACAAACCTGTGACATGAAGACCAGCAGGACAGACACGTTGGAAATTGAGGCAGTAAGCCAAAGAGGCAGAAAACAGAGGTGGGGGATGAAGGGATTGATGAGCTGGCTGTGTTAAAGTCACGGCCTCACACACGTGTAGGTCTGCACTGCCAGTATAGCAGTGTGACAGCTGAAGTCCTCCACAGAGACCACTGCTCTCCCTTTCCTGAACTTTCATAATTTTTTTTTTTGCTTGTTTTTGCCTTTCTTTAAGTGTATTTGCACATATGCTTTACAATATCCTCCGCTCTCTGAAGACAAATCACTGAGCTTCACATCCTTGGGCAGCAGCTTCAGCAGGGTTGGGGTTGGGAGGCTAGGGGGGTCTTATGATGAGTAGGGGTCTAATGGGATCTGCTCATGAACCATATAAAGCACTGTAATACAACGGAGGTGCAAAAAGGAGTATAAAAGCTGTATTATATTGGTATAGAACATTATGGAGCGCCTGCCCTATGAGGACAGGCTGAGACAGTTGGGGCTGCGCAGCCTGGAGATGACTCCAGGGAGCCCTCATTGCAACTCTTCCACATCTAAAGGGACTTAGGAGAAAGATGGGGACAGACATTTTAGCAGGGCTTCTTGGAATAGGACAATGGGACAACGTTTTAAACTGAAAGGGGCTACATTTTTACTGGATAGAAGGAAGAAGTTCTTTACAATGAGGGTAGTGAAACACTGGNGTTCTCTGCCGCCTGGGGGTGTCACTCAGCCTCACATTTGAGTGTCGGTAAGCTCTCTTCACAGGGTAGGTAGACAAACCAAATCCTTTTCCTGCTGGAGACCAAGGACAATGGTTACAAGTTTCAGGCCCAAAAGCATAAACAACGGTGGACTGAAGAGGGAAACAAGGAGGATGGGACTTTATAACCTGAAGCTGTAATTGGACAATTAACCCCCAATTTGCAAATAGACGAAAACTTATAAAAGTGTAAGGTCTTGTGACAGGGTTGTCCATTTTGTGACCATTTTGGGTCCATCTTGGGTGTAACCCTGGCCCAGCTCTTGTCCTGCCCAAGGTGTATCCCTAAAGGCCTTTCAATAAATATCTACTTTATTCTCTAGCTCTGTCCAGTCTCTGTTCCAGGTCAGCCTTCCTAAGGCTTCACATGGATGCAACACTGTGGGTGCTTCCCCATCTCCCCACGGCTGGAAGTCCCAAGCGCTGGTGCCTTTTCAGCTGGGGCACTGATTTTCCTCAGCCTCACCAATTCAGGGTTTAGGTAACTAAGAGTGGACAGCACAAGGCTTCTTCTAGGCATGCATGCAAGCACGTGTTGCAATAACCANAGGACAATGGGACAACGTTTTAAACTGAAAGGGGCTACATTTTTACTGGATAGAAGGAAGAAGTTCTTTACAATGAGGGTAGTGAAACACTGGCCCAGGTTGCCCTGGCGATGCTGCGTGTGCTGCATCCCTGGAAACATTCGAGGTCAGCTTGGCTAGGGCTCTCAGCAATCGGGCTGAGTTGAGAACGTCCTGCTCATTGCGGGGGGTTGTACCAGCGGGTCTCTAGAGGTGCCTTCGCACCGCAAGGGCTGTGGATTCGGCACCCCGCGGCTCCCCCTCCCCAGGGACGGCGAGCGCGCCGGCCTGCGGGGCCGCGGGGCTTTTCGGCGGCGGAACACTGTCCTCTCCCGGCCAGAGGTGGAAAAGGCTTTCCCGGCTGCGCCTCGGAGCGCGGCCGAGCCCGGCCCGGGGCAGCGAGCGCGGGGCCGGCTCGGGTGCGGCGGGGAAGAGCTCTGGCACCGCGGCGGAGCGCCGAGAGCAGCGGCCGCAGCTCCGTGTCACCGTGCCGAAGCTGCGGGAGATGCCTCAAGTTTTAGCTGTCATGTTNTTCACATGGATGCAACACTGTGGGTGCTTCCCCATCTCCCCACGGCTGGAAGTCCCAAGCGCTGGTGCCTTTTCAGCTGGGGCACTGATTTTCCTCAGCCTCACCAATTCAGGGTTTAGGTAACTAAGAGTGGACAGCACAAGGCTTCTTCTAGGCATGCATGCAAGCACGTGTTGCAATAACCACAAATTATTGTTGCTGGATATAAGGCAACTGCTAGGAAGTCTAAGTTAAGAGCCAAAAGATCAGCACAGTGACACAAACTGGGAAGGTTTTTTTTCCTTGCTGTCTCCTGCTCCTTAAGTGAATTTTCAAAAGTACTGGTCTATTAAAAAAAAATCTTAAACTTTAAGTGGAAAAGGTCTTGTACTTTCATAAGAAGAAAACAGGTCAGAATGCTGCATGTTTGCTTTTTTCATAAAGACAAGGGTCTTTATGAATAAAATTAAATCATGAGACTTGCATTAAACCTGGGAAAATAGACAGTATCATCTACATTATTAAAATTTTCAAGTTAGTAATTTACACTTGAGATCAGTTTGTCTCTGTCCATAGCCTTGGTTGTCCTCCATTCCTGGACTGCTGCATGCTGAATGCACTCTCCATTTTCAAGACGATGAATGCATTTAACATGCACAACCTACAGAGAGACTATTCCTGAAATGCAGTGGAGCCCATTGTATCTTATAGCCAAATATCCCCTCTTTTTTTTTTTTTGTGGGGTTTTTTTTGTTTGTTTGTGTTTTTTGGTTTTTTTTTAGTTTTATGGGGAAATAGTCTATGCAAAGTATTTTTCATTGCGTGCTGTAGAACATGCCAGTCTGGATGAATGAAGAAGAATTTCTGATTTGTGTCTCACTTTTGGAGTATATAGCATAATTCTGATGTTTGGCTACAAAAGGCCAGTTTTTATCCCTAGAGTAGCAGAGGACAGCTTGGGAACAGAACTCAGGTGCAATGGATATTTGCTTTGGACTGGAGCCATTCTGCAATGAGCTGAAGAAGGGCGTCCTCTGCTAGTGAGGGACGAAATCTAGGATTTGTTCCAGTACTGCAGTCAGACAGGCAGTGCCAGCAAGATGCTGAAGGGGCTGCTGAGGTTTCTGCTTCTCAGAGAGGGCTGTTGCCCTGCTGCTACCAAGGCCCTTCTCAGCACAACAGAGGCATTGGACATACTGAAGAGACTCCGGTCAAGGACAGTTAAAGTGATTCAAGGACTGGAGCGTCTCTCCTGTAAGAAAGACTGAGACAGCTGTGACTGTCTGGTCTGGAGAAGAGAAGGCTCAGGGGATCTCATCAATGTATATGAATACCTGAAGGGAAGAAGTAAAGAAGAGAGAGCCAGGCTGTTTTTATTGGTGCTCAGTGCAAAGACCAGAGGCAATGGGCACACACTGAAACATAGGAGGTTCCCTCTGAACATCAAGGAAACACTTCTTCGGTGTGAGGATGAGCAAGCGCTGGCCCAGACTGCCCAGAGAGGTCATGGAGTCCCCATTCTTGGAGAAACTCAAAGGCCATCTAGACATGATCCTGAGCAACTTGCTGTAGATGGTTCTGCTGAGCAGGTGATTTGGACCAGATTGCCTCCAGAGACCCCTTCCCACCTCAGCTATTCTGTGAGCATTCTGTCAGAGTCAAAAGGCCTCTGTGTATGTAATACCTTGATTCTTCAGAAATTTCATTTTATCCTGACACCATGGCACATTTGTTGTAACCATGCTGTTTTGGACATGGCTGTGAGCCTGGCAGCTGTTTTTGAACTGGTTATGTGGCAATTTATTGTAAAGGGTCTACGGTCTCTATGTGAGGGACTTAACATACCACACTCTTGCAAAAATGTTCATCTTGCAAAAATAACTCAGCCTTAGCTGGCCTGTTTAGTCTAATGTAACGTGTTTTACTGGCAGTATCTGTTTCAATAAAGTCCCAAAATCTGAGAGCTTCCAAGTAACTACTGCTGAATGTGGAATTCATTATTCACAGATGGTCTACTTTCTATGCAGGTGAAATAGGGTCACTGTATATCTCTATATATTCTTTTTCTCTTTTGGTGAACATTAGGAATCTAATCCTCTCTCTTCCCAGGACCAGTTGAAGATTTTTTCTCTACAGCTGGTCAGTGTGGTGTGACTCCAAGGATACCCTTGGTGCATGACTTCAACAGAAACTTGCATTGACCCACTGGCATAGGACAGCAAATCTAGAGGAAAAATGTTCATATTCTTCTAACACCAGAGCAAAATGTAGCTATTATGATTTTGAATTGTTACTCCAAAATCTCCCATGATGAGATATTTCCAGCATCTCTCCTAAAGAAGATGCTTTTTTTTGTTTGTTTGTTTTGGTGAGTCAGAGAAATTAACTTGGAAGCAATTTCTCAAGTACTTATTTCTATTTGCTGTTGTTTATGACATCCTCCCTGCAAATGCCACGTTCTGGGGGCAATACTTATAGGTGAGATGTATACAACAAACATTCCAGCATTCCAGGTAACAGAGAGGAAGTCTGTTGTCTAAATGGTTTGCTGAGAGCACTGTTACTACTGCATGGAAGGCTTTGAAGATAACACTCAGCAGCTCACACCCCCACATTTCAGACTTTTGCACCAGATGCCCAACACTCTAGATTTAATAAATGGAAAAAATATTATAATAGCTAGCATTGTGTCTGTCACATTCCTGAATGGTGTTAGTGAAAACACTGTGATTTACACATCTTTCAAGGAAGTCAGTAACTGCAAAGAAACAGTCCCAGTTAGAGCAGCTGCTGATTTTGTCAACATGTCTTCATTTCCTTAGTCAAAGCAGGACAGATTGTTCAAGTATTTAGCTGCAGGTACGACTGCAGCTGGGGTAGGAAAGGTAAATTTAATGCAATGTAATCAACTTTCCAGTCTTTTTAAAGAGGGTCATCATTGTTTCTTATCTGTCAGCAGGAGGAGGGGGTAAAAGGACACCTGATCTTTCTAAAATAGAGCAGAAAATCGGCATTGTTTTCTTCCTCCTATCCTGCTCCGCTCAACAGTGCACATTCAAACAAGCAGAAGTGTTGGTGTTTCTAGAGCCCAGCAAAGTAAAGATTTAAAACAAATAAAATAATGTCATAATAATATAACATGTTGATAGAAAAGAGCTGTCAAGGTAATTAAGACTTTGTTATAGATCAGAATAATGAAAATCACCCTGCAATTAAGTACAGGGAGGGGAAAGTTTTATAGTGAATAAAACATTTTTTCAATTCAACTGTAAACTTCTATGTATAAACAACAATTATACTGAATAATTTGACCAATCATATGTAATATATACATAATGAAAACAAAAATGGATTCTGGGCATATTTATGAGCAGGCAAAGAATGAGAATTGTGAGGCAGATCTATACATTCAGTTCCGAGATCAGATAGAGTATATAAACAATCAATACACTGTCAAGAGACATGAATCCTTGGGGCATGTTCAAGATCTCTTTTCTGACTTGCTGTCTCTGGTCATGAACATAAATCTGCTCTGCTGTAAATCTGGATACCAAGTCCTAGATGTTTCTGTGTCGTTGTTGTGCCACGCTGGCATTTGACTAAAACCAAATATAGAATAATTGTAGCGGTGGTTGTGTAGAATATAGCCGTTATTACTTGGAATGGATTTGCTTTTGCATTCAATCTAAAAAAAGGAATTCAGACAAAAAATTAAGATATAAACTAGAGCTGGAGCTGGACTACTCAGATATTTCCCTTTCCTTTCATTCTGAAAAACACATATTTTAATTCACAAAATCATGTCAGATGATTTACATTTTTGAGACCATTGAGCAAAAGTCTTGTTAAAAAAAGAATTGCGTGTTTACAGAGGAACATTTCAGATTTTTTCTGTAGAGACAAAATTTCACTTAGACCTTGTGAAACTAACTTTCCCCCTGTTCTACAATAGACCAAACAAAGCTTCAGCAGTGATATAATTACATGTGTGTGTGTATTCATGTTTCCCTCACGCTTCCCTAGAAGCATTTGGCCAGGTAATAATCTCAGATGTTATGGAGACAGGTGTTGTCCAGGGAAGTCTGAACATTAGAAAGCCGTGCTCTTTACTCACATGAGGATCCCATAAGTCAAAAACCCCTAGGGACAGTTGAAGATGAGAACTCTCAGCACTTCTATTTTTGACATTGAAAGTTTTTTACATGTAAGATCCAAATTCTAAGAAAATCTGTTCACTAAGAAAAAGGTAACAAATCTTTTTTAACATCAAAACAATAATTTAAATTTTAATTTAGACAAGGGAGCTAGTAAATCAGCTGTCCTCAGTGCTCCTTGTACAAGGTACTGTATTTCAGTGTGGGACTGTCAAAACAATTGCCTTGACCCAAAGCTCAGAGGTCAGACTAGATGACCAGAACCATAGGGGAGCAGGCCCTGTAGGCAACATGGAATCACACCACTGGTGGCTCAGTTTTTGGGCTTACCCCAGGGCTGGCAGGAGAAACGAGAGTGAGGCAGAAGGTACTGGAGTATGACTTGTCCAGCTGGGCAGTGCTGCTATTTGTGCCACTGTGCTATTTGTGATTCCTTCTATTTTGCAAGGTAATGGAGGGAAGGTTCTCTCTTAGTTCACCTCTTCCCTTAAAAATGAGTAGGAACATCTAGATCCTACAATCAGCAGCAGGTAAACATCTCCACAGGATGTGTCATCCTACCTTAAACTGAGTGCCAAAAGTAAGACAAACTGCCTTCCCAAATGCCTACTTCTTTCCAATGACTGACAAAGAAGCTCACAAAGCCATCTTAGGCTGCAGCCCTGGCTTATAAATGGATTGAATTAGGTGAGCTGGATTATCTTTTAGATTGTCCAAGAAAGTCAGGGAGTGACTGTGGGGCACAGACCCTTCTTGCAGGGATTGCAAAGCCTGTAGAAAATATACACAAAAGTTTGATTATTTCCTGTGGCAAGAGAACCATGTTCCTGATTATACTCCAGCAAACAGTTAACCGCACTTTAAATTCCTTCCTCATTAATATTTCCAGAAGTAGCAAGTGTGGTTATAATGATATTTTTTAATGGTGATTTAAATGATTCATAGCATTTACAAAGACTGTTTTGCCGTTTCAGTTATTGACCAGTTATGTCTACCACACTGCCACTGCCCTTTAAAAGATCACAGAGGTTTTTATTTTTAATGAAAGCAAGCTTCAAAAATATCCTTTGAGGACATTTCATTTTCCTTACTGCAACCATCTGAAAATACCCAGACTTCCTAAATGCATTAATTTCTGATTTTCTTCTCTTGGCCTCCCTGGATCAGGTTGACACTTGTGTTGTGCAGGGTGGTCAGGATTGTCTACCTGTGCAAGACATGCTGAGAGGCATTGCAGCAATGAGATATGAAATATCAGTTGAGAGAGACGTGTTTTTCTGGAAATCCTTCCTACATGGCTCTAGCATATTTCATGCGCAGTGAAATAATGCCGGCTACAGTGAATAAAATGCAGTGTTGCCTTGTTAGGGTGGTTTGTTTGTTTTGTTGGTTTGTTTTGGCATGGGTTTGGTGTTTTCTTTTGGTTTTTTTTGTCTCCACAAATGCCAACACAGAGTCACTTCTAGAGTGATTAGTATATGTATATGTATATGTATTACTCTGCTCTCAGTTTCTTAGGACATGATCCAGACTGAAAGCTATAATTAAGAGCAGACACTCCCTCTTCACCTCTCCGGAGACTGCAAGAGAGGATCACTGTTGCTTTTTCCATCCGACAAATAAACAAATCTCCTTTCTGTCTGTCAGCTGTGAGGCAGACACCAGCCTGTCATCCAGAAGAGATGCACACACAAAAAATGCAGAGTTCCTTCTATCATTGCAAACAGGGGGCAGGACCTCACGTGGGTCCTGGGTCAGCGTAACCACCTGTTAAAATAGAGATTTAGGACAAAATCTGCGGTGTCCTTGCAGGGACTGCAGAGGGATTTTCTTTGCCTGTGTGTGCTCTGCACACCACAGCTTGCACAGGGTGGCCTCAGCCCTCAGCAGCATGACTCGGTGCTCCTGTGAGGCAGATGGTGTCCAGATGGATGAGCTGTCTGTCTCCTCGCAGCCGGCCTGAACAGCCGCGCAACTTGCGTGAGGGCAGCAACCGCTGCGCCGGGAGGTCAGCGGGGATTGATTGCTGCAGGATGAGCTTCGACATCCAGGCGCTGAGCACGGGAACTGGAGTGCCTGACCTTTAAAACACTTTAATTAAGATGAGCCCTCAGTCTATTTCTATCCAGAGGTTAGTTACTGTGACACATCACCATGCAACCTTGGCTGTATCCCTTCTTACCCCCGTTCTGTGGGTGTGAAGCCAGCCCTTAGGTGCCCACGCTCTCTCCTCTGGGGGTCACAGAATCCTGGCTTAGGTTTGCCTGCCCTCACTAGGGTGGGACTGGCCTCTTATGATGTGTTGGGTGGCTTTTAGAGAGGGTCTCAGCTCCCTCTCTGCTGGTGTGGCAGAAGACCACTGTCCTGGGTGGGCCCTGGCCATACTGGGCAGCATATCCAGGGTGTCCCTTATCTGAAGGTGGCATGGAGTCTGGCAGCAGTGTGGGACAGTTTTGTTCAATAAGTGCACAGGAAATATGTTTTGTTTTCCCTTCCAAATGCATACCAGTGTCTAGAGAGAGCTGAGTGCCACTGCTTCTGTTCAGGTTATTTTGCCCTGTGACATAGGAAGGACAACAGGACCACCAAGTGCAGTGGCCCCATACAGCTTGCCTGAACATTTTCTCTCATTGATAATAGCACCCAGCCCTCAATAGGTCTGGAGCTGAATAAATGTCACGAACCAAAGTGAGTTTCAAAGTAGAGCACTTGGGAGAATAATCTGACCCCATTTGCTTTTTCTGCCCTTTGTCTTTCAGGCAGAAAGTACAATACTGTTGTAAGGATGACTGCAATGCTGTGGTGATACATTTGAATCAGAGTACATAGCATTGCTGCTACTTATAATACTGGGCCATATTCCTTTCTCTTGTAGCACTACTTGAAAAAAAATGATGTCTGCTTCTGTAGGTATGGTGCTCCTTAGATCCACTCCTTCTAGCCACAATTTCTAAAGTATCAGTGTTTGCAGTAACTGTTCCTGAGCAGAAGTGGAAATCAGAGGACAGATGAATGTTACCAGGTATTGAAGTCTGTTTAACACTGTCACTGGCACTTTTGGTCTAGTGAACATTGCAGACTGGCACATTACAATCTAAATCACTTGTCTCCAGATCATGGGGTTTCCCTACAGACCACCTCAAGGTGGAGTTTATAGTAGCTCTTGAGAGATTTATCCCCGAAATTTTTATTTTCAGTGAGTCAGACTGGGAAAGAAATGAGGCACTTTACTACTTTGGTGTACCTTCAGCTCTTTCTTTCAATACATGTATCTACATGTGAAATCTTTCATGGTCTTAGAAAACATTGATATGAGGCACAAAGACTAAAGCAGTATTATTTTTTTAATACAGATTTCATTTCTCACATCTCCTTTGTTATTCTTCTTGGATCAGCTAGGTTAGGACTAGAATTAAGCAATTAGGCACTGCTATTCTCAAGACTCTGAGAAACAGCAAACTGGCATTTCACATCATAGCAGGATTTAACAATAATTAAAAAGTAATTAACAGTGATTTAGCTTGTTTATGCATTGTATTGAAGAAAACCTATGCAACTGTGCTATTTTTGATGCTACTTTTCAAGTAGGTTGTTATCCAGCTGCTGTTTAATGGCAATACCTCTAAGGTTGTATTGGGAACCGCTTGATTCAGTTTGGATGAACTGACTGCTGAAATCACAGCTGTACCCTGAGATGCCTGTTAAAACCTGCCCTCACTATGCATGGCTCCCTGCAGCCATTCTCCTTCCAGAAGCTTTTTCCTTCTGCTTCACACCCAGAAGGCCTTGACCCCGTGTGCACACAAGCCTGGGAGGAGGTGGTTGTTCTCAGGTGTCTGCCCTGGCCCTGCACTGATCTGTCTCCAGGAGGCCAGGGACACGCACAGGGCAGCTCACCCTGAGTTATGTGCAACGGCTATTCACTGCAGCAGAGTGTGAGTCAGCCCCACACCTACTGAAGATACAAGAATATCCAGCAAAGTCCCTTGCTGCATGAAAATATTGGCTTATTGGAGGCAGATTCCTGCAGTCCTGAAATAGCTCTTCTGCTAATATCCTCCCTCAATTCCCCAGGAGCAGCCAGGGTTATGGATGCTCAACCTGATAGATGTCTGATACACATGTTTCTTAATAACTCAATGATAAAATATTCAGTAATCCCTGGGACTGCAGTGCCTGGTCTCTAGCCATGACCTAGCATAATTTTCTGAGCAGCTGCCTTTCAGGGCCTGAGGGCTTAATTTAGAATCCATTGAGATGAGTAGGAGTTTTCTGTTAGAACTGGTAATGCTGGATCTGGCCCAAAGGCTTGGATCCTTCACCGTCTTATTTGTATAGGTGATCCTTAGGGAGCCTGTGCTAGGAGCATTAACTGTGTAACTGTTGTACCATGCTGGCCTCCCCAAACTTGAACAAATGTGTCCTGAATCTGTTTCCTTCTCATGTATTACTTGGGAAGGAATTTGGGTCATCTGAGAACTAGGATAGAAGAGCATAGGTAAAAAGTCTTACTACAGATCTAGATGAAATTTGATGTCAAATCTCTTTTGAACACCTCTAGGCAGCATCATATCATGCAGGACAGGCCTCTGAATTTTGGGGTTGTAGCAGATCTATTAATATGCCACATTTCAGCCTGCTTTACACATTTGGTTAGATGACCTGTGATATGCGGTTGATGAAACATGACAGAGCACCACAAAAGGTTGTTTCATGACCTGGGGTAAACAGTAGGACAAACTCTGCTCAGAGGCTGGAGGAACAACTTTCACTAGTATAAAAGTGGTGGACTCCTATATTAGCAGTGAGTTAAAAATGCAGAACAGTTGCTTTCTTATAGTGGAGGTTTGTGTTATCTGGCCACAGAGATAAAGGGGATTAAAGTAAGCACTTTGCAGAAAAAGTCCCTGTGTGCCCCACAAATGCATCTGTGAGCCCCTGGGTCCAGGGTTTGTTAGAGAGAAGCCCTGGATGAGTATCTGAAGACATGGAATTGGAGTCTGCATGGGGAAAAGCTAAATGAGTAACTGGCAGAGCAGGGATGCAAAACAGTAAGCAAGGGAGGCAAACATGGGCCTCACAGTACATGAGGTCTTGTGGCCACAGCAGGTAAGTCCCATTTCTCAGTTTAATCACAGGCAGAAAAGAGGGCAGATTTAATCAATCAAAACTGACTCAGAGCTCCAGGTGGTTTGACTTTACCTGATGTAACTTCTGGCCAGTGGACTTTGGATCTATTATCAGGAAAGTTACAGAGAAGATTTCCAGTTTGAAATTTCCCAGTTGTATGACTTATTTTCAGCTGTGAATTCTTTTCTACTTTGTTCCTCTGTCTTTTTACAGCAGGTTCAGGGTTATGGAGCCACTGGTTTATTTATGTCCTTTATTATCACAGCTCAAGTGAGTATCTTCTGGAAGGTACCATCCCTGAGGCTATCACTCACCGAATCAGCCTTGTGAGCTCTTGTAATATACCTGCAGCCAAGCACAAAGAGGATTCACAGCTACTAAACACTTGGCTGCTGAAGGAACAGCTTATCTCAAATGCTGTTCTTGGAAATGAGAACAGCTTATAGCCAGCTCTGTTGGTTTTCTAGCAGCATCTCTGTGGCATTGGTGAAATGCATTGCCCAATAAACAATGTATGACTAACACCCTTAATAGTTACATTAGGGGGGATCTCTTCTTAACTCTTTTTCTTCGTTTCTGGAGATGAGACTGTGAGATTAAACAAGTGCAGCAAGGGCCAGAGCATGGGTCAAGTTTCAAAATGATGTGTGGCAGAACTGAAGAGAGGTTGCAGAAGACAAAACTGGCTGCTGCTGGACTCATCCAGGTGTTTCTGAATGTTATTACTGTGTATTAATAGGGTTTCTCTTTTACTCAACATTTGGGTTCTGATAGTTGAAAGGCCAGATTTATAGGTTAATTGATTGACAGAGCTCCTACAATCTCAGTCAAGTTTGTACCACCAGAGAGTCAAACTCTAAGGAATATATTTGAGGTGTAATTTCGATCACCATCTGCAATCAATACAGTAAACTTAATGGAGAGATTGTCACTGCTCTGAACACAGAGAAATTCTGCTGTGTCTCTCAGTGACATTGTCCCCCCTGAGGGGCAGCAGTCAGCCCAAATTCTGTTATTTCTGCCTAGTCCCTGAACCCCTGTTTTGTGAGGGAGGAGCAGCCTCAGGCTGCCCTGCACTGAGACTGCAGCTGTGATAGGTGCTCAGGAGCAAAGCCATACTACACTCTACTGATTTCCTGCCTATAATGTTCATCAAGCTGTCTCCTCTGGGAGGTTAAATTGGTAGGCAGGTTTTGCTGGATATTTTCCAAAGCAGCAATACCATTCTTTGAATCAAATGAACCCATCTTTGAAGCCAACCATCCGAGTTTATGCTTGTGATAACTTGTTCCACACATTCAGTCACTTTTTGAATATTTTCTTGCATCAGAATGTTTTATTGTCAATGACAATGGATTTTTAATGTATTTAATTTTTTGTTCTGAATGAAGCGGGAAGTCCCATACAAATATGTTTATATATGCCCTTTTTGTAAATTCATGAGTGCTTGCACATGGGTCTTGTAACAGAAAATGTTGGTCAGCCTTAGATGGAGGGCTTCTTTGTTGATGTTGTCAGTACAAGTGTGTAACATACATACAGATAGGACAGGATTCAGCCTCTGCAGTGACTGTGGAGGTTCTCAGCTGTGGTAGTTTGCCCAGAACTTTGCATATACCATGCCACACAGTTATAATAGAAGGGGCTACCATGGCTCCTTTCTATCCAGACTAATTACTTACAAAAAATGGTTCAACTTTCATTTTTGTTCAAGAGGTTTTACTGTGGACATGGTTTCCACTATCCTGGTTGTCATTTTTCTGACACTCAAAGTGGAATGCCTCTGGGATGTAAAAGCTCAGTGGGTGAAGCTCAGGAAAACCTTATATGTTTTTTTTTGTGTTCTAAAACAAAATAAGGAACTCTGGTCAATGAGCTAATTTAAGCACAATGAACTATCAAGAATTCGTTCCCAGCGCTTACATTAGAAGTTAAGCATGCTCAGACTGGCTGATCTGGAGAAAAAAATTGCTCAATTTCCATTCCAGTTAGCACACAACAAACTCTGTGAACAGAATAGCAAGGACAGAAGAAGACATATAAAGTTAGGATGTTCTCCTATCCCCAAAGGACCAGGAGAATAGTGAGATTTATTTTCATGCTTTTTTGAACTCATTATGTTCCAAAGTTAGGAGGAATATAAAGTAAATGACCAAAATCAAGGAAATGCTGGCCAGGGACCTGTTCATTATTGTGTCTGTGGCTTGTCAAGGGTGAGAGATGAAGCCAATATACTAGCTAGAAATTAATAATCCTTTTGATCACTAGATCTCTTTATAACTCAGCATTCAGCTTTAGCCCAGTACTTTACTCGAATAAGTTTGATTTAGTCTGTTTGTAGAACATCTAGCAATAAAACTGTTCTCAAAGTTATGTAACAAACGTGATAGGAACAGTAAATCTACGCCCAAGCTGGCCTGTCCTAAACTTCTTACCACCTCGCCTAGGGCGGAGAGAGGCACAAAGTGAACATACTCTTTGTTGGCTTCTAGAATGACTTGCACACTGGTGAGGTCAGGTACCCACTGCCAGTGGAATGGAGGGGAACCTTTCCTTGGCAGGTATCAGAAATGAGCTCTAGAGCAGGGGGCCAGCAGTGGGAAGGCAGATAGAGCTGAGAGCATCAATTACTGCGACACCATCCTTCAGAGCAGTCATTAAAAGGTCCTGGAGGAAGATAGCAGGGAGGGAAGCATCCAGAATATTCTTTTACCACTGATAAGCACACAGCCACAGACTAATCAGAGTGGATACTATTCAGTTTGTGCCACTCCTGTTTCTGTTTTGCCATCAGCTGTGTGGTCTGCATAAGGAACACAGCTGTTGTGGGACTGTGCAGGGACAATCTGTGCTGGTGTCGTTTGAATGAGGCTGCATTCCAGGTGGAGGTTTTCTGTTTCTTTGTTTTGATCTGATCTGGCAGCACATTCTCCAGGAAGAAAACATGAATTATAAGAATTAATTAGCCTTGATTTGAGATGCACAGTGAGTGGTGGTGAAGAAAGGAAAAAGATGGTTTTTATTTTGCCTTTTTTTTTTTTTACGGCTGTTCAGAATTGTTTGACTGTATGTAGACCATCTGACGAAGAAAACAAGTCAAAAGTGGAATCACGATCCTTTTCTAATGCCAAAGTGAGCCAAAGGCATTCTCTGTCATTTTGAACAGACTGGACACATGCAGAATGGATGACTAATGCCCATAACACAGGCTTTACTTCATTTGATTATGTCATTTGTAGTTTCAGCACTTTCCCAAGAGAACTTCATTTATTTATATTTAAAGGGTATTTTTTCCTAAATAGCCATAGCTAAGAAGGCAAAGCATTAAGAAAGAGTAATTTCCTTTTGCTGCTATCTATGACAGTGACCTACTGAAAGAGTCATTGCATGGGGTTATGGTGTAGCAATATGTTAGGCAGGACTCCCGAGATCCCTTACAGCCTGTTTTCTGTGATTTTTACACACAGATCGCTTTCTTCTAGGCTATTTTCAGAGATACAAGATGTCCTGTTCTGGGCTGTGTGAGGTAAAGGAGACACAGCTGTCAGGGACCAGGGGTTGTCTTTTAATTTAATCTTTCTTGCTCTAATTCACTGAAGTATGTTGTTTGTGTTTGCATGGATAGGAGAATAACCTTATTTGTGTTCTGACAGTAACTGGAGGGGCTGACTGCTTCTTAGTAGAGGCACCAGGCACTCTGTAGCAACCAACTACATTTAAATACATAGCTACTTTACACCAAAAATAATCAACATACATGCAGACAAAGCAGGCACAACAGAGGCAGGCAACTATCCTTAACTCTGCTCAGTCATAATACTACACAGTAACCACAAACCCCTGATGATTGCACGGCTGGATGTTCTATAATCAGTTCCCTGATTCTCAGTTTCCCAGCTTATATTGCCTGAGATTTGGATAATTACAGTAGTCCCTTAATGTATTTTACCCTTGAATTATTGACAAGTGCTTTCAACCTTAAATCCACTTAAATGTAGAATAGATTTCTGAACTGATCATTATGCTGTCTTGTGTGTCTCTTCTATTACCCTTCAGAGACAAAGTAGTATTTATATTTATTGAATATTTACATTTTTATATGAAGGAAGTGTCTGAAAAAACCCCTTGGCTATGGACACATGACAAAATATCTGAATGAGATTGTTACCTTTTCTCCTACTCCATTTCTTTTGTTGCTTATTCTTCTTATCACATTTAAACTCATCTTACCATTTTCTTCCTTTTAAAATCAAAATTTCTCGAGATGGAAGCATATTTAAAGCACACCAGGCATGTGATAGTAACAGGTACAAAAATAAACTTGACGCTCTTAATTTAGAGAAAGATTTGACAGCCATACAATCATGACATTTTTCTGTCTGACACGGGCAGGAGGATTCCTCCCACAGTCTCAGGATAGTTGATTTTGATAAGAGTTGTGGTCACACTCAATTTTTCCTAACCCTATACCAATTTTATTCTGGTTTTGATCTGACTTAGAAGTGCTGGAAATTATTCTAAGTACCTATGTTAGGGGTCTATCTGAATCACCTCTTGGAAAAAACATTCTCCTGCTTTGGACTACTGTGAATTTAAGAATATTTTGCTGCTAGATATTTTTAGGTAAAAAATGACAATAATCCCCGTATTTTTGGTGCAATGACCTGTACTCCCCTATCACTGTAAGAAATCATCAAATAAGCACAGTGTAGTTACTCCAGGCACAGCTTCTGCCTTAGTCCCAGGGCCCAGAGAAAGAACTGCTCTCATCCACAAGCTCTCATCCCTGCTCTCACTCACAATCTTGGAAGATGCACCTTGGCTTATCAAGCAGAGTGTTGAAGTGCCACAGCCACGTGTGCTCTTGGGGATGATATTACAGTGCTTAAAATACAGTTTAGATGTTCTGGACTTGTTTAAATATTCTGGACTTGCCCTCAATCAGAAGAGGGAAGCAAAATCAGAGGTGTGAATGAGCTGAAACTCCAGAAGCCCAGCTGAGGTGCTTTGCCTGTCCAGCCATGGATCCCCACTCATTAAGGTCTCCCCATGTGCAAAGAGATCACATGCATACATCTGGCATCTGCACATCTAATCCACTCACATCTGGCATAAACTGCCCAGGGAATACCTTGCATGTCTCGCTGTTTCTTGGTATTACGTGTGAATGTAATTCTCAAAGCACTGTTTTTAAACCTAGTCCTGTGTATTTGATGCTTCAGCAGAAGACATTTATAGAAGGGTGGAAAATGGTCTTCATAAGAATAATGGTGTTCTGCGTTTTAAGTCTCAGAAGAACCTGGATTTAGAACTGGGATCATCAAATGGGTAAGACTTTTCATGCTCAGAAGGGGACAAGGTCACTTGTGAAATGGTAATTTCCATGTCAGCTAAGTTGTTTTCTGGGAATCCTTCAACAAAGGCCTGAGGGCCACCGTGTCTCATGTTTGCGCTCATCCATAAATTGTTTTCCTTGCTGTAAATGTGAGATTACATTAACCTCCGCCATTGATGACTGATTGCATCTACTTTGGGAATGCTTTTAAGAGGACATCAGGTTTTCCAAAGATACCGATGATGAGTGGTACTTGGAAAGGAAAAGAGTATTTTCTTACACCAACAACCGCAGATGACTTCTCTGAGATGTTGACTCCAAATTCACTGTTTTGTTTCCTCCCTTCCCTCTCTCCCAAAAATCCCCAAATCATTTGAATTGGTGTGCTGGCAACAGATCCATTTAAAATACCACTTCACCTCTTTCTTCTCCCTTTCCAAGCAGTGTTAGTATCTGGATTTAGACCTATGTTCCTTAAATGGATGAAACTCTGCACACTCAGCAACAGGGAAAAATGCATTTATAAATGGGTTAATCTCTTTGCCAGTTGAGTTTATTTTCAGGGAGTCTCAGCCCTTTTCCCTCTCCTGGATTTCAATATGTACAGGCTCATGTAAAGCTAGTGATATAAATCGGGTCAGCTCTGAGATTAGAGGTGTGGAGGCAAGGCAGAGAGAACATAATCAGTGCCTGCACGCTGCTACAATGCTAATGACATGGTTACAAGCAGTAACTTTAATCCCAAATGTCCTATGTGCTCTGCAAAAACGTGTCGAGCTAACCTGCCAGGATTTGAGATAAATCTACTGAATTGGACTGTGGCCTTTTTTTTTTTTTTAAGTGGCAGATGTGAGTTAAAAAAAAAAAGCAACAAACAAACCAACAAACCAAACAAACCAAAAAACCCTAATTCAAATGCAGAGATTTAAAAATAGAAGCTAAACCAGTTTCAGATTTCTGGCTAGATGGCAGATCATCTGGTGAAAAAAAAAAAAAATACAATGGCCAGCATATATTTTAGAAAACAGAAGGAGTTTCAGTATAGCAATGAGTAATGAAAGACAGACGAAACACCTCATATTTCTGCAGTATGATAATTATCACTCAGGTTGTGGCCTTAATTGTCTGCAACTATTGTAATTCAGCATATGCAAAACTGTGAGCTAGCTAGTTGTTCAGTTCCATACTGTAATTATTACAAGCATTAACAATTAATATTTGTGGATAGTATTCCTGGTAGAAAGGTCTTTTTAAAAATTCTTTCCCAAGGTGATTTGTTATATAAGTGCACGAATCCCAGACTGGTACTTCTAATTAAATCAGAGATTTCTTCCGAGGTGAGCATGTTAGATAACAGAGACAGAAAGCTGCATGGCCAAGCACACAGGTTGTTGAACTTATTTTTAACCTCTTTATCATACTTGGTCCATCTTTCTTCAAACAGATCAGCTACTAATAGCAACTGCTTTTGGGACTTGTTAATGTTTCTGTAGGATTAGTTTGGATCAGACTGTCTGCCAGTTTAGCCCAATTTTATAACACTGATGAAGGATTTGTCTTGAAAATACCAGAGCTGCAGCTACAGGACCAGGATTTAATGAAACAGAGTAGACCACACATCACAAGTAACAAGGTCCCTTTAGGTATTTGAAGATTAGTGGATAGTACCAGTGTTTGAGTCCTTCTAGCTTTGTCTTTCATCAGGTGCTTTTGGATTTTTGCACTTCAACTGATAGTGTATTTTGGGGTTGTATTAACAATGTTTTACTGATTTAACATGATTATGTATGTGAAATTGTATGGATGCTTGTTCTCATGCTTATGGAATTCATGGCTTAAGATAAGATCTGAGAAACAACCAGATATTTCACTGTAACAGGTAAATTAAGGAAATAATCTTTTAATGAGAGGTTGGGCAAAAGCTCTCTGGGGAGCATAGTGACAAGGTCAGCAGTTCAGCATCTTCTTGTTAAATCAATAGAATTATCAACAAAGTTTCTGGATAATTTATTCATTGAAGCTGCATTTGGCAGTTCAGTTCAGTGTAGAAAAAACATTGGTGGAGACCAAATAAAGCAAAGCTTGGCTTTGGTTTAAAAAACAAGTTTAAACCCAAAACATATTCTTGGTTTGGTAAGATGGATATTTTTGTTAAGATGTTTTGCTATGGAATGGACTTTTTTACGTAAAATAAAATAAAATATTGCTACTTGAAGTTTGCTAGTGTCATGTGTATCTATCATGTGCCCTCCCATGTGTCTCATTCCCCCCTCCTCTATCAAATTTAAGCCAATTACACAGATCCTGAAAAAGTAAATCAGGTCTAAGAGCTCAGACAGATCTAGAGAACCTATTCAAGACAAGGATCTTTCCAGGTCTGATAAGGAACCATACTTAAGTTAGATAATAAGACTAGTTTAGTTTTTCTAATTAGGTTAAATTACTAGTATTTTCTTCTTTACCATATATTTTATACTAGAAATTGGTTGTTCCATGAGACTATGTCAATTTATTTTTGTAATCTTTCCGTTCAGCCCTGAGAGCGAAGAGATCTGAGCTTTATCTAAGTTCACAGCAGTGAAATCCTGAGTGAACTAAGAGTAAATGAACATTTTTATTACAAAGTTCCCATTGACTAGAAAAGTATCCCACAGTCAAATGTTTTTTATATCCATAATTTTTTTTTTTTGTAAAAGCTGATTTCATAACCTCCAAAATCCACAAAATATCTCTTGGTAAGAGATGTTTCTTATCTCTTTTGCCAATCAATTATGGTCTGCAAGCTTCCTAAAATTGAATTCCACTTCAAATACTCCTTTCTCAAAAACATGTTTCTGAATTGCACGTGTACTGCAGAACTAAGGCCATGCAACTGAAGGCAAACCCCTGTGATGCCCAGGCAAAGGCAATTTCATCAGCTGCTGTATGTCAGCAAACTAGCAGCTACCATGAGTGCTTGAACACTATGAAGATGTGATTTTCTAGTTATCTTACAGCTGTGCTCAGAAATCCACTTCTTTGACTTTAATTTTTTCCCCATTTCTCCTAAGGTTTTGCACAGTGGGCAGCAGTTGCAAAGCCTTGTGCACAAGCACAAGATTTAATGCAGAATATGTGTATGCAGGTGGAGCTAGAGTCCTGAACCAGCAGTCCTGTTAAGTACATCCTAAATTCCCAGAGTATGCTGCAATGCTTCACTGAATAAAGACAAAGCTTCTTGCATGCTTAATGGTAAATACCTTTCTGGAGAAAGACCTTATCTATCAACTTATTCCAGGTATTGTTCAAGTCTGGAAATTGCAGTTCTCGAGAACATCAGTATTACCTGATGCACAGCACATTTTACTTGATCTCTCTACAAATCCCAACAACTTTGTGTTCTTACTTGCACATCTGTGGTGAGACTCAACAGTAAGTCACAGACATTAAGATTTAGGTACGTAGATGCAGCCAACTATGTAGGAAAAAGCTGTCTAAACTTTGTTACACTTAATGGAAACCTAAGCAAGGCAGCTGACAGGCTGCCTGCTGCTCTGCGCTCTTCAAGTCACTCTCCAACAGCAGCCTGCATAAGGAGCTCCAAACTCCACTGAGTTTGCCTTTGAGCATCCTGCCTGATGTCCTGCTGAAGCTTTGGGAAGCCATGGGTCTCCTCTGTAATGTGTGCAACATCTGTCACCTTTGTGCAGTGCTCCCAGGTGTCCTGTGACATCTCCAGTGGCACTTGAAATCTACATCTGAGAAATGAGTCAAGAAGTTTATCTTCAGTGACTAGAGAAGGAATTTTAAACTTGGATAATATGCGGATGCTGTCACTGTGGGTTAGAACCAGATGATCTTTTAGGTCCCTTCCAACCCAAATCATTCTTTGATTCCATGCTTTAGACTCTGAAATGCATCAACTTTTAAAAAAGTATTCTCATGTTATTCATGCAAGTGCCATTCAAAAATATTTACATTCTTTAATACTAAAAGCAGAAACAGAATATTGCTTGAGTTTTAACACAGCTGATTAAAAATCTGTGCTTTCTTATCACTCCCTGAATTGGCAGCACAGCACCAACTGTCTGGTCTTTTAGGGAAGAGTAAGGGCTCTGTAGAGCTAAGAGATATTTGAAATTCTTCTCTGTCTACAGTGCTTTGAAACTTTCTCTATAAATTCTTGACTGAAACCTTTAGACGCACAGATTTTATTTTGTAGGCAAGATAGTGCGGGCAAGATTGGCCAAGTGACAGTCGAAAATCTCTCTCCCAGGGCTGGCAATTCTGATCAAAAGAACACAATATATGGCCTTTTGCAAAACAAGCAAGGACTGCGAAGTTTCTATACTGATGTGCTGTGCACATTCAGAGCTTTAAGAAAGAGATGAAGGAGGATTTTTGCAGGTGAAGGGGAAAAAAGCTGGGGCAAAGAAAAAAAAAAGAAAAAAAATTTCCAAAGCACCTTGCCCCAAGTGTAAGCTTGCCTAAGATACCTCAGTCTGTGAAACATTCATACAGTTTTCATAGTCTTTACTGGTTGTAACATCTTATGCTTTTATTTGGATGTGCTAGGATGTTTCAGCCTTCAGTCATTTCTGTTCTTTTTGAGCCCTGTAGACAGTGTTTTTCACCTGTTAATCTCCTAGGTATTAAAGCTGTGAAGGAATTTGAAGTGTCTCAGTGCTGGGAATACTTTCTAAGGTGCGCACTTCTCTTGTGCTTTGAGGTATAAGAAAGAATATGACAGATCTTGCATGTTTGTAAGGTCTCTCTGTATTTAAAAAAACAAACAACACCACTTATGTTGTATCAGATGCAATACTTCGTTACATCATGATGCCTCTTTGATGATCTGACACAAGCTCTGCTTGACCAATTCAGTTTTGCTCCGAAAGCCAGATTCAGGCCAGCCGGTTTGGCTGAACAAGATGAGGAGAACACAGAATTATGCCATCATACTGAAGTGGGGCTGACAGGAACAATTCATCCTTCTGTGGTCAGTGCCCATTCCCTTGTGGTGCAGAGACCACACACTCTAGGAGCTGGACGTCCTTCTGCACACCTACGAGGTGACTTCTGGCAGAACTGGCAGAACAGCGGGGCAGATCTTTTTGGAAGGACGTATGAGGAAGGCAACAGGGATGCATAGGAAGAATGGAGGATGCAAGCAAGCTGGACACTAAATATTTTAGGTTTTTACAGATTTCTTTAGAATTTCTAATGAAATAAGAGTGGGAAAATATACCAGGTATGCAGTGTTTCGATTTTCCCTTTTTTCTTCCTCTCTAATAACTAAAACCATAAGGACAATAAAATCCCACATATAAGAAATGCATCAACCAAGAAATAACACTGATGGATATAGAAATATATGTAAACTCCTTACATAATACATAATGGGTAGCAAAAGTCTGAAGTCTTCACACATTTTAGTTTTTGTATAAAATTCTGTTGGCACTAAGCAAAACTGTTGAGCGCTATGTCAGTGTACAGATATTCTAAGCATTTTCACATTTTCACAAACTAACTATTTGTTGCATGTATATAGAGTAAAGAACAAAAGATATCTAGAGGTCAACCACTGAATTCTCTCTGTATTGCTGAATGTAGAGTCTGGTCCATGAACTCAGCATGAATGACCACATCTAAGACAATTACAGTTGAGTGAGTTGGATACCATTTACTGCTTTTAAAAATCTCTTGGCCTGATCATGGGAAAATGAACAGACTTTCCACAACACAAAACTGCAATTTATCAGAGATAAAATGGCAATTTTTCTCTATGTTCTTACATAGAGAAAGAGTAACTAGCAAATGAAAAAATACCACAGACTGATGTCACGTGAATTATGAGAGCTTCAGCTGATGACAGTCTACTAATAGACAGGCTTCAAAAGAAAGAAAGAAAGGAAAGAAGAAAGGACAGATTTAAATAATGACCTGGTTACATATTCTGCTTAAAATTGGGCTGTAAAGGTGTCCATTTAATAAGGCAATGGACTTCCTTGCTATGCAGTGTCTGCTCCAATCCTATCTCTATCAGTGGAGCTACATCATTGTAATGCATCACCCTATTTTGGTGACAATACACAGTGTTTATGCCAGTAATATGGCAAAGAGGACCATTCTGAAAGTGGCAACTCAACAAAAAGAGTACTGGAAGACTTAATATGGAAATCTTCTGTCTTTTAGTATCCAGTTTTAATTTTGCATTTTGAGGTTTTAAAATTTATTAAACTATTCCTTGCCTTATTCATCTGAGTCATTCTTCAATCTCCTCCCAGCATTCTGTTTCTGATTAGTACTCATTAAGTAACAGCAATAATAGAAAAAAATTACTATCTCGTCCTGTAAAAATTGGCATTTCTAATAACTGTACTATTTCTGCAGCTGAATGTCACATACAGAATACAATCTGAAGCAATGCTAAACTTTAAAAATCTCTTTCTAAAGCATATTGTGTTTCTTTTGCATTTTCATTATGACTGTGACCTACTATGTTTTCTCAATAGTTTATTTTAATAATGCTGATATTTCCTTATGTGAAGTAAACAATAAAGCTAATCTTTCCACTGTAGGAAAAAAAACCCCCTCTGCTGTAGAAATAATTAAATGCATGATTGAGCAATGTGCCAAAAAGAAGGGCAAATTGGATAATCCAAACATCTGGTTTTGTTCACAAATGCAGTGTAAAGATCCATAAACCTATCCAGGGTACACATAGACTGCTTTACATTTAAAAGTCAAATTGACTACCTATAGAAGAGGATCTCTTTTTTCTTATTAGAATGGTCGAGTTTCAAGGTTCTTAACAATGAGGCTCAGTACATATTTCAGGTGAAACCATGGAAACTGTAAGGAGCCATTTTACTCAAAATAGAAATACCACAAATGACCTTGACATTTGGAAGCTGATGCTGCACATTGTCATTTAGATTGTGAACAATGGGCATATTATCATGTCCTCTGTTCCAAAATTGTTATTGCTCTTCCAAGAAGGAGCATTTGAAAGCTGGGGACACCTCTTTAATGGGTGCAAGGGGTCCCCTGTGTTGAGGAAGACATTTGGTGCAGCTGCAGGTTGAGCTCTGGGTGATGGAAGCCCAGAAAAGAGCCCGTGAACTGCTGACCTTCTGTGTAACAAAGGGCTCATGGTCCTGTGGCTCAGCCAGGTGAGGAACACTCAGAGATGCAGCAGGAGCGATGACCTCCAGATTCCTGAGCACTTAGACTCTGCTGGTATAAAGGCCCAGAGCTTCCCTTGTTCCAGGTCCCTCCTTGGAGGCAACCATTTTGAGCTGTTGTTTTGTTATTTCACCGCAATTAGATTCTTATAAGGGTCAAGATGTTTGCGACTCTGATGTAGGAAACCTGGGATCAAGGTGAGGAACCCTGGTCTGACTGTGTGAGCGTGGGATGTGCAGCTATGAAGGAGCCTTAGTCCTAGCTTAGGTGGTGCCAGTGTGGCTCCTGGGTGGTCAGACAGGGAAGTTTCCTCAACACCTCTTTTATGGGCATTCTTTTATGGAGACTAGGGTGAAAAGGATGAAGCATGAAGGAAGACATGACAAATCGTAAATGATGATGCTTGAGAGAGAAGCACTCTGAGGAAATCATTTGCACCTGAGGACTGTAGTTTTAATTCTCCCTGAAGGCGCAACAGGGAAAACTTCTCCCCTGAGGCAGCTGAGTGTAAACGGTTATGTGTAGAGACAAAATTTTTCTACCTTACATGTCTAAACAATACCAAACATTTCAAAATACTGCTGCATTTACAGATTTAATCTTCTCAAGGATTGCTGGATGATGTGATTTCTTAGTCTACAACTCCTGCATAACATTCAAACTGCTACCATCTTTAAACAGTTAAAACCTGCAAACATTATTTATGATTTTTGCTATCAAATCATCCTTCTAGGAGCCATATTTCTCGTCCTCTTCGAATGAAATGCTTGTTGTTGATCCAAGGCCAAGGAGAGAATGGGGAAGTCAAACTTCTCAGAAGAGGACCCCTCCTAACAGGGTCCTACAGGAACACACAAATAGACAAAGTCATAGAGGTTTCAGATGCACTCCAGTTCTTTTTTTCTCAGAGGACAATATAATGGGTTAAAGGCTGGAGAATAGGTGCATGGCAAAGGAAATGTCACCACTGAGTTTTGTGGGGACAGGATTTTACCCTTTGACTTTGGACAACATGTAACTTCTAGGGTGTAGCTAACACCTAAAAAAGGCTCTTTTTGAATTCACAGCCCACATCTAATTCACAAACCAACACATCAGTGGGAATTTCTGCTTGCAGAGTGCAAGTACAAGAGCTAGTGCTGGGTACCACGTGAGGAGAGAGCAGTTTGATTTGTCTTCTCCAGTGATTTTATACAGCTCCATTGAATCCACAACCTTTCTTGCCCTTTTTTCAGTCCAACTATTTCCTTTTATTTGTTACTAGTATGAGAGTAGTCTCTGTATGAGTATGCCTGTGTACATGCATATGTGCATGTAGATAATAATGGTTTTCACTAGTATTCTCTTTCATTTTGTGGAGTAATATTCCTTGCCAAGATTTTTAATACCTAAAGAAACCTGCTAAAACTGCCTTTGAAGCTTTACTTGTTTTGTCTTGTCCTTATGCTGGGAGCAACTGTTTCTTTAGGTGATGGATAGGAAACCCATTTTCTGACACTTCAGATCCAGCAATAATAGCTGCAGGGGCAACCATGACAGACTAAAAATATCAGAGTGAAAATCTGGTCTATGAGCTACATTATAGGCAGTATTTTATTTAAAACCTATTTATGATTAATTTTACATAGCCATTATACATGCAAAATAATTTCATTTCATTCACAACAAGCAACGTTGTGTAGTGAAAGTGAACACACTTCAGCATTTCTTGTACAAACACAAGCTCTGTCCTTGTGGCACCGAAGGGTTTCTGAGGACTAGTAAAGACAACTAAAAACTCAATGTTTTCTCCTGCTGACAGTGGCAGCAGCAGTCCCAGAGATGTCCTATATGATATCAAGCCTAGCATGAGAATCTTGAGGTCACACTCTGCAGTGTGTCCTTCAGCACTGCACAACACCCAGTTCTTAATGGTCCCCACAGACATTTCATAATAACACAAAAAGTAATACAAACCATTTTTTTGTAAGTAAGAAAATGAAAAATCACCATCTGGGTAAAAGCAGGGCTGTAGTGTCTTGATCTGGCTGAGAGGACTCATTCTCAGAGGTGAACTTGGGTCAACAGCCTTCATATACTGCTTGGTCCCTAACTTTTTTGCATGTCGTATTATTGGTTATAGATATAACAGAGAAAATAACATGTACTTAGTATCTAGGCCAGGACCATATTGCCAGCTGGGGTGAGTGGAGAAAGGGAGCTGATAAAGCCTCCTCCCTTCACAGTTGTGTGGAAACTGTATTTGCAGAAATGCTGAGGTCTGGCAATGCCTCACTACTCCAGATGGTATTTCTAGTGAAAATGTCCCACCTCCCTGCTAGGATTTAACCTGCTAGCTAAAGCTAAAATTAGAATAGGTCTTCCCCAAAATGCCACGACAATAAATATTTTACAAGTGTCTGTGACCCTAAGCTGAAGAATTGCATAGGCTGGTGACTAAGTTTAGCATTTATAGGTAATTATCATTTAAAAAAGCACTGGAACAATCACCTTCCTCTTCTTGACAGTAATGAGATAACTGGATCACATCTGGAGTACACAGTGGAATCTGCAGTATGATTGCAGAAATTGACTGCGGAAACAGTGGGGCTAGCTTGCTTTTCCCTCTTTGAGAAGGTATTCTTTCAGCCCAATGTATGTCCAGCTGTCCTGTGCAGGGAACACTGAAAATGCCAGTCCCTGTGATGTGCAGGGCCCAGCAGATCAAGTCACCACATCTCTGCTGTGCTGCCTCTCACCTCAGCTCCAGTGCAATGAGGTTCCCCAGTCCCTGCTCAAGTGATGAACACCGCATTAAAGTCTGTGTTTATGCTCAGTGACAGCTAAGTGGCTGATCTCAGCCCTATGGGTAGAACAAACCCAAAAGTATTTTCCTGAACCACAGGGAATCACTTTTTCCTTTAACTCAGAAGACAATTTGGGCCACACAGATCAGAGCTCAGGGCAGTAGTAGGGTAGTCTTTAACATGGAATGGGAGGCTGCAATAGTTTAAATTTACTGATGGATTTCATAAATAAGCCTCCACAACTGCCATGCCTAAAAGCTTTCTTGGGTCAGCAGCTTCAGAGACTACTGCTTGTTGAAATGAGCCTTCAGAGTTCCCCCATTAAAAACATTTTTTTTGAGGATAAAAGGTGAATAATGCTTCAGCATATGGTTCCTCTTAAAGCATTTCCTTCAGTTCTTTTTTCAGCCTTATAATAATAAACACGTAACTTCAGAATAATTTTGCATGCATTCCTCTAAGAGATCTGCTTGTTTTATTTGTATAGGACCTTAAGTCTATAAAATATGCCTTATTTTGGGCAAATTATTCTTCCTAAAACCCAACAAAACCCTCTCTCATATCTGGCCTAAATTTGTTTTGAAAATTGGTACATATTTACCAGCTGCTTTCCTGGCTAGCTTTTTGTAACTCCTTTTATACTGTACTGCTTCAGACCAGCTAATTGTAAATAGCTCACTACATTCCTTTCTGGTTTTCATATTCTAGGTAGGGAATTTGGTTTAAATGTGGAGGTGCACAGTAGCCTAAGGGCTTTGAAATGGCTTTACCATTCCAGAGGTAGGTAGGAGAAGTCTTATGGACTTATCTCAGAGTATAATTCTCATTTCAGCAGTTTTCTCCCTCTTCAGGTCTACTGAAACAGGAAGAAGCTAGCTTCTGTACTGGCAATTGAAGAATGTTTTTAATATTCTCAGATTCACTGAACTGATTATATTAAATCATATTTTAGATGCCAGTGTTTCATGAGAGTCTATTCTCATCACTCCTTCTCGTATTACTCTTATTTTGTGCTACCTTTGTCTATATTCATCAGTGCTCAATTACTTTATCTCTACTCTCTAATTAAACTTGCCCATGATTTTATTTAAAGATATTGATTCTGAATGGCATGCACTTTGCCTGGACAAATACTCTTTCTCTTTGTGTGAAGGCAGAAGTACTGATTCTAGGTGGCACATGGCTGAATCCCACCCGAGGTGACTGCTGGGTGACATTTGGGAGCACCAATTCAGACACTGGAAGGGGCCAGGGAAATCTTAAGATGTGTCTCTACCTCTAGACACACAGTAGCTTTACTTAGAAGCTGGCAATGAAATTGATTTTTTTCTTGTTCACTGTTTAATGGTGCAATATAGATTTTGTGGGTTTTTTGGTATTTTGTACTAAACCCACTCTAATTTGAAGTTACTGATGTTCGTGGTCAGGCCACACTGAGCCCCACTAAAAGCCTACCATGTCCCAATGACTGGCCTTGGGGGATGATGACCCAGGAGTTCCCAGATATATTTATGTTCCTGTGTACTGCCTTTTGGGGAGGATATTTTTACTCACTGGCATTCTTCCATGTTTCTTCTATTGTGGCACAGCTATTTTGTGATTTTGCCAGCGTGTTTCCCCTGAGAGAAACTAGTGATCAGGTGGGGGGAAAAAAACAATGAGCAAATGTTCTATTCTAATACAGAATTTTGAATTTGCTTATGAGCAAAGAATTCAAGCAGTTATTTCCAAGTATTTTGACTTCGTCACCTAACATTTAAAACTAGCACACGTAAAAGCATATGAGTTTAGAGAGAAGAGTAATGTTTAAGGTTGGTTAATGTCATAATGCATATATTAGCCAAACGCACTAGCTTATAAATAAATACAGAACTCTTGCCAAAGGGCTGCTGAAAGGTGACATTGGAATAAAGCGGCTGAGAAATGATATCTTTGTGAATGAGTGAGATGGAAGTCTGGTTTAGTGTTTGTTCATGGCTTTGATCCTGGGTTCAAACAATACTTTCACAGTTTTGGATGAATGTTTATATCATTTGAAAAGCAGGATGTAGTAGAGGGACTGGGACTTTCAGGGAAAAGATGTGAACACAAAGAGTGAAATCACATTGAAAGGCACAGTACAACCCCCTTCCTCCTCTCCCATGTAAAATGTCTGAGTATCTCATGCCTCCTTAATGCCTACTGCTGTGGCAGCAGGAAAAAAAAGGCCTAAAATCAGAGGTATAGGGCTTAGGAAACAATTACAGGCACCAAATGTGTCTTTGCAGATATCATCCCTCATCTTATTACCGCTAGGCTACCATGGCCCGGTATACATTCCTAACAAAGTATGTGTTCAATAATCTGATATGTCTTGCTTGTAAATAACTTGGAAAAAAAGATATCTTTGATGATTAGCTGGTGGATTATCTGCCTTTAGATATATCTTGCTTGGGGCTGGAGTGGAGCACTGTGCTGCAGAATGAGTGGTGGCTCAAAGCTGCCCAGAGCCTGTGGTGCTTGAGTGAGGGGCTCCAGTCTGGCTGGCTCCAGAGGGGAGGAAAGGGCTGGCTCCTCTCCTTCGAAGGATGAAGCCCTCACTGCTTTCCTCAGACCTGAGATACTGCCCTGATGAAGGTTCTGTGCTAGCTCTGAAAGCTTCCTACATCATCCCCCTAACCTCTGCCCCACCAGACAAATCCCTAGCAGTCTGACATGTTACAAGATTGGGAATTAGAGCCTCTTCCTGCCCCTGCCTCCTATTTTGTTACTTAGCATTTATCAATATGATCTCAAGATGTTAATGGTATGTATAAAAAGAAAACATGTTTTAGCTTCTCCTCGTGTCTTTAATGCTTTATGTTTTTAAAATTTTATTTTATTCTTTACATGCCTTATGCATAAAACCTGACACATTACAGTTCAGTTTACTTTTCAAAATAAGAGGTTTTCTCTGTGTGTTTGCATAGGAGACAGACATAAATAACTGAGAGTCAGTCCCACTTTTAAGATGCTTGCCTAGCTTTTTTAGAAATGCACATTGGACTTTCTCTTGAGAAGGAAAGTCTAATTTTGAACACAACTGTTAAAATTATCTCAAGCAGATTCACAGTAACTTACTTCCTGAGACTTGGCATCTTCTAAAATAAAACAGTAAGCCCTATAAAACCATTGCTATGACTAATATAAGTGTCATGGGCTTTATCGTGCTACTAGGCACTCAAAGGAGAGGCATGTTATTGGCATGGTGCTGGATTCAGCCCTGCAACAAGCAAGGCGTATCAGAGCCTTCCCTTTGCAGGTGTCCTTCCCACCTGCTGCTTCTGACTGGGCCCCACCCTGGCATAAGTGCTTCACCACCTCTCCATGGATGGCCTGGTGATCCCTGGATGGCCAACTGAATCCATCATTCCCACTGCCCTGGCCCCAGTGTGCATCGTGGGGCTGCTGCCTGGGTGGGAGTGCATGGCAGAGGCAGACTACAAGGGAGGATGGCTTCAGTGAGAAAACCTAGTCCTTTCTTCTGAGACATGCACGGTGTTAATACTGATGGCTGTTACCTCTAAGTTCAGCCATTATTTCTGAGACTTTCTCTCTTCTTCCTTTGCCTTTCCCCCATTGCTTTGCACCTCCCTGTTATTCATGGTTTCTTTAATTCATTCATGAGACTGTAGCTAGTTCTTCTCTGGAGACCAACAAACGTTAACGTGGATGTCTCCCAACAGTATCTCACTGAGGTTAAGCTCATTTCTTGTACTAAATGAGCTCTTTAGTATAGGATCTGCTGTTACAAGTGCTCTCTCTGACATCTGAAATAAAAATAATGAGCTGTTCTCTCCCAGCAGTGAGCTGCCCTCGGGAGTTCATTAGGACACTAGCTTGGTGAGGGTCCCCGAGGAGTGACACTTCTTGTCCTTTTGCTTTATGCTTCCCAACCCTCATGCTCCAGGAGAATCTAAAGTCCTTTAGCCTCCTAATGCACATGCTGTTTTGCTTATTCTTTTACTAATATTGGGCTGGGAATGAAGAGAAGTTGTTGCCCAAAAATGGCAGCAGTGTGAGGGAAAAGGGGAAGAAAGACAAGTGTGTTGATTTATTGCATTTGTGACATTTCACCAAGTGGAAAACCTGGCTGGAAATGTGAAACACTGAAGGAAAAGCAGAGCCATCAACTCATGCCACCCTTCAGCTGAGTTTTTTTCCTCTTTGTGGCCTGAAATAGACGAGGCTGAGGTACCTTTTGGGCATCACCAGCTTTCTGAACCATCAAGGACATCTAAAGCTCCAAACTGTCAACTACTAAAGCGTGACCTTAAAAAGACATTGCCTTGGTAGCTCTGGTACCTTCTCTTTTGGAACTGATTGGCTCATGAGACCAAGCTGTCAGTTAAGGTCCCGTCCCTCACAGAACAGCAGCTGAGAGCGCTGGGTGAATGCTTGCCACCACAGCAGGACAGCCCATGAGGGAAGGAGGTTGTCACCTGGGAACTCTTAGGATGAAGGGCCTGCCTCTGACCAGTCCTGACTTTATGTCTTTGATTAACACAGATAAATCAAAATAGAATGTCAGACCATGTCCCTACTTTAGCAAAATGGGAACTAGGTTCTTTTACAGTTCTAGACATAAAGAGGCTGGTCTGCAATACCAATTGATTGCTTTGTGCTGGAGAGATATTATGTATTTTAAATTCATTATGGTAAAACTTTAAAAGGAGAGATTTTCCATAAGTTTTCTACAATTGTATTTTATTGTGAATTTGGGTACCATTGTTGCACCCTCTGTAATCAACCTGTCAAGTGAAGAGAGTAATACTGATTTCCCATTCATCACTTAGTGCTGGATGCTCATACCTAACTGCCAACCTGTTATTTAAGTACTCAGACCCAAAAGTAAGCAGGGACATCAAATATTTTAGAACCTGTAGTCAGGTGGAATAACTTCCCAAAACAAACATCTTCATATAGTCCTAAGAGCAAGTTTCTCTCTTGACAGGCTTGTCACTGCAGAAAGAATTGAAACTGAACCTGTTTGCAGGCTGTATTGTTTGCAAATGCTGCGCTCTTCTATTTTCCCATGGGATTGGAGAACACTTTCGTGTATTTATTATTATTCTGCAATCTCACAAAAGTTATTGTTGCTTTTACACAACAATGGCTAGGAATCCTAGTCACAGAACAAGATCCCAAAGCTAATTTATAATTATAGAATTGTTTAGGTTGGAAAAGACCTTTAAGGTGATTGAGTCCAACTGTTACTCATCACTGCCAAGTCCACCATGAAACCATGTTCCAAAGTGCCACATCTACATGTCTTTTAAATACCTCCAAGAATGGTGATGCCACCACTTCCCTGAGCAGTGTTTTTCAATGCTTCACAATCCTTTCAGTGAAGAATTTTTTTCATAATATCCAATCTAAACCTCCCCTGGTGCAACTTGAGGCCATTTTCTCTCATCCTATCACTTGTTACTTGGGAGAAGAGACGAACCTCCATGTGGATACAACCTTCTTTCATGTAGTTGTAGAGACTGATAAGGTCTCCCCTGAGCCTCTTCTTCTTGAGGCTGAATAATCACAACTCTCTCAGCTGTTCCTCACAAGACTTTAGCTCCAGACCCTTCCCCAGCTCTGTTGCCCTTCTCTGGACACTCTCCAGCACCTCAATGCCATTCTTGTAGTGAGGGCCCAAAACTGAACACAGCACTCCAGGTGTGGCCATACCACTGCCACGTACAGGAGGACAATCCCTGCCCTCGTCTGGCTGGCCACAGTATTGCTGATACAAGCCAGGATGCCATTGGCCTTCTTGGCCACCTGGGCACACACTGGCTCATCTTCAATGAGCTGTTCACCAACACCCCCAGGTCCTTTTCTGCCAGGCAGCTTTCCAGCCACTCTTCCTGAAGCCTGTGATGTTGCATGAACCAAAGACAGAACCCAGCACTGAGGTGCCATATATATGATCCATTAGACTTACAAACTGCAGTTACTGGTTCATGTACTAGTTCAAGTTCAAAGGAGTGACAGAAGGGATGCTGCCTACCAGGTGAATTACATGTATGTCCTCAGGGATGGCTGAGATAGAAGATGGAGTTGAATTAAGTGCTTGTTCTTGTTGAAATGGGTTATCCTCTTTCCTCTATCCCCATGGACCTCCTCTTTTTTCCTCTTTATATTTTTCCCAAGTTCTTGTGCTCCCATCCTTGGTGAAGTGATTCAGCTCATAAAACCAGCAAAACACTTTCTCTTTCCTTGGATTGGTTTTGTGCTGCCTCAGTGAGTTTATTCTGCTTACTGTGCACAGAGGTGAGTGCCAGAGCTGCAGTGATGGAAGCTGTGGCCATGGAAAGCCGACAGTGGAAGAGCCAGGAGAGAGGAGCTGCAGTGATAACTAGCTGTGGCATAATGAAATGAAAGAAACTGTCATAAGGACCTTATGTGGCAAGAAAATAATTAGAATGAATTTTTCAAGAGTCCTTGAAAACCTAACTGAATCAAAGGGAATAATAAAACTATAGGCCTAGACAATCACTAAAATTGGGACACCTTCTTAACATGAAAAATGTAGTTGAAAACCAACCAAACAAAAAAAAGATACTGTTTTGGCTGTGTTCAGTTTTGAGCAGGTGGAGTGTTAAGTGAGTACAAAGAGTACAATACCTCTGGATAATAGCTTTATAAAACTTGAAGATGGTATCTTTCATGAATATGATATGAAAAGATCTTATTGATCCAGACTACAAATAAGTTAAAAAAAATGTGGTGAGTCAGTCTTAAATTCCTTTTTAAAGGAGGGGAAACAAATCAATGGAAAATCTTCCATCCTGCCAGAAAAGCACTATTCAGAAATGTGTAGGATATTGTGCTTCTTTGGTGTATTCCTTCACATTATTCCATGGGGGGAAAAAAAAAAAAAAAAAAAAAGATGACTATCTCAACAGCTCACACTCTATCAAGTCACAACAAATAAAATAATCTGCAGGATTATTTAGCCATATCCTGGCACTAGGGCTTTAAACACAGTGACTTGAAAGCAAAACAAACCAGTGCAATTCAAGACACTACACAAACCTAAAAAAGGGGATTAGGGGGAAACTCTACGGGGAGTTAACTCCAAACTATTTTTCCCATATTTGGCATGTGCTTAGCAGTTTTGGCGACGGTTTGCATTGGAGAGAAGACCCTGGACAATAACGATCATCAAGTGATCGATTTTCC
>WBMY01006635.1:752979-843880 GCA_013397315.1 Donacobius atricapilla
CCCCCGGGCAGAGCGTGCCTGCGGGCAGTGCTGGCGGATTCGCGCTTCTTCCTGGTGTGCATGTGCTTCCTGACCTTCATCCAGTCCCTCATGGTCTCCGGCTACCTGAGCAGCGTCATCACCACCATCGAGCGGAGATACAGCCTCAAGAGCTCAGAGTCGGGGCTGCTGGTCAGCTGCTTCGACATCGGGAGCCTGGTGGTGGTGGTCTTCATCAGCTACTTCGGGGGTCGCGGGCGGAGGCCGCTCTGGCTGGCCGTAGGGGGGCTTTTCATCGCCCTGGGCGCTGCGCTTTTCTCCTTACCTCACTTCATCTCTCCGCCGTACCAGATCCAGGAACTGAACTCCTCCGTCAGTAACGAGGGCTTGTGCGTGGCCGGCAATGGCACTGCCAAAGAGCAATGGGACTCGTCGGCCTGCATCAAGGACACCGGCGGAAATGACCACTCTCTCTATGTAGCTTTATTCATTTGTGCCCAAATCCTCATTGGCATGGGCTCGACACCCATCTATACCTTGGGACCAACCTACTTAGATGACAATGTCAAGAAAGAAAACGCCTCGCTTTACCTAGGTAAGGCAACTTAAGGACCTGGGTACTTTGAATCCTGAAACCCAGATCTCTCTGAGGGGCCACTTACAGGTACTTCTGCCTTTGTCCTGCCGAGCAACATCTGTGCTAACTTTTCGTTTTCAAATGACCTTTTGTAGTAAAATTGCCACGCTTTCCTGTTTTAAAATGTTTTGTGGCACGGTGAACAGTATAGTAACGGGTGAAGCTAACGCAGTGTGCCTAAAAGCAGTTGTACTCAAACTCTCTTGCACGGGTAATAGAATAACAGAGAAAGTCGTCTTCTCCAATGCTTTTCAGCACTTGGCAGTAGCCGGTGACTTTTTTCAGAAAGCAGCATTAAGATTTGCCGCACCCTTTCAAGTCTCTTTTTTCTAACACAGAACCTTTATATTTCTAAATTGTGGTTGCTGTGCCTTTAGCTGAAAGTTCTATAATGTTAATGTTAATGTTCAGTAAGCAGTTTGAGAGATTTTTGGCATGCTTCATTTTACTCTTCTAGCATTCACTTGCTTTGAACTAGCAATGAATTTTGACTGGCATTCTTACATCATCTGGCACCTCAGAGTTAAAAACCCATCGATAAACCAGCATGTAAAACCTTCAGGGCTGAGTATAGTTAGGGCAGCTCAAGGAGCACAATGAAATGACAGTCAAATCGGGCGTACGTTTTTTAGCGTGTACAGACGAGTCTTCTTGATAGTTGTGCGATGGTGGGCAGAAAGGGTATCTCAGATAACTGGGTACTAAACTTTATTGGCGTATGATCGTGACAGTTTGTGTGATGTGTAAGAAGATTAACTGCTCCCTTACTTTGCATTATCACCTTACATGCTTCTGTAAGGAATGCACCTCATGTACCCCTTCAAATTCTTTTCAGCTAAGGGAGAGGCACTTAAGGGGCTGAGACAGCTGTGGAGGGGTTTTGGATACTCAGCATTACCATTTGCAGTTCAATTTTCTTTGGCTTTACAATAGCCATGGAGATAATAATTGCATGTAAACCGCACATTTATGGAAGTTACACACTTGTGGAGTATGTGTGTGAAAGTACTTTACTGAACAAAAGTAGTGATTCAGATCAGTGTTTCTTGTTCCTTTTGACCTGTTCTTTGGCAATTTGACTGTTGCCTGAACCGTTTTAAAGCCATGCACGGTCTGTGAGCAGTGTCTTGAAAAAGCCTGGGGCATTGCAGATTTTTGGAAGGAGAGGATAGAGAGTTATTCACTGCATTGCTAATCTGCATGATGAAGTATTTGACAAAGTGTTTTTTCTCTCTTTTCTCCCATCTGAGAAAGGTTAAGTGGTATGGAAATTAAGATTAACCTAGCATCGACTTTATTGGCAGTATGAAAAAACTGTCGTTACTGAAGTTACTAAAGTGTGTCGTTACTGAAGTTACTAAATTGTAGTTTGGAACTTTTGCAAATAGGTGATCTCACACAGTCCTCAAAAACGAAAAAAGAAAAGGAAATGGAAATGCTGTAGGTGAGGAATGAAGGGTAAAAGAGGTGAACGGTGAGAGAGACGGAAATCTTTCTTCAGCAAAAGGGAAGGCAAGGTCAATGGGGGGAAATCCTTACTGTGCAGGAGAAATGATGCCTACCACTGATGCGCTTCTAGCACAGGAAATAGTAGTGAAGTGACTCAGGTAACTTTAATTGCAGCGAAGCTAACAAAGGTAAAAGGCACCAGCAGCTGGGTAGACTCCATGTGACTCTGTGCCTGCCAGGCACTGAAGGAAGCTTTAATCTATACTGGGAGGACTTTTGTAGAGTCGAAGTTCATTTGTAGTGATTCAGGAGAACAAAGATGAGTACACCCAGCTACAGTGTATGTGAAAAATTTATGCCTTGTGATTTGATTGTGACCCCAGAGAGAATTAAAATGAACACAAAGTGTGTTTAAACATTGAATAAAATGTACTATCGCCTCTATTCAGTCTTGAAGCTACTCAGGGCTAGAAGCAATGTTGTCTGCGGTTGGAAATCTTGGTATTATCTTTTTTAAATAGTATGGAATTCTGAGGAAACTTTTAACTTGTTAATGTTTAAATATTTGCCTCACTTTAGATATACACCAGTAACTTTTTGAGGGGCAGGAGCAAAATCTTAGTATTGGGGGGAGAAAGAAAAAAGAGCACTGTATGGCCAGTTGATGTGAGCAAACATATTTTTGCTGGATCTTCTCAATGGTTTGGAATGTAGCATGTCCTTGAGGAGAGGGATTTGTGGGCAGCAGACAGCCCAGCCAGGTGCAGGGATGGGGTAGAAGTCTGGGCATGGCTCTGCAGGCCTGCCACCTCACATCCTGTGTTACGCAATCAATGCCTGGTTCTCCAGGTGATGTGATCCTATTACTGGGGAAAACTATGCAAGTGATGTCAAAATGTAAAGTCTATGTCTGTGTGTAGGTATGAGCTAACAAAAAGTCTTGGAGTGGGCCCTGGCAAGTTGAGGTTTTAAAAAGGGAAGAAAGCCCAGGGAAACAGATCCCAGTCACACAGGCACATGTGTTTGAGTGAGGACAGCTAATTCATAAAAAAAGTATCCTCTTAGCACAGAATGGAAGGTCACTAATATGTTTGTTCATAATCGTGCTGGTATTGCATTCTATGTTTTTCTTCCAAAGGAAGATAAATATATATGTGTGCACCTGGTAAAAAGTTGACTGAGCTTCAGAACTGATGAGCTTTTTGACCCTGCAAGTGTGCCCACTAACAGTAGGTCAGTAAAGCTCCCCTTGAGTATCACTAATCCTGATTCTGCAAAAACTCACCTTATGTGGCTGTGGAAGCTATCTTATTTATTTTCTAAGTTAATCCAGCTCAGGGCTCGAGTGGCGATAGCATATCCTCTTAAGTGGAGGCATGCAAGCTCAATGTGGACAGCTGTTTTAACATTCCTGGCTAGAAGTCCTCCTCTCAAAAAAACATATTTGATGCTTATACATAGTCTCTTGGCTGCCTACACTTAAGTCCATCTGTCAGAATGGCACAGTGCCAGTTTACAAGGTGGTATGTTGTTTTTAGTAGGACACAGGTGCCAAGCAAGGATGTGTATTTGGACTGCCCGCATAGCAGAGTGTGCGCTCTTCTGTGGGATGTTTCTTCCTTGTCACCTCCGGTGTCACCTCCGGGTCCTCCCGCCCCTTGAACTTGACAATACTTTGATGCCCTGATGCTAACTTTGAGAAATGTGTGACATCAGGCTTGAAAACAAGTCGTTATTGTAACAGGTGCCTAGGAAATGTAAGAACTGGTTCCCTTAATCACAGATAATCCAAAAGGGAAGTTGCACACTGTGTAAAACCTGGGCAGTCACTAAGTGGTCTTTGTCTTCTCCAAAGTCAATCCCTTCTGTGCTCAGCTGTACCATGACATGTCTGTTATCAGCTGCCTGATGTGTGCTGGTTCTTTTTTTAAGTATTTATCCAATTAAATTATTTGCAATTCAATTTGAAGTTGAATTGGACTTCCTGAGTCTTGTTTTGTACTCTTGATGGTGTTTCTGCTACTTGTCAAATTCTAGCACTTTAAACACTGTGATTTTTCTAAACACTGTGGGGTTTTTTTGTAGGGATCCAACAGTTTGTCTTGGATGTAAGTTTGCCTTGTGATTATATCATGATTTTTAAAAGCACCTTTTAAAAATGAAGTGTGGAGCTTAGAAGTTTCATTAGTGGCGTTACAGTGCCTGAATAACTTTTAAATATTTTTCTTCTTTTGCAAGTGGATATTGTTATAAAAAATGAATTTACCCTAAAAAGTCACACATAGAGAGACAGTATTACAGAAATATTGCACTAATGAAAATATTTTAGCAGTCAGGAATGACTTTTACCAGTACCCCCTGAAAATGACTAGTGAACAAATTGCTCATTGTGCTAAGGATGTTTTATTTCAGTTTCCAGAATACTATAGGCTGGTTAGGATATGATATGAGAAGGGTGTCTCAGTTTAATTTCATGCAGACTGTCCCTAGGTTTTGGAACAAACCGTAATTACAAAATGTGAAGATAAAGGTTTTATGAGATAAATGGCTGAAAAATTGGATAAACCTGTGCAAATGGGCTTGGTACAGATAATGGCTGAAAGCCAGGGAAGTAAAGTAATTTCATAACCTGGAAAAAAATATTTAGACAAGTTTCAAAAATATTTTGGACTCCTGCTTTGTTTTTGCAAGGATTGTTTGTGGGTTGCTGTTTCTAGGAGTAGGTAAACCATTTCACTGTGACTATATTCTGTCTGGAAAACACCTCCTTACCAGTTTACAGGTGGATGTTCTGCATGCCCCTCATGTTTTTGTTACAGACTTCCCCAAAGTCTTTATATGTGTATGTATGATGATTTAACTTACTGTATTTCTAGTTAAACCTACCCCTATATCCACATCCCACTTGAACGGAGAGGGCAGGAGGGGCAGCTTCAGATCAGAAACCCACCACCTCTGCCTGCTGGGTCCCAGGGCATAGCTGAGCTGCCAAACAAGCTAGATCTCTGTAATGCACCATTGCTTGGATACTGGCACAGGAAGCACTGGATTTTTGTGACACTTTAATCCGTTTTGGTCTGGCTGCTTCTGGGGTTATGGATGTCCCTGGGAGATGGGAACTGGAGCCCACTGAGGGCATCAGGTCTTTTATGTGAGTGCTGCAAGGTCATTGAGGTTTTCTGAGACAGTATCAAGTTTCTGGCTAAACAGAAGTGACCACCTAGAAACAGGGAAACAGCTGACCAACATTAGCCTTTATTCTCGCCATTCAGCTTATTACCACTTTTGGTTTACTTTTGGAATATGCTTCCTCCTTCCTGATATCCAAAAAGGCTAGTTTCCTGCAGGGATTTCTCAGCATTGATCCCTATAGTTGGTAAACCCTACAGAAATAATATGTTTATTTTTACAGCATGCCTGTGGGGAGGCAGATTTTTTGAATCAAAAATTGAGGCAAAAGGGCATGTTCACCGGTATTTTTTATTTCTTGCTCTATTTTCCTTGTCAAAGGGATGTGTGCCGAGCTTATTCCTCAGATGCACAATTTTACTTTATCTGAGAGAAGGTGACATCTTGTTTTATGCAGAGGCAAGCACTGACTTGATCCATCAGCAGTCTGTTTTTTATACAGACCTGGGGTGCATCAGGCACAGACAGGCAAGAGGGGACTGTCCTCATGCTCTCTGCAGTGGGGTGGCCTCACCTTGAACACTGTGTGCAGTGTTGGGTACCACAATATAAAAAGACATTAAAAAGAGCATCTAAAAGAGGGTGATGAAAATGATGAAGGGCCTTGAGGGGAAGCCGTATGAGAGGTGGCTGAGGTCACTGTGTCTGTTAAGCCTGGGGAAGAGGAGGCTAGGGGGAGAAATCATTGCACTCTACAACTTTCTTGTGAGGAGACAAGAAGGGGCAGGCACTGATCTCTTCTCTGTGCTGACAAGTGACAGGACCTGAGGGAATGGCCCGATATTGTGTCAGGGGAGGTTTAGGTTAGATATTTAAAAAAAAAAGTTCTTCATCCGGAGGGTGGCTGGGCACTGGAACAGGCTTCTCAGGGAAGTGGTCACAGCCCCAACCTGACAGAGTTCAAGAAACTGTTGGACAATGCTCTTGGGCACATGGTGTGACTCTTGGGGATGGTCCTGTGCAGGACTATGAGTTGGACTTGATGACCCTTTTGGGTCCCTCCCAACTCGGCTTATCCTGTGATTCCATGAAATGTGTGTGTGAAACACATACTTGTTTTGTTTGCAGACTCAGCTGGCCTGCACTAGCAGAAAGCTGAGCTCCTTGTGCTTTCAGCTGGGGGTAGGGAATATCTTGGGATGCAGGTGAAGTGACTGCAGCTCAGTTTGTGCATATGGATTATACTGCTTTCTCCCACAGATGATTTAACACTCAGAGGGTGCAGTATTGTGCTTCTCTGCCATTCTGTAGCATCCCTTTTTTTTGTTAAAATGCCGATCAGGCAGCTGGCACAGTTCCTGCACAGTTCCTAATAATTACTTACAGTAGCACTATGCAGGTTTATTGTCCTTTCCTATAACTGAGGAAATAGAAAGATAGATTTTACTTTTCTTCTTCACTTTAGTTTCCTACTCCATAGGTGGACTGATAATTCTTTTTCATACTGTAATCCTAGATATCATTTTCTTAAGCATTTAGTGAAGCTGATTTTTTTGTCTGTTTAAGCAATATGTACATACAGTGAGTTCAGTAAAGAGTGAGGGGCAGCCTTTGCTCTGAAGTTTTCTGCCTGCCGGATTTAATGTCGTGAGTGATATATCTTCGCTGCTCTTCCAGTGCCATGTCCCTTAGGGATGCTTTCTGCATCTCTCCAGTTGTGTCCTTGCCATGAGCTATGGCATTGTTCACAAGCAGCTGTATTGACAAAGCATCACTTCCAGTAACTGACAAAACGCACTTACTCTTCTTGCGTAAGAAGAGACTTAGGCACATGCTTCCCTGATTGTCTCTTTCTCTTTGTATTAAGGGACAAAAACTGGCTTGGATCCAGGGTTCTGAAACTCAGTGCATTCCCTGGCCCAGTTGTTTCCCTTGCTTAGCATTTGTCAAAATAGTTAGCATTTTGTTTCTGAGGTTGACAGTGCCCTTTTCACCTGCTTGAGCTTGAGAATAGTTTTTTCTTGGAGAGCCGCTCCCTTCTCTGTCAAGCTCTTCTGCAGGGCTGGTTTGTGCAGACGAGTGTCTCCACCTGCCGTGGTCCCGGAGCAGCGTGGAAACCTAGACATGAAAGTGGCCTTTAAGTAACAGCTTGTTTGTAGCTTTTGCCAGGAACTGAAGGCTTGGGATCTAGTGTCTGATTACCTGGGGGCTGGAAACTTTAGCCGTCTGCTGGATACCCTGACTGTTTTCTAAAGAGTCACTGTAACTACTCCTGTTGCAGGTGGATTAGAGATACTTTGTGTTTCATCCATTTTCCCTTTCATTCAGTCACCGCCTCACCTGGGAGGACTTAATTGCTATGAAAGTGCTTATGCAGTCAAAAGAGAGGAGACTGGATTTCTCTGTACTGTCATTCAAAGACACATGGGGTTCTGTCTTGGTTGTGCAGGAAATACCGGCAATTTTATAAATAAGTCTCTGCCTTCTGTTTCATCCTGAAGGCCAGCATCTAAAAATTCAGATTTTTAAAGTAGATGAATGGAATTTAACTATGGTTTTTAAAAGAACAGAAAACCAACTCAATCATATTAAAATTTTATGCTCTCATTTTAATCCTACAATGTCTTTTTTACCCTGATAGCACTTTTAAAACCCTTATTTCTTGTGAAGAAAAAACTCAGTTTTCCTTTTTTGTTGTTTTTACATGCCTTTTCTATTTATTTTGAAAACAGTTGAGAAGCCACCATGCAAAAATAGCACATATTACAGCTGTTTCCCTCTGGCAGTTTTTGCCACTCTTGACTGAAAGGTCAAAGTAAGCATTAGCCCTGACTTGGCTGCTGATGGATGGGGCAGTGCCACATGGACTCCGAGGGCAGGGCAGGCTGGTCACCTGTCTTCCTGTGAATCGTCACCAGAGCTGTCAGAATTTCAGCTCCCAAGTCCAAGGGTATCTCTGCAACCCCCTCAGCAGCTTCAGGGATGCTGGGACTTACTGGGGCTGTGATCGGCAAGTTCTGAAATGGTGCAGTTGGAAGAGAGAGCAGACTGTTGGCTTTCTGATTCCTGGTGTCCATGCTTTTTTTCAAGCACCATGGTCCTTTCACCTCACCTCAGCTGGACAATCTGGGCACGTGGGCTGGAGCTAGCAAACTTAGGACAACAGGATGGCTCTGCAGTGTGTGCAGGCTGATTTCACCTGAGTCAGCCAAATCTATACTCCAACTCCTTCCAAGTGCCCAGAAAAAATAGGACATTTCCTGTGATGGGAACAAATATATCAGTGCTCGGCAGCATGGAGATGTATGGACTCTGTCCTGTTCTGCTGCTGAACAGTTTGGGCATCTGTTGTGCTGTCACAAGGCCAGAAATTTAGACTCTGTCAGCATTAAGGAGAGAGCTAACAAACCTGGAGCTTTCAGCTGCTCTTCTTTTATGCCACAAGGAATTTGTTCTTACCTGAGAAAATCTGGAAGTGCAGACACAGAAATTCGAGTGTTATTTTATGCTGCCATTAGACCTGATAATCTAATCAGAAAATATTAACTCTCATATAGGTAAACAGCTTACTTGGCAGCAAAGACAAATTACACCAGTGAAAAACATCATGCTCTGGTATGAATTATATTTTGTGGTGAGTTTGAAGGAGATGCAGTCAGAAAAAACCCCGTATACTCTTCCGTGTAATTTGAACAAGCAGGTAGATGAATTGTGTCGTGAAGTGCTTGCAAAGCAGTACTGCATGCCTACTAAATGTATGCTCCTGTGCTGTTCATCTTTGATTCTCTTCCCCATTTTCAGTACAGGTCTCTTTTCAGCAACTTGATTCCTTTTCATTAGCTTGCCAGGATATTCTTTTTAGTGCTTCCATTTCTTTCCTTGCTTATATTGACATTAACACTTTACTTACATTGCACCATGCACAGTAAGACCTCAATCTGGTGATTGCCCTCTGCACCTTTTATCTTTGATGTTAACTGGGTTAGAATGACATCCTCAAAACTGTTTCAGCAGTGATTTTCTTAAAATCCAGCTGCTCTGAAATCAGCTACCATCTCTTCGTGTTTTTGAGCATTCCATATTTACCTGTTTCCAGTCAATTTCTTCGAAGTGACAAAAATTAAATCCTGGCAGGGTTCCCCTTCGATTGATTGTACCCTTCTCTTTCTGTATTAGTTAAGCTCTTGAGTCAGAGTATTTCAAATAATGCATATATTAGCTGGGTGTATCTACTGATACCTTGTGATTTGCTATTTTATACTTAAGTTGTAGTTTACTCCAGTGTTTGTCCTGGATTTGTTCACAGCTATGGACTTCAGGTGTCATATAGGGACTAAAAGGTGCTGGTGTGCTTCTGAAGTGCTTTCAATCACAGCTTGGTTCCTGCTTCTCCTTTTTTCATTCTCTGATTAGATTAAAATCTGAATACCCTGACCTCCCCAGAAGTAATTTCAAGTAATGCATTTTTGTAGATAATCCAAAGTAGAGAGGGAAATAGTTGTGAGCTCTGCTGTGGTGGCTGCTAACCTGTGATTACTTAAACAGAATGTGTCAAGCAAGCCTCATTTGCATCTACAGATATCTAATGGAAATACTCTGGAAGACGTTATCTGACATTGCTGTGTGTTAAGCTCTCCCTGTACTTGAAGAGAAATTGCTGTATTCAGCTGAGCTGTTAACTCAGTAGATTTGCTTTGTATTACAATTGAAAACACTATCTTTTCGATCAAAGGTTCCAAACGAATCAGCTTATAGGCTCAGAGGTCAAACCCATGTGAAATTCATGAGCAGAATAACCTGTGGATGCTGGTTAGGTGGGAACTTTCAGCTGAAAAAGGCACAGAAAAAGAGAAGGAGGAGGTTAAGTGTCAGCAGCATGGGACTGTCAATGCCCCTTTTGTGTGTTCCAAGGCAGTGAGGGACAAGCCAGGATGGACTCTGGTCAGGAGGCACCTGCCAGGGACAGGAGCCAATGGGCAGGGCTGAAGATGCTGCTGTGAGTGTCTGTGGGGTACAGGAAAGTCCCTAACAAGGCTGGAAAGTTCTGGCAGTGCAGAGAACAGAGAAGCTTTGCTTCTTCCATGCTTTTCTTCCTCACAGAACAGCATTTTCCACTTTCGCCCATAGTGCCTCTCCATGCTATTCATTGGTGCCTGCCATTTCAGTCACTGGAGTTTAAAAAGTAGTAGCAAAATAGTTTTTCGTTTTGTGATTTTTAAATCTAAATTTACGTTTCCGTGTGTTAATTCATCCCAGTGAGGGAAAAAGAGATTTAATGAGAAGTGTAACCTTCTAGAGTGCAAATAGCTTTAGTAAGAATCCTCCCATTTAAAAAAAGTAAAAAATTTGTTACATAATAATCGAGTCTGTATTCTTGTAAATATGATGGGCAGTGTATATCAACTTGATCTAATACAGCTGCCTAGGTATCCCTAGGGAATTTTTCTAGTCACAGGAGAAAATAGCACAAGCTTTTTGCGTCTCCAGTATATTAGTGCTGATGCACATCAATGTAGGCATTTATCTGGTAAGCTATATAATTGGCCTAAAATAAGAATTTAAAAAACTGTTTCTTCTATAATTAGCATGACCTAGGGAAAGAAGTGGGATTTTGGGGTTATCTGAAGCAAATAACTGTTAGTTTGTTATCACACCTGCATTGTGTTACTGGAGGAACATTAGTCCTATTACACAATGGGAGTAAAAAGACTGAACTCAGCACATTATCATCGTAGTAAAATGCCATACTGTAAATAATTTTTCAAAAGCATAGCTGAGGGCTGAATTGATGCTTGAAGGAAGAGCTGAACTCTCAATTATAGTTCCTAAGCAGCTACTGCACTATTTTGATGCATGGAAGTTCTATACTATTGACCTCAGTGACTGAACAGTTTAATGAGACAGTGATTATAGGGTCAAGGATAGAGCTGGCTGGTGTGAATTTCTTTGACTGCAGAAGCAAAGTGGGCAGTAGTATCCATGGCTTCTCCATGAGAGTGCGGAGATGAGCACTTCTTGGAGTGCCTTCTGCATTTAGGAGTACCTCTGTGACAGAACCTATGGAGAAATATAAAAAAAGACCTTTCCTCACTAGCTGTTGCTTCTTGTCTTGCTTGACGTTTGTTAGCAATTAATTTTTGCTTAGATGGAGTAATTTACTATTCTTTTTTGAGTTGTGGTTAATTGTACTAGCTTTGGTCACTTAGAAGCAAGTAGGACACAGACAACAAATGGGGATGCATGTGGCCTTGAAAAGCAAAATAAAAAGAGTGGTTAAGGCTACTGCCCCCATGCATTTGTGATAATTAAAAGAAGATCAGCCTTCTATGAGAAATGAGGTAAAACTGATGGACTAATATTAGCCAGGCCAGCTAATGGGAAAGAACTTGAAAAGAGCTTTTAAGCCTGGTAAGTCAGAAGCCTTGGGTACATATATGCCTTCTCATCTTCACTATGGATAAGAGATTCAATTAACCAGAGAAAAATGGAGGAGTGTATGAGCTAACATAATTTTAAGAGTTCCTACACTGTCATTAGAGAAGCTATTACTCCTTTCTGTAACTAATAATAAATTTTAAGTATTTGGATAAGGTAAAAGAGAGCTGTATATCATCAGATAGATCTGTAATTAATTTCCTTTCATGCTTATTCCCCTCTTCATCCTCCGCTACATCCCCACACTCCAAATTCAAGTCCTGCAGAAAGAGGAGCTTACCATGGGTCTGATGCAGTTCCATGCTTTCAAGAAAAAAGCCCTGTTTTTATTCTCAGATTTATATTGTGTGCTAATTACCTTGAGTGTTACGGAGACTGAGGAAGGGATCTATCACGGGTTGCATCTTCAGGATATGTGAGAAATAACATCTCATGGTTTGCCCAAGTTGGCATACTGAAGTCTTTTATTAACTGCCAGGCCAAGGTTGACCATCTTCCTCTAGAAAGAGTTGATGAAACTGGTAGAGCCAGTGAGAGGACTGATGAGTGATTGTGGTAGTAGAAGAGTTTGACAGATAAGGTTTATATTAGCAAGTAGGCATCCTACACTATGAGCCAGCTGCTTTTTGTTTCGATTGTGCCTGACAGGAAAAAATGGTACAGTATATTAGGAATGCAGTACATTTCCCTTGTCTAGTTTAATAGGACGCTCAGATCAATTATTTTGTGGTCTGAGCATTAGGATTTCTCCAAAATACAACTGCAGGGCTAAGCAACTCTTCTAGTGCTGGATTTGTCCCAATTTTCATGACCTTTTTGGAGATATTAGAAGAATTAGTAGCATAGCATTAGAAAAGAAGGGGTAACATAACCCTTATGACTCTGTCAGAGAGTCACTGGGTGCTCTTAGGTCTGCTGTCTGCTGCTTTTCTGTTGAATCAGGATAGAGAGTGTGAGGAGCAACATGGTTATTTTTATGTGCAGGGGGCCAAAGAATGATACAAGAATTCTGCCCTTAATTTAGTCTCTGTTGTACTCCTGTTAAAAAGACTTCTTGACTTTTTTGCTTTTCTCCCCTTATTTTCTTGTGTAACAAAATGGTGTGGAGCTCAGGGAACTGACAGCTGGTGGTTTTCTGATGTGGGAGATTTGACTTGAAGAATATGTGTGGGTGTGATACAACCCCTTGGTGATGTGCTCTTGTTATACATTGTGCCAAAATAGGCAGTAATCCTCTTATGTGGGATTGTCAAGTAAGTAATAATAGAGCACAAGTCAGTGCCATCAGTTCCGAGTTTTTTTTAATAAACATAATTATTATTCATATCTCCTAGATTCTTTAGTACTTAAACTTTATATAAAGTAAGTTCTTCATAAGTTCTGAAAATGTTATGTGTTACAATAGTGATACCAGCTCTATTAAGACTTTCCTATTCATCTTTCTAATTGATCCTCTTGCTTTAAAAAGGCCACAGAGATTTTGAGTTTTATAGTTCAACTCATTTCCTAATGTGAAACCTTCAGATGAAAGAAAAATTTGAAGATCATTTTGTCTGCATAAAACATTTCAATTGTCTTACAAGGAACCCTGAAAAGATCTGAAGCAGTCAGAGTTACTGTCTGCAGGCTGTTCATCCCATTTAGAAAACATGAACTTGGCTGCTCTGCAGCAGGGCAGACACGATAAGCTGTGCTGGAGGAGAGACACAATTAGCTTGACAGCAAGCACAGTCAGAGCAGAAAGGAAGGTCTGGAGGCGTTTAATTAATACTAATGCTTTTGTGCTTACGAGGTCCAGAGTCCTGGTAGGTTACTGCTGCCTTGCTCTTGTGCTTCTCAAACCTGGCATCTAATAAATGTTAGATTTAGTAAAGCTTTCCAGAAAAGTTAATAAATTACAACTAACTGTGGCACATTCCCCCGAAGGTAATGAGTTACACCTGATACTGGGTGGGAGCAGGGTCTGATCTGTAAAGCTTTTTCATTTTGGAACAGATAACAAGGCCTCTTGGGATTTTTGTACTACATTTGTTTAAGTAATCTGAAATAATGGAAAGGCATGTAGTTTATTTACATTTTTCAAGTCACCAAACCAATTAGGGAGAAATGAACCTTTTTTTTTCCATTATGAAAATGGTTTTGGGCAGATATCATTTTTATTAATCTGAGTTTGATGGCAAAACTACTTTTGATGGAAGAGTGTTTAGCCTCAATGTATACTGATTTGCATGGCTTGACATTTTGAGTTGCATTTTGCTATTTAATTCTCACTTTTTATTCATTTCATCTTCCATTCATTCTTGGGTGGAAAGTACAAGTAAAATCCCATTTGCGTGAAGGTCACCTTTATGTGTAACTCTTGCTTCTGTTTTCTTCTAGTACATCATTCAAGACATACCTGAGGATTACTTTTTCCATTTGCTCCTTGTGAGAATACCAGCTCTGTTGGCTTAAGGCTTACGTGTTTTTATATTTATAAATGTTTCCCTGATGGGTTTCAGCAGTGTGTGTTAATAAAAGGATGAGCTCTATGATGATATACTCTCTGTGCAGGAGAACCAATGTAATCCAGTTTGAGTTGTAATCTACAAACTTTACTTTTGGTTAGATATTGCCTGTGTTTAAATATCCCTGTGTCACCTCTTCTTTTAAAGGCTATCCGTATAAACAGCTTTATTATTCCATTTTGGGAGCAAACTTCCATGTCACGTTGCAGTTAATATAGTGTTTTATCACACTAATTGCCTGTTAGTGCAGTTTTTGTGCGATTAAAGTATTCTTATTGTACAAATGTCCATAGAGAAATAGGGCAATTACCATATCGCCCAAGACTTGCATAACAAGGTAATTAATTGACACTATCTCCAAGGAATAAATGAAAAGTACTGGATGAGGGTCACAGCCTTTGATAATTATTTATGTTACAAGAAGAAAGATGAACAGAAATGCTTGGATTTTCCCATTTTGATGGGAAGTGCATAGCTTTTTGATTCCCGTTTTGATTTTTAAGTGCATAGCTTTTTGTCTCCTTAGTCTTCTGGGACTCTCCAGCTGAACGTTGTTACTGCTGAGGTGATAGCTTACATGGTACATAGAAGCATGGAATAATTTAGATTGGAAAAGGAAGACCTTTAAGATCATTGAGTTCAACCTTAGCTGAGCTTCCTCATTGCACATTTTTCAGTGGAATATTTTCTCTAGAGGTTTTTTCCCTTCTATTATTGTGACTGTTTGAAACTCCCACACCGTAGCTAACAGTTATATTATCCATTGATAAGCTTCTTACACACTTGTAAATACAAATTTTCAGGGTTATGTTGTAATGAATTGTAATACATTATTCATAAACGTGGTGCTTGTGTAGAATAGAAGCCAAATTCTTACACAGTATTAAGTATTGAAAATTAATGATAAAGTGATAAATGAAGAAAATATAATAGGGATTGTCACCCCTGGTAATAGACGTGCTCCCTTTGTTTCCTTCACAGTAGGAATTTCCCTGCATTTTAAACAGACAAGCAGACAACACCCCAGGATCCTGCCAAACTCACCTTGTTCTTCCTTACCTCAAACAGTTCATTTGCTTTTCTTAAAACTAGGAGAAATTATATTCATGCTAAAGTGTTTATAATCTGCTTTTGGATACCGCTATGATGAATCTGCTCTATAAAAAGAAATAATGTGGAATAACCTATGAGATTAAATGCTGTTCTTTCACTGAGTAGCACTTAGGGAGATGGATGTTACAATCCAATAAGGTATTTCTTGTGATTCCAAATACATTATTCTTACAATGAAAGGTCAAAGAATTTTCATTTAAAAATGAATAGAATAGGAAGCCAGGGTAATACTTTTTATTTTTTAGAAATGGCAATAAATGGAAGTAGGGGATCCCACAGAAATGTTATCTGAAACAGCTGTGTGAAGCCACAGGAGAGGATACTACCTACCACCGTGTAGCAGTGCTAAAGGGAACCGGTGTTGAACCCCACCGGTGGGGAAGGGCCTGTTTTCAAGCCTGGCTTTTCTTTCTCCTCCTAAATAAAGCTAATGAGTCTCTGCAGAGATTGGTATCTCCACTGTCACAGAGCTACCTGTGCGTGTGCTTTTTAACTTGGTTTTATTTTATTTATTTTAAATGCAGGAGGGAGAATAGCTCCATTCTTTAAGACTTGATTGTTTGGCCTTCCTTACCTTTTCCCTGGCCACAGATACCTGAAGTTGTATTATTTGAGTGATGACATCCTTGGCCTGTGGCACAGGAGGGCCTCTGGGAAGCTGTGCAGTGGTGACATACCAGTAAAGGACTTCAGAAAGGAAATTAAACAAACCAGTCAATAGTAATAGCTCAAATATTTTAGAATTGTTGCAAGTTTTATTTCCTAGAAGAAAATTTCTGCAGAAATGAAAGCCACCTATTTTTTTTTTTTTTAGTGGAATAAAGTAGCAACAGTAAATATGGCACATAAAATGTAATGACTCAGGTGAGCTTATTGAAAAGCTAAATAGTTCCACTAATCAGTGCTCTTATTGTCCATCTAAGAGTCTTCAGGATATTCCTGAAACTGGGCAATAAGGAGGAGAAGGCTGTTTTCTAATACTGTTTCTTCCTGTGACAGTCTGAAGGCATTTCATTGATTCCTGTGGGTTTTTTTCCTGTATCACATCAGCATAAAGGAGAACATGGTCTGATCTAAGATTTTTACTTTTTCTTTTCTTTTAAAACAATGCAAATAATTTTTTTAGTGCATCTTCTGAGTCAGTTCTACAATTGAAACATTGCATACTTTCTGTGATTTTATGGAAACAAAATTACTGTGTCAAAGAAAATTTTTTCTCTATGGACATTTGTAGAGGTACAACAGAAATGAATGGATGTATTCACAAAAAATCATCTGTGTACTGAATATCCTGAAAGAGAAAAGCCTGGGGCGGTGCCTCTGAATTGTTCCTCCGCTGGAAAAGGAGATGCATGCTGTTAGAGTTACCTACACAGTTTCACAGGTATGAAACTGAGAAGTAACATTTTAGTTTGGTTATTCAGCTGTGTTCGCTGTGAACAAGTGTCTGATTCTGCCACCGCATCTCTGCTGGTGTTGTCACTGCACTGTTTTGATCTTTCAGTTGCTAATCTTTCCCCAACAGTTAAGTGTTTGAAAAGCATAATGCTGTGTTACTATCATTTGTCTGTTCAAAAAGAAACACTTGACTGAGTGGTTTATTTTATGAGTTAGCAGATGGTGATTTCAATGCACTTGAACCAGCAAGAGCCTTGGTTCTGTAAGCATGTCTCTGGCTCAGAAAATCTCCACAAAGCACTTTAAAAGTGATGAGCAAAGTAGCTATGGTGTTTGGGAGCACAAATGGAGCAGCCATGATGTGTTTGAGATGGGTTTACACAGTTTTGGGGGTTAGAATTGGCCTCTAGGCGACGACATGTTACTCCAGGCATGCATCAGGTGAGCTGCTTGGTGGAAAAGGAAATTACTGTGAGAGATCTCAAAGCTGAATTTACTGTGCCGTGTTTTCAGTGTTTTGGGTCCTGTGTTCTGTGTGTGAGAGTTACGATGATATACTTCATAAAAGCAGCTGAAGAACTTCACCTGCATAAAAGGTTACAGGAGATGAAGGTCTGTGTTTCTCAAAAGTTCTGCAAAAACCCTTTTTAAACTTTTGTTTTGTCTGAGCCATTTGTGGTCTGAATATAGTGTCAACAGTGATGGCAGGAGTAGACTTGTAATCTTGGGATGTTTTTTAAAATTTATTAGAGACTTGCAATTTGAATTAGGGATAGGAACATGTCAGATACAATTATCTGTGTAATGATATAAACATATGGATCTAAGCATGTTCTGTTAGCATATATAAATAATTTATACAACAGTTTTAGTTCAAGGGAAGAACGTGATAGATTTTTGTTCTCGAGGCAATTTTTTTATTGTAGATTGTGTTTTTATTTGCAGTTTGTTAGAAGCAAGTATGATTTAAACAGTGATTGAAAATTTAAGAGCCTTCTTGCTAGTGTTGCATTTGATTCTTTTAACTTCGACATTTTGTGTCTCTTGTACAATGACAACCACTCATGTTACAAGAGACAAACCACGGCTTGCACTGCACCTTCAAATGTACGTGTTTAACAAGTATTTGCGAGTGCTCTAGTCTGCACTGTCATAAATTAATCTCATGACAATATAGTTTCTTAAAATGGTCGCTAAAGTGGGTAACAATTGCAGTTAGGTATGACATGCAGTATAGAAATGTGGTACATGCTTTATATTTGCTCTTTAAAGGAGTGCTAGGTGTTTCAGTTTTTAGTGACGAACATTTTTATTCTTTGACTATGAGCTGTGGGCTTCCACTTGTTATATTGGCAAATTCATCAGTATGAATCTGAACATGTAGTTAAGGATCCAGCAGTGTGTGAAGACATGTCTCTTCTGTTGTTGTAGAGAACTCCCATGGAGTGGAAAGATGCCAGATCAATTTTCATTCAACTTGGAAAAGCTCTGACAGCAGCAGAGACCACTGTTAACACTTGCAATCATGGTTATTCCAAGCAACTCCAGTATTGTTCCTTGAGGAACAGTCCCTGTCAATCTCTCTCTCTGTCTGTCAGAAAAAATTTAATAACTGAGGTTAAAATTTCCCAAGGAGACTAAGGAAGTCAAGGGACCTGACTTTCAGTGAATTTCAGTGGGATTTAGGGCTCAAATTGAATTTTCTTTGTAAACATAAGATTAGTGTTTCAACAAATTGCTTTTTGGTGGTAAATTGATTGAAAGCTGTGATAGTTTGCAGATTGTGTACGTAAGTGTAATCTTCCAATTGAATCTTCCTAGTGTAAATAACTGAAAACATGTTCCCTATGAGAATGCATGCAAATGGACAAAGATACTAGAAAGAAAAGGTCACTGAGTTGCTTGAGTGAGCAAAATCTACATCAGGAAATACATTTGATTTTTGTTGTTACCTTATATATGTTGTTTCCTGAGCCTGCCTGAGCAGTGTCTATGTGTTCAGTACCAGCTCCGGGTCAGTTTTTCTGGGTGTGTGCTTGCTCTTTGGTGGTCTCAGAGTCACCGTGGCAGAGAGGGATGCCTGAGGGCGGCTCAGGACAGCCTCGGGGTTCCTTGGCTCATGCAGCCAGTACCGAGGCCACCACCCTTGCTGGGACTGTCTCTGCCAAAAGCTCCGCTGATGCATCTGTGAAATGGCAAAGTGCACAGGGCAGCGCTGGCCTTCCCTTAGCAGGGTAAGGCCTTTGGAGATGTCCCGAGGCGGCATAGCCAGGAAGGAAAGGGGAAGGGGCTTCTTGTCTTTTGGCATCCTTTGCAAAGGTTGAGGTCTGCTAAATCTACTGTGTTAGCGACAAAAAGAGAATTGGTGGGATAATTTCATGCTTTATTGGGCCAGAAAGGACTGTTATGTTCATTTACTCTGACATCTGTGTTCAATCAGATTTTATTACAGTGTTTTCCCTATCTAAAGCTCTATTTATAGAGAACCGTATAGCTTAAAACAAAGCACTAAGTTAGAGAGAATCTGCCATGTCCCTAGGAATATAATAAACTATTTAGTTAAAAAAGTTACTGCCATGAAAGTGTGTCTAAAGTTGGCAGCAAGTCAGTTCTATGTAGCCTCTAGCCACCGCATTTTTCATGTGTGTGAAAGCATCTTTTACTATTGAAGAATAAAAATATGCTTAATAATCTAATAATCTAAGTAGTTGAGAAACAAAGCTATCACGTCTAATTCTAGTCACAGAAGAAAGAAAAAGCCAGTGAACAATCTTTTTTAAAAAATATTGCAGACTAAATGAAAGGGTATTGGCAATTTTCTCTAAATCATGTCAGCTGAATAATTAAATTACCTAAATAGTGAAAGTAACTTCAGCTGATTAGAAGTTTTTCTGATTTTGTAAGTCAGCCATATATGGTGTTTTGAACTAATCGTGGAAAGATCCCTGTAATATAAATAGTTTTCTCTTGGAAATGCCAACACTACAAGTTAGTAATACTTCTGTATTTTATTAACATATTAACATATGTTATTGGAACTGGGAATGGGCTGCAAATGGAGCTGTAAATCACAGTGACAATTTATATCTTAAAAAGAAAAACAAATTTAACTTTAATATTACCATTTGTAATAGGAGAACCTTTTGTTAGAGTGATTTTTTAAAGCTGCACGTGGTGTTTAAACGATGCCATTTAATAACACTGATAAAAATGTTGTGATGGTCTTGCTCTGACAAATTATGATATAATTAAATCTTGATTATAGGGATATAGTGATTTAGAGTTTTTTGTGTAGAGAAAATTATTTGGTCTTGATCATGTTGAAATATTTAACTTATATTGAATTGTTTTGATTTTTAGGTAGGACTACAGACTAGCATTTAAAAAAATTTTTTGCTTGACACATAGACAAAAGCAAACCAAAACAAACGATGTAAAACACATTTCTTAAAATGGCAAACGAAACTATTTTTGCAATTTTAATTTTATTATTGGCATTGCATGTCAATATCTACTTTTCCTCATGAGGCATATGTTTGTTTCTGTCTGGACCTGACTAAAATGGTCCAAGGAAATATATTTATAGAACCATATTTATTTATGGAATCAGTTTGTTACTAACAAATGGTGTCTGTGGTGATTTTCTGTACAAAACAAAAATATAAATTAATTTTCTGCCTTTCGGTTTCTTACAAAACTGTATTCACCTCTTTTTTCCGTGACTCTCTGCAATCTCAGTTTCATTTTCTCTGAAACTTGAATATCTCTAACAATTTATGTCCCTCTATCAGATTTAAGAGGATCTTTTCAGGGATCTGCATCAGTAGCTTGGTGCTTCTGTATCCTATTTCATGAGGCTGTCAGGAGGGTTAGGGTCGTTTGAGAACAGTTTGTTTCTCCATGCTGGGGCACCCATTAGCTCCTTAACCATGGAGAAGGAAGGATTTGCTGGGGCACTGCTTGATGACACTTTTCCATAGCTGGGATGAAGTGATTCAGTTTGGTGCTACAGCAAGCAACTCTTGTCCCCAAGCAGAACATGGAGTTGAATGTGCTCTCATGTCTACCTTATGATCCCTCTGTGGAAAACAGAGGAGAGATCCTTACCCAGAACCCAAAGTTTAATTTTCTTTCCAGAATCAAACATTTCACCATAATTCCAGCTTCATCAAAGTGCTCAAACAGTGTTGTTTCTATGAAGATAAAGACCGTATTTTGAAGCTTTGGAAGTTTTCATAAAATAGTGGTATTGTCCTTTAGCTAAAATAAATGGTCTCCTCTATAAATGTTTTTCAGGCTCTTTGACCTGTAATCATATTTTCAATATTGTTTCAAATATGACTATACAGCTCTGCATTTCACTTTGCCAATTGTTTAATATATTTTTTATTGAAGCTTTTGCTGCTTGCAGCCTTTCTGAATGTAGAAAAATAATTTTTTAGCAATACAATAGATGTTAAAACTGACAGGGTCATCTGCAAATTACTGGAATAATGGGCTTTTGCTTACAGCAGATTTTCAGTCAGATATGAGTAATGAAGTGTAATTACTGTTGTTTTGGTTGAAAAATGAAAATGTAAGTACAATTTACAAAGAAAATAAGAAATGCTGTGTGGCTTGCCCTTCTTTGCAGTCTGTTAGCAAGAGGTAGTGAAGGGAAAATGATCACCAGCATTTTCAATAATTAACCTATACCTCCTAGGCAGAAACCAATTTTTGGAAGGAAATTAATTCTGAGGGAATATGATTGAAGTAATTTCCCCCTTTACTTCTTTGTTCTGTTGTCTTGCTAGTGGGACAAAGCAGAAATGAATATATGTATAAGTGCACTTACTGTTAGCACCTAGCCTTCCCTTTAAGTAGATATTTGGTCTATTTCCTCTAATTCCTCGCATTTTCTTTCCTAGGCACAAAGGACCTGGCTTTGAATAATGATGAAGTATAAAAGAATGCATGTCAAACCTGCCTCTGAAGAACAGATATTTGTGTGCCGTTAGCTGGTTTGTGTACAATAAAAGCCCACATCTGTAGACATTGGGTATTTAGTGTATATGGATTTTGCTATGGAATAGATACTTATTCCTGGTTCTTCTATGGTTCATGATGGCATACTCTTAACATCTGGTTCTGTGCCTGATAAATTTCACTGGGCTTTTCCCTGCTCCTTCCTCTGGGAGTGGGTGCATTCTCCCCACTCAGAGAGATGAGAGGACCAGAGTAATATATTTCTGTTGGCTTGTGCTCTTAGACTACCTGAACATGTTGTAAAACAAATTAAAAATAAATCATAATACAAAAACTCTGAAATACTTTTCTGGGCTGGATTCTGCTGGTCTTGTAGCTATGGACCTTTCCAGCTGTGATTTTAAATTTCGTCTATTTTTTTCCCCCCATTTTCTTATTTGGGATCTACCAGTTTAGGTGTGCTTGAAGGCCAAATCTCAGCTTTCACAGTTTGATATTTTTCAGTTACAATAGCCTGCAGAAAAGGGGATGACACGCGAGTGAACAACCCCGCCCACTCTAGTGTAGTCAGAAGTAATGCTAAAGACATGAAAATCAGTTTTAAGAAGCTGAGATCAACAGAGTCCATAAGCACGTGCCTGGGGATATCATCTGTAGTGAAAATTAAATGCGTATGTGTAGCCTCAACTGCCAAACTATTAAAAAAACCCCAAAGCAAAGCAATTAAAAGGCAGAAATGAGATACACCCATTTGACATGACCTTATGAAAAGAATGCCAATGAGTCTAGAGGCTGCTTTAGTGTCTTAAAGACAGCCAACAGCTTCAATGTCCTTTTAGCAGGAACACCACTGAGTATTGACGCAAACGTGCCAAATCCTGCCTGCTTCAAGAGAGAAGTTACACTGGCTTCAAGAATACTCTTAATGTGAATGTTAAATTGAGTACTGTGGATTTAGCTTCCAGTGTTTGAATGAATGAGAAATAATACAGTGACATTATCTAACCAGTCATTAGTTAATGGTTTTAAAAATAATTTGGAGTAATAGCTTGCTTATGATTTAGTTATATTGAGTAGATAATTTTCTGTATGGAAGTGGACACTACTTCTACGACATTTTATTGTTTTGTTCTTTGGAGGAATCAGAACTTTGGTATGCTGGCAGATCAAGAATTCAGAAGGGATGAAGGAGTCACTCAGTAGATGTTAATACAAATGTTAGGTCATCAAACATCTAAGATCAGTGTTTCTGTCTAGTTGCCTTACTAGTCACAAAAGAAAACATTTTTAAGAAATGTGAACTTTTGAAAAATCGCAGTTTGGGAATTCATGCCTAGTGAACTTCTTGGGATATGCTACCTTGTGTTTATAATGCAACACACCAACATAAACTTCAGAAACTTGAAGATGTGGAGCATTTTTGAGAGCTGCTTTCCAGAAAGTAACAGCCAAGAGCAGAGCTGTGCCTTCTGTTGCATCTCTATGGACATTCTGACTCTGTTCAGCACAAGGAGTGTGTGCATCGGTCTGAAACCTAAATTTCAGTAACACTACTTTTCCATATCAAATCTTCCTACATATGGAAAAAAAATGGGAGCTTAAGAAAGATCACTGTTACTCATGCATTTAAGCAGTTGTTGACACTTCTATTTTAAAAAAAATCCAAACATCTATTTATGTTACCAATGCCTTTGACTTCATGGAAAGGCTATCAGAACATCTTTATTTTCAGTTTAGGTTCTGATCATGCAAGTATAGATGTGTCATGCAAACAATTCACATCAGTGAGGACTACCATATGCTTAAAGTTAGTTGTGTATGTTTTTGGAATACCATCATCACCAGAAGATTCTTGGGTTAGAATTGGTTTAAGAACTTATAAAGCTGATAAAACCTGATTTGCTTAACTATCCAATCTAAGAATTACTTTGTGCATGGTGTCTAAATTCAATTAACCACACTCGTAGGAAATTGTACTCAGAAATTGCAGCCATTCTCACTAATCTTTTTCAATAGGTGTATCTTTTTCATATTTACTTACTAACTGCAAGTCATTCTTGATAATATTATCAATAAATGTTTATTTATAGGTGATATAAAGAGAGAAAAGACAGATTTTGATGAAAACCCCCCAAGTAATACTTGTGTGTCCCAAGCTAAACAGTTGTCTCTGAAGAATGGGACAGTCTCCAATTGCCCTTGGGATTTCTACTTCACAGTTCTCAGGTTTTAGGAATAAAGAAATAAAGACTCTCATTTTAAGCACGGGAGTAGTTTTCCTTGGGGCAATCATTTCTCTAGCCAAGTATCTGTAAAGCTGAAGTACCATGGTACAAGTATAAGCTTTTCTTCTTTGGCATTTTCAGTGTTTTTGGATTTTGGATTGGATGCACACACCTGGTAGTGTAACCAAAAGACAAGTACTGAGTCTGTGAAATTTTGGTGTAGGTTGAATTGCCTTGTAGGCACTGTGGCTCTACAGCGTAATAACGACTTGGAGCAGCATTGCAGTGACAATGTATACAAGAAGTATAGTTTGGGTCAGGCAGCCTATTTTTAGCTTGTTTTCTTTGGGCTTGCTTTCCTGGGTTTTTATGGATATAGTAGATTGGATCCAGTGAAAATGATTATAATGTTTTAGGACATGACCACAAATGTTAAGTACAAAGCATGAAGCAGCTTAGCTGTTTAAATCAGGGAATGATACTTGTTTTAAATGATATCTTAGCTATAAACCTGTAAGAGAAAAGTAAAAATCTGACACTTCATCTGGTGTTGGCAAATCACTTAAATAAAATTGAAACATGTTTTGTTTAATTTAACTTCCAGCATTTTTAATGGAGTGGTAAGCTGGACCATTTATTTTCTTTTTTATGGTGGGCATGTAAAATTATGCTTTAGTTATGTTTCTCTATAAATTTGTCTTCCAGGTCTGTGGAATCTGCTTGTTAAAATAGTGACAAATATATTCTATACAAAGATCAAGAGAGTCTACTGAAGTAGTTTTGTTGCTCTGTTTATTGTTTTGTGTGGAACACTGGATCTGAGAGACTATTAAAGTCATGGTAACACTAACACATTTTGAAAGGAAGTGATTTAAAGATGAGAACTGGACATTATTATCTGAACTACAGTAATGCTCAAAGCATTGTTTCTTCCTGAGCAAATAACCACATTAAAGAAAAAATCCTAAAGCATGTATAGATATGTTTGATTGTGCATTCGTGATGAAAAGAAGGAAGTGAACCGGTTTCCTGACTTAAAAGCTTTTGAGAAGTCTGCCTGGCTTCTGCTCACAGCTCAGTTTTGTGTCCTCAGGCTCAAAAGAGTGGTTAAACCTTATGTTTCTTGGGGTAGCTTCTGTGGGTGAAATCAGACAGAATGAGGTAAACACGCCTTTTTGAATGGGAGCAATGTTTCTTTGAAAGCTCCTTTATGCTTGATCCTTGCTATCCCACCACAGTGCTGTGGCGTGAGAGGAAGAGGGGAGAGCTGGGACCTGTGCCCCTTTGAAACCTCTGCCTGTCAGCTGTGCTCTGTAGAGAAATCAAAACCCGCTCTATACCCTGGAGAAATAACAGTGCTGCTCATTCTCCAGTGACAGCGTAGTACAGCTTTCCAAGGACACGTGCTGCTGGTAGCACTGGGGAGGATGCTGTGGTACCATAGCATGGTGGTGCCTCTTTTGCTTGCAAAATCCCAGATGCTAACCCTGTGACTACTTTTTGAAACTATAACCCTTTAAATTTCTTGACACATAAGTATTCAATATATAAAGTTCATCTTGCATTTCTGTTAATGCTCAGTCCTCAGATTTTAAATAAGTAATCTGTAAACACAGGGCTTTCGCAAATTCACATGAATGTTTTCTTTTTGTTGTTTTTATTCTTCTTGTGCTGTTCTTTCAGAATAGTGTTGTTTAGCAGGTAGGACATTAAACTATTGCTTCAATTAAGTAAATTACACTTCTGGACTTACTACCCTACTTCGTGACTATAGGGGATTAATTTTGTCTTTTGTATTTCTGTTTTCCAATCAATACCCTCATGCTAATGGCAGTTAAGATTTTGGAGTAAAAATTTGAAATCTACAGATATTAAAGGATTATGATTCTACACCACTAAAAAGTATCCTGCAAAATCTATTAAAATTGCTGTACTATTCTGACAGTAGCAAACATGCATATGCATACTTGTATACATATATATAATATACCTTCAGAATGCACCCTGTAGCTTTTGCAGGATTTTGCAAATTCTAAACTTCCATTTAAAACAGAATAAAGGTCAAATTCTGCTTGTCTTACACATGTATGAAATGTACAGTTGTATTAGGTGATGTGCTGCCAAGATTTGGACAATGCGGTCTTTCAGAAATGTTCCTCCTCCTCCAGTGATAAACTCTGTGTTGTGACATGTGTGTGCACACAGAGGAGCTGACAGTGAGGAAGCAATATATGCCTTTGTTTTGACTTTTTTAACCGAAGTGTGTTTTTTAATACCAGCCAACCTGTTGTAGCTCACTAATGTGTAGTTTCTGTTCCTCTGGGCACGGTATATGACTTGTGACTTTGATTGGTACTAGCGTGGCTAATATAAAGAGGCACAGTCAGAGGGTTCACGTATGCATTTGAGGGTGCCACAGGGACATATGATATGTATTTCCACATACAGAGCCCACTGAAGATGTCTTTTGGTATGATTAGAAGAGGGAAAGGACATTCACAATATTTGTATAACCTCTGTCTCATTAAATTTGGTAGATTTAGTGTAGGTAGATTTAAAAAAAATAAATTCTTTGGCAACAGAGTTTTTTCATGCACTTGGTGTTTACACAGAGATTTTCAGACCCGTGGAGGATTCAGCTCATCTCACTGTAGTCAAAAATACTGTGCTGCAGTGGGCTGTATGGGAAGCTTTCTCCTGTTGAAGAAGAATCTCCTATGAAAAAAGCAATAGACGATATAATAATTTTGTCAAACATTGTTAGAATGGCAGCATTCATTGCAACATGTCCCAGGATAACTTTTTTGTGGTGAAGAATGACATTGTTTAGTCTTATTTCACGTGGATAGGTTAATGCCTCCTGTAATCGGGTTGCTAATTTTCCGACTCCCCTTTTCTCTGCCATCCAGCATCTTAGCTGTGATGGCAGTTTATCGCTAAGCCTGGCGAGCCACAGCCAGCTGCAGTTTTGAAACTAGACCACCTTGCTAGTATGGTGTAGAGCCCGAGATACGCCATGCTGAGGGCACATTCAGTGAGGCAGTGAAACTCCTCCAGTACAAAGCTTCAGGGAATTAAAATTGCCATGGCTAGATATCTTGGGTGAAAATGGGCACTTAACTAACTTTCTCTGAACCAGGATATTTTTACTTATCTACGGTCTGTGTCAGAGGTAGAGCTATGATCTGAAAGACCAGGTTTGGGAGGGCTGGGAAAGGCTATCCCTCATCACTGAAGAGAATGTACACCCAGAGGAAGAGATATGCTTGGTAATGTAAACTCTTAACCACAACACTAAGATCCTTGGAGAAGAGGGAGACTTTAAAGAATCCACAAGGTCTTTGGTCTTTGAAATCATCTTGATTAAAGGCTGTGTAATTTTAGTAAACCAACCTGTGCTTTCCTCTGAAGACTTAGGATCCTACATGACAGCAGCAGCAGCAAGCTACAACAGACTTCTGGGGAAAAGCTTTTGCCAGGTCCAGTCTGAGCTGGTTGTGTTGAATGTCTTGAGTAGTTCTCAGTTGGCTCTAAGTCACTCTGAGATCAGCTCAGTTGGTTAGAATATGGTACTCTTAATGCGAAGGTCATGGATTTGATCCCTGTGTGGGCCATTCCCTCAGGAATGTGGGTGGCTTCCAGCTCAGAATATACTATGGTTCTCTGAAGTCAGGTAGGTGTGGGTGACCTGCGGATGTGCTTTCCTAGAAAGACCAATGTTCCCACAGAATTGTATTATGACTTACCAGCACTGAACATGGGTGACTAATGCAGGAACTCAGAGGGGTGCAGTCCTGCATTTCCGTGCAACCCGATCAGGAGAGATTCAGATTAATGTCATAGACCATATGTCTGTATTAACAATGGTTCCTCCTTTTATCTGTTGAAGATGATTTATGCTTTGGAGTAGAGCTTTTAACTCGCGAAATGTGCATCACCTCTGTTTTATCATGGGAAAGGACATATTACTGCTATTTTACAGCATAGCATTTGTAACTTAGAAATAGTAAGGCAACATGCAAATCTAAGCACCAGTCAAGCTTATGGCTATGAGGTTATAAGACAAATCCTGGATTTCCTTAGGTGCAATTTAAAAAATCATCTGGATACTGTGTGCCCTGCCTCAGCATCACAGTACTCCAGCATGTCCCCTGATAGAAATGTTTGTTACTTCCATTGAAAGGTCTTGGCTGTTACATCTGTGCAACTCCCTAAATCAAGATCCCAGATCATGGCCTGAAGAGGGAGGACCAAAAAGAGTGAGCTGAAATCCCTCGCAGAAGGCTGAAAGGAGGTGTAGGTTCTTATACATCATCTATGTGTTTTTGAACCTTTTTCATCCAAAAGCTGGAAATCTTCTAGTGTTCTGACTGAAAAAAATTCTGAAACTGTTAGGATTTTTTATTTGTGAAGCAGGTACAATTTTGGTGACACCCTTACTGGGTCTGTTTCCGATTTTGTTCCCTTTCTATATCATCCAGTAATCCTGGTGGCCTACTTGGGAATCAAAAATGTCTTTATTCCTGAATATAGCTGTGAGGACTGTGACCAGAATTTTAAGGGTCCAGGACTCTTGAGCAGCCTGCCAGGGTGACCTATGGAGCTGGTTTGCCCTTCACTTCCACAGCAAGGTTTAAAAGTTTGGGGTGGATTCTTTCAAGTACCTGATTTTGAAATACTGAAATGTTATGCTTGCCAGGCTCTGTTTAGTCCCATTTATAAGTCTAAATAATTTTCTTGCACTTGGTGTCCAGTTTCTAATAGTGACCATTATTAGATGCTGAAAGAGATGTGGCAATGTGTCTTAAAATGGCAATTTTAAGAAATTACCTGCTGATGCTTCCTCTTGCTGTTGACAAGGAACATGGAGGCTCTGTTTTCTGAAAGACTCAGAAAGTGACATTTTGCCTGTGAGTTATATTAAAAACAAATACATCTTGAAACCTGAACTGCATATAATAATTTTAAAATGCTCCTGAAATTGTCAACAGGATTTCTTCCTCTAAAGGAGAAAAGTGTACAGTGTTACTTTTATCTTTATTGTGCAATATTTCTGCGTACAAGGAAAACCCTCTGAAGTTTCCAGGTGTACAAAATACACTGTTTGGGTAGTGATTTGAAACCTAAGCAGTTGCTGCATTTTGCTGCTTTCAGTGGTGGAACTAAAGCTGAATTAATGCAGTATAAGTATTTTTTCTGAAGTGAATGGATTAGGTCAGTCTTTTACTCCTTTTGTGTTTCCTCTCTAAAGATTTTAGAGATTGAAGTTTGCTGTAGTTGTCTGAATCAATTTTCCAAGCAAACATTTGTAGAACAAAATTTATTATTGGTTGTGGAGTGTGGAGACAGTTTTTGGTTTGTTGGCTTTTTTTTCCTCCTGATGATGTGAATTTTGCAAATAACAGTTACTGTGGGATTTATCTAACCACTTGCTGCTAAGGAGCAGAGTTTCAATGTCTGATGGAGCATTTTAGGCATACAGGGAATTGTTTACAATCAATTCAGTAGGGAACATGGCTGGAATAAATTTAAATAGTGAACACAGTTCTGAAAACCGTTATGTGAAAAGGACTTCAGCAAAATCTATTTATTCAAAATAGCAGTTTCAAAAAAACCAAACATATATTTACAAAAAAAAATACTTAAAGGTGATAAGACTGTGGAATCAATTTGTGGTCTGGCAGCATTTTTTAGTGCATGCAGTTTTACCTTTCGTGGTAGTTTCTGTGATTTTTTTTTCTTTCGCTGAAATTAGGCTCTCTTTTTACTTGTGCGAATGCTCTTTTTTTTTCATTCCCTTATTTCAAAATGTAAGATGGAAATGTGCAAGTTATTTTGGGTTAATAGGCAGATTTAGTGATTTCTTTTGGCTTATTTTATCCGTGAGATATAATTTACTGTTGCAGGTAACATGGAAATTCAAGCTATAGCAACTCAGTTACGCTTCTTCAGCTGCTGCAGTCTAGGGTTCAGCATGTCTGATTGAGAATGGGACCAAAAAGGATGGAGTCTGCATATTCCTGTTGTGGACAGGGACTAGACCAGTAATCATCTGGACCTAGAGAGAGAATTACAGAGAATTAGATAACCAGTTCTTTCATGTGCTGCTAGAGGATCTGCAGCAGCTGAGCAAGTGTTGCTGTTCTGGAGCCTGAGTTCACGTACGAGATACGTGAGTGGGCAGCAGAGACCAACCCTTCCACCCCCCCTTGCCTTTTATACTTACAGCCAGACCCTATGGGAAGAAGGGCAGAAGCATCTTAAAAGGAATGGGTTCTGCAGGATATCTTAAGGAAGGGAAGAGATATTGTAGGGGATGGGATGGGATGGAATGGAATGGAATGGAATGGAATGGAATGGAATGGAATGGAATGGAATGGAACGGAACAGAGCATTTCATTTGGAAAGGACCTACAACAATACAACCTCTCATCCAACAGCCTGACTGCTTCGAGACTGATTGGAAACTAAAACCTGTTACTAAGGGAATTGCCCAAATGCCTCTTAAACACACTGATAAGTCTGGCACCTCCCTAGGAAACCTTCACAAGTGTTTAACCTTCCTCTCTGTAAAGAAATGCTTCCTAAGATCCAATGTAAACCACCCCTGGTGAGGCTTTGAACGTTGCCATGTATCCTGTCACTGGATACCAGAGAGAAAAGATCCAGTGAATAAAGATCCCCTCGTCAGGAAGCTGCAGAGCAATGAGGTTGTCCCCCAGCCTCCTTTTCTCTGCGCTAGAGAAGCCTCAAGTCTTTAGCTGCTCCTCATAGCTTATTCCTTCCAGCCTTTCACCAGCTGTTGTTGTCCTTATCTGAACACATTCAAGGAACTTCACTTCCTTAAATCCTGTGCCCAGAACTGCACGCAGTGCTCCAGGTGAGGCTGCACCAGTGCTGAGCACAGTGGGGTAATCACCTTTCTTGAGCAGCTGGTGATTCTCTATTTGATGCACCCCAGGATGGGGTTTGTCCTGTTGGCTTCCAGGGCACGCTGCTGATTCTCGCTGTGCCTGCTGCCAACCAGCACCCCCAGATCCCTTTCGGCAGAGAGGCTCTCCAGCCACTCTTCTCCCAGTTTATACTTGTGCCTGATTAGTCCATCCCAGCTGCAGAAATTGGTATTTTGAACTTGTTAGACCTCATGCCATTAATCACTGTCCAGTGCTCCAGTCTGTGCAGATCCCTCTGCAAGGCCTCTTGTCCCTCCAAAGAGTCAGCAGCCCCTCCTGGTTTGGGATCATCAGCAAATGTGCTAATGATGGATTCAACTCCTGCCTGCAGGACGTTGGTAAATGAATTGAATAGAACTGGCCCTAGAATTGACCTTGGGGAACACCACTGGTGACCACTTGCCCTCTTTGAGTTCTGCCCTTCAGCCAGTTCTTCACCCAGCACAGCCTGCAGCCACTCCTCCCACAGCTGGACAAGTGGTCCTGGAGGATCCTGTGAGGGACAGTATCAAAAGCATCACTAAAATACAGAAAAACCATACCCATCACCTTTTCTTCATCCGCTGGGTGGGTGACCTTACCATAGAAAGATAACAAGTTAGTTAAATAGGACTTTCCTTTTGTGAAGATGTGTTCTGCCAATCTCTGAAATAGGAATATTTGATTTCTTAAAATGGTCCATTCTTTTATACCATTCTTTAAGACTGATGGTAACTAAATTAGAATGTCGTATTTTGCTCTTTGATTACAATTCTTATTCTTTGCATTTCCGCTTTTCTGTTTCCCTACCATTTGTTAGACTTATTTTTAATTTATATGTTAAATAAATTTGATTTGATTTAAAGGAAATGTTACCAAATAGGAAGATTTTATGCAAGTCAAGTATGCTTTCCATCCAGAACACCAAAAGAGTGTATACTTGCATAATTTGACTGAAAGATGTACATAAAGCAGTAATCTTCTTACTAATATGTGACTTAGGCATAAGTTGCTGCCTTGGTTGCAAAAAAGATTCATTGAAGTTGTAGGGTGCAGAATTTCTTTTTCAAAGAAGCATCTTTTACTTTGTGATTTCATGTGTAAATAAATAGTAAACATGAATTTTATTGATGTATGACTCTGACCTTTCATTTCCTCAGCCATCATGTACGTAATGGGAGCACTTGGACCTGCAGCTGGATACTTATTAGGAGGACTCCTTATTGGTTTCTATGTTGATCCTAGGACAACTGTGTATATTGACCAGAGTGATCCCCGATTCATTGGAAACTGGTAAGGATCGAACATTTTTCAAAACTATTCTCTCAGGGAACTGAGACAGGTTGGAAGATTTTATCCCGTGAGGACTTGTTTAGGGTTGTAGAAGGAGGCTGAGGAAGATGATGTTTCTACTGATTACTACACACTAAAGATTATGTTTCTGTTGATTACTAGCCTCTGGCAGAGAGGAAAGTTTGCCACAGGAGTGCACAGGAACAGTGCATGGAAAACCCCCTACATATGGCTGTCCCTGACCTCAGTGGGCACTGACTGACAGTGCTCATCACAGGGATACAGGGCAGGATATTGGTGTTGCAGGTGGCCATGGATGATCTCTGCTGCCCAGAACCAACCCCTCCTTGGTGGAAGTTGGATTAATCTCCTCTTTGGTTTTCCAGAGGAGGCAGCATGAAACACTGAACACTGCTGCCCAAATGAGAAGCACTAGACTTCACTGATCCTATTCCAGGTGAAGGAGATAGGATGGGGTCAGAACATGCCCTTTCCAGTCCTTCTTTCTCAGGGTGAGGGCTTGTGTTTAGGCAACAGATGCTGTAAACCATCACATTATTCTTTAATAAGGAGTAGGCTTCCAGCAGCCCTGAGATGTAGCAGCTGTAATTGTTAGTCTTCAGGCAGCCTTTGAGATGTGGCCTCCTTGGCAATGTGTCTTTAAAAAGCACGTCTTGAGGAGGCTTTAACTGCGTTTTCTCAGATGAATCATAAATCTGCCTTGAAGTTTTCATGCAATCCCAGGAAAAACCTGAAGTTCATTATCCCAGGAAGAGACCTCTGCTTTGTAGGTGTAAGGTGCAGTGTCAGTTCTTGTGCCCTGGGTTAGTGTTTGTCACTGTGCCATTGCAGTCAGTCTGTGTCTGTTTCTGTTTATTTTGCAGTGATCTTTCCTGACACTTTGATAGGAAAAATTCTCTCTTTGGAGTCTTCTTAAGCTTTTAAATATTTAGTTCTGCTTTATTGGTCCTGCTTAGTCCTAGAGCGTTGCAGCACTGTTTTGTTGAATTTTCAGCAAGAGAAAGGCGAAGCTGAATGCTGAGTGTGGCCTTGAGGTTAACAGCTCCCTGCTCTGATTTATCTACCAACTTACCTCACTGAAAAGATCTGTTCTTTGAGTGTGCAGCAATGTCAAAATTTGGACTTTTCTAGTATAAAAGATTGGGAATCAGAGCAAAATATTATACATTGTTTGTAAAATTCTTACACTTTTGTGTAAAAAAATACATGTTTTTAATGACATGTCAGAACTGGTAATCAGCATCTGATCAGTACTTTTTGATAGAAATTGCAAACAGGCCCATAAATATATTTGTTAATTGAAATCAGTGGGGCTGTATAAATTCTGTGTTTATCTATAACATAACCACTGATATAACTGTTTTGACTCAAGCAGCTTCAGCAAAAGTGGAATGGCCAAAGCAACGAAGTCAGTAAAAATCATTCAAAGTTTTTTTTGTTCTGTTTGGTTTGGTTTGGTTTGGGGTTTTTTGTATTGTTGATTAAATCTGTAGGGTCTGGCTTTCCTTGATGGGTATTCCAGGTCTTTTTATTTCTCCTTAATTTTTGAGTATATTAGTTCTTTCTCTCTTAAATTTCTGAGGAGTATCGACTGCTATCAGGTCTCTGATAATTTGTTCCACAATCTGTGGTGACCTCTCATAAAAGTTTAGTGGCATTCATAGCATTTGTGTCTCATTCTCTTCTCTTTCTGAAGCTGTCTACCCATTAAAAAAAGGCAGAACTCCTATAGTGTGAGGCTTAAACCTTTGTCTCTTGCTACTCACTAACTGCCTGGTTGCAGAGAATTCTGGAAATGTAAACTTTCATTCCATTGAAATGTATTTTGTGGGACTGTGACATTTTCTCCTTGCAGGGAAGTGCTGCGTAGTCAAGTTTATTTTTATTTATACAATCTAAGAATTTGAAATGTAAGAGTAGCCCAACACTTACTTCAGCTGACACACTTTAAAAGTATGGTTATATTGAGATAACATAATGGGAAGTCACATATGAGATTTCTGAGTCTTGTTTCCTTTGAAGTGAATTAGCGTCTTTGATTCCTATCTTTTCTTTCTTATAGCTGTAAAGTTCCTAATGCAACTTCTCGCGGGATTCAATTTAACAGTTTCCATTGTTAGAGGAGGCAGTGCTTACAGGCAAAATAGTGAGAATAGCAACTATGGTATATGGCTTTAATGGTTATCACGTTCGCCAAATGTCTCACTTCCTCAGTGTCAAACTACCACATTGGCTAAAATAAAAGCAAAAAGTATTTTTTTTTTCTTAAGCTAGGAGGTATATTGCCAGACATGTAATTTGGTTCATCTCTCATGCAACATGGTAAAGTGAAATGGTTATTTTTCAGGGTTATTTCTGATCTGATTGTTCCTTGAGTTTCACAGGACTTGGATTTCTGCTCCTAGGTTTTGAACACCAGGGGTTTCTGTAGATGCTCTGGGCTAAATTACTAGCCAGCTGTGTATGCTAGCCCATCAGATGTCTGAAACTGTTTTTTATTCAAATGTGGTAACTGTAGGGGTATCTGTTAGAAATCATTCATCATGTTGTTGTCTTTGAGAACTGTTAATGTGCTATATAGGGACCTCATTAGTTGTGGAGTAGCCCTTGGCGGTCTGTCAGGTGCTTTGAATCAAATTTTCTTCTGCTGACACTTTTCTGAGTATTTTCCTAGTTCAGAATCTGTTTAATACTTGGATCTTTCTATATAATCTTTCATCAACATTCCACGCAAGAAGTTTAAAGGAATTCCTTCAGCATTGTCTGGTCCTTCCTTAGCTTTAATTGCTTTAGTTGTTGTCCTATGGCTTGTGCGGATGCCTTTGAGGTATTCTTCTGCATATTTTCTTTGACTTTAGAAGACAGAAAATCAAGGGCTTTTTAAATTAATGTAGCTCCTGTTCTGACCTCTCAATTTCCCATTGTAAGTGTCCTTACTATTTTGATACCAATTTTTTGTCTATTTTCCAATTCTTTGATATTTCTCCAGGAAGTTGTGAAGTATAGATGGCGAGATAATTGCATCCGGTGCTGCATTTGTGACATCTCCAGCATTTGGTATGCTGTCATAGTGGTCCCTTTAGATTTGAATTTCATCTTGTGCTACATTACAGGCCCTGTCTCCTTTGCTGTTTCCTCCTGAGTGGGTGGTTGCAGATTTCTGCATATTATTGCCACAGATTGTTTCTTTGATCAGTGCCTTTGCAGCTGCTGCCTTTGAGATCCTGAAAGGGATGTTGCTACATTTTTATACAGACTACGGATTTATTCCGTCTGACAGTGCTGACTAATCCTCCTAAAAGTCTGCTTTCTAATCCATGTATGTTATCAGCTAAAATGAATGAATAGAGGATTTTCTGTTTACATAATATCAAAATTAGTCAAAATTTTCAGTCACTTATATTTGCCTTGCAAAAGCTTCCTGTAAGCTTCTCATAAAAATAGTGTTACACATGGCTGTTTATTTGTTGTTTGCCTATGTGTAATCATTTACCATACAAAGCATGCATATGAATTTGTTTTCATTGAAAAATAAAGTTTGTAATATCTTTGCATTACAAATACGAGGCCAAGTGCTTTTTGTTTCCTGTGCAAGTAATCCTGTCTACTCAGAATTTAAAATGTTTAAAGTTTGAACAAGTATATAATTAATAGTGTAAAGGTAGTACAAAAATATGTAAAAATTGTTCTTGTATTGGGTTTGCACGGCAAGGTTTTGGTAGCAGGATGGCTTCTGTGAGAAGCTGCCGGAAGCTTCACCTCTGCCTGAGAGCCGATGTCAGCTGGCTCCAAGGGAAGGCTGGCCAAGGTGGAGCCCATCAGCGCTGGTGGTAGCACCTTTGGGATAACATATTTAAGAAGGGGGAAACAAAAGACATATGCAACACCAAAAGCAGTCAGAAGAGAGTGGACTGAGAATATGCGAATAGAAACAGCCCTGCAGACCCCAATGTCTTTGAAGAAGGAGGAGGAGGGCGAGGTGCTCCAAGTGTCTGAGCAGAGATTCCCCTGCAGCTAATGGGAGCCTTTCATTACGTTTTCTCTCCCTGTCCTGCTGAGGATGGGGAGTGATAAAAATGGCTTTGGTGGGCACCTGGCATCCAGCCAGGGTCAGTGCACCATGATTCTGAAAATTTGATTTGAGATGAAAAAGCTGTCATTGTTGTGGTTGGATATTGTAGTAACCTGATTGACTTCACTGGAACTTCCAAATACTAGTGTAGATTTGTGTGGTGGGTTGGCTTTGGCTGGCTGCCGGGGGCCCACCAAGCTGTCTCACTCCCCTTCCTCAGCAGAACAGGGAGAAAATATGATGGAAAGCTCATAGATTGAGGTAAGGACAGGGAAAACCCTCACAATTACTATCATGGGCTAAATAGACTTAGGGAAATTAATTTATCACCAGTTACTAACAGAGTAGGATAGAAAGAATTAAAAAGAAACCTACAAGCACTTCCTACCTACTCCTTCCTTCTCCCAAAGCTCAGCTTTGCTCCTGACTCTTCTACATCCTCCACTGGAGTGATGCAGTGGGCTGTGGAAAGGGAATTGTGGTCAGTTTGTAACACCTTGTCTCTGTTGCTCCTTCTCTGTCTCAGACGGTCTTTTATTAACTGGTCCAGCACAGGTCCTTTCCATGGGGTGCAGTCCTTGCTCCATCATGCAGTACCCGCCAGGGGTGACATATCATGCATGAAAACCTGCTCCTGTGGGGGCTCTTCTCCACAGGCCACAATTCCTGCTGGAGCCTGCTCCAGTGTGGATTCCCCACAGTCTGTAGGTGGATACCATAGTCTTGTCCTGGGCCTGCAGGTGAATCTCTTCACCTGGAGCCCCTTCTCCCCTTCTTCTCTCACCTTGGGTCTGCAGGGCTGTTTCTTCCATATTTTCTCACTCCTTTCACACAGTTGCTGCACATTTTTTTCCCCTTTCTTAAATAAGTGAGGTGCCACAAGCATTCAGTTAGGCTCAGCACTGGGTAGTGGTGGATCTGTTTTAAAACTGGCTGGAGCTCTCTCTGTCCAGCATGGGACAGCTGACAGTGTCTTCTCACAGAAGCACCCCTGCAGTCCCTTCCATGCCATCAAAACCTCGGCATGTAAACCTGGTATAATGAGATGAATCTGTAGTGAAAACTGCACTTCCAGTATGTCAGAAGAACTTTGTGGGTGGATTCTGAGGTTGTCCCGCTTTATGGAACCAACTGTGTGAGGTTATGTTTCCCTTAGTCTTTGACTGTTAGAACTCAGAGGAGAAATGATGTTATCTGACACGCTGCTATGAGTGTTCTGGCTGCTGACTCGAGTTAACTCTACAGAACTTTCTAGTGCAGCCCTTTTGCCCATCTGTGGTGAAGTCCATGAAGCTTTTTGGCTGCAGGGAGGACAACTGTATGTAGCTGAAGAGCTCTGTTCTGTATCCCACAGATTTTCCCAGTGGGTATGTCCCAGGTGTCATTCTCTGAGAGACAAGGGATCATTTCAGTGTTGTTTTTATATCCATATTTAAAAGACAGAGGGAGAGAAGAAGAAATTCTTTGTGAAGGCTATTTCAGGTTGCAGTCACAGAACAGAGTTTTGGGCATAAACCCTGGCATGAACTGTAGTACATCACTTGTTTACATTCAGGCTTTGGGAACTCTTCAGTTGAGAAGGGAGAGAATTGGACAGTCAGGGCAGTGAGAGGTAGGCACTGGAAGGCAGAACAGATTTAGCCCTGATGTATCTATCAGGGCATTTTATCTTCTCTTGACATGGATAGTTTTTTCTGTGCTCTCCAGGAAAATAGTATATTGCTTTACCAGGAATTATCCATGAAAGGATAAGTCAAAGTAAATATCTAAATCTCAGCACTTGGTGCTGAAAAATTACCAAAACTGAAAATCTTTGGTAACTTAAAGCTGACACTACGTAATAAAAATGGTGGGTTCTGGATAAATACCTTTCAGTGAATAAGCCAACAGAAATATCTCCTGATTAAGGAATTTAGTGCAGTGAAGGTTCTTCCCCATTCCAATTCTTTACTCTTGGTGTCATATTTTGCAAGTCTGTCTTTCCAGTCAATGCAGCCTCTAACATTAACTTTGATTATTTTGTTTCATGCAATATGTTCGCTTTTGTTTCCATTCCTGCTTTCTTGGCATTAGGTGGAGTGGATTTCTCCTTTGTGCCATTGCAATGCTCCTTGTGATATTTCCCATGTTTACCTTTCCGAAAAAGCTCCCTCCTCGACATAAAAAAAAGAAAAAGAAGATCAACTCTGATGATGTTTCAAGTGATGATGATGTGATGAAAGAAAAAACAAGTAGCAAAACAGAAACAGATAGTTCAGTTTCTGCCTCTATGGGATTTGGAGAGAATGTTAAAGGTAAAGTTCATTTTTATTTATAAATGCTTGAGATTTTGTTTAGGGTCATCCAGGATTGTATGAGTGTAATTGAAGGCAGTTTTGACATCCTATATTTGCTATTATGTTTTTGCTATTGAGATTTTAATAGATACTCATCCTCTAAAATGACAGGCTACAGCAATGATTGTAGGACATCCATTTTCTTGTTACCACATGCATTTGTGCACCTTAGAGTTTGTAATTGTCACACTTGCTTTATAAGCTGAACTTCATGGAATAAAGTGCTCTGCTACAGTATAAGTGAAACAAGTAGAAGGAATTCTGGTATATGAGTTGAGTTACATTGCATTTGGGTTCATGCATTTGGGTAAGTTCGTAGAGAAAGATTGTTTCATGTTCCTTTCCTGTCTATTTCGTACTGCAAACTATTTTCTGAAGGCTAAGACAAATAAAACCTGTTCTAATTTTGAAACAAGAAGAGATCAAAAGATTGACAAGTAGTAAAGATTTTTATTTTATTCAAGAAGTAGCCATTAATATAAAATGTAGCAGTGAGTAATAATCATTGACAAATTGCCTGGGGAGAAGGGCAGTGTTTCTACAACTGATTCATGTGAAGCATATAGAATTTAAATTGACAATACAGACTTGACAGTGTCATAAAATTAAATGGTATAGGACAAGAGTGACTGTGCCTCAATGCCATTGTGTTGTTAGTGTTGGTGTGTCCTCCTTGGATTCTAAAATCCAAATGCTGGTTGTGCCATTTCGTGGTAGCCTGATACATGCCGTGGGACTGGGAGAAACCATGAAATATCTTTTATACCATCAGACCCAATTTGAACTCAAAAGTTTTAAGTGTTTGTTGAAATAGACATTAGTGTTACTTTTTACTTGGATAGCAGTCCAGGCTATAATGATTGGCAGACTTTTTACTGAAACATTTATGATCACTCTTTATGCTTAATAGACAAGGCTTAGCCAAACCCAGTGTAATTTTAAGTTATGTTTGCACACCTACATATTGATTTGTTCTGTATTGCATTTACACTGATTCTCTCAGGGTACCTAAAGTTACGGTTAATTTCTACAGAAATAAAGGAAAAAGAGGATAGCAGAACTTTCTTGGTGTGATTTTATTAGCTTACAAAACAGCTTCTTAAGGTACAGGGCAAACAAAGAGCGAGGAAAGTGAACCTCAAATATCAGATCTTTCAGACCATGTTCTCCCATTGTTGGCAAAGTGGTTGAAAATGTGATGGAGGATCAAAAAAAGCATGTTTCATTCCTCCTTTGAAGACTCTATTCTCCATATTTGTGAGTCCCAATAGGTAATATTTTCTCTTCACAAAACTAGTTGTGGATTTTATTTGCCTTCAAACTTACTGGCCTCTGATTAGCAGAAGTAGTTCAGGGTTTCTCCTGTCAGTATTTTCTCAGTAACACAGGGAACTGGGGGAGTCTAGTCTTTGCTGGACTTCTTCCTAAGGATTGCAGGCAATGTCCCAGCCGAGACTGCTTCACCCTTGGGTGTGCCGGGTGAAGATAGAGGAAGATGCAGATGAACTGCATCTGGGTGAGTTTGCTGATGCTGGTTCTCTGTTCTGATACGTAGTTTCACATTCCAGGCCGTGCTGTCCCTACAGGCACAACAGATACAGAAAAAAAAAAAAGTATTTGCTTGGGAGAATGTTTTTTAGGACTTTTTTTACAGAAATAAAATCTTGTGTATGTCTCATTTTCGCATGTGTTTCTTTGGTATGTATCTGCCTAGATGTGTAACATACATTTTATAAAATTCTATATTAATATATTAATGGAGCTACCAAATTAGAGGTTTTACTATACAAAACTTTTAATTTTCTTTAGAGGAGAAGCTTTGCCATGTGGAAGAGTGAAAAGAAACATACCAGAATGATAGCAAGCTAATTGAGATAAGCAGAAGAAGTATTTTGCTATAAGCTGATAATAGCTTTCCCATTCGGTATCAGTTACCTCAACAAAGAAGGCCTGCAGCAGAAATGCACTGTTATTTAATTATTTTTCCAGTTTAAGTGGGCTTTATGGAATAAGATCATGCCTCAAGCTTCTCAGCTGAGGTAATTTTGTTTATTATGGGAAGGAAAAAAGGATCATATGTGTCTAAGTCATTTAGCATTGCTTCTTCTGAGATGCAGTGAACATTTTATACTTAACATTGAATTTCAGAGCTTCATCTTTTTATAGCACTATGAGCAGAAACTCCACTTAGGCAGTAGCCAGGAGACTGTTGATTTAGTAGGTCATATCTTCTGTTCTGTACTAATAACTATCAATGATGTCATAGTCTGCCATGACAGACGTGCCATCAAATCTCTGAAATCTATGCAGCTTTGGTAAGGAAAGTAACTGTTTTGTTCTTCTAATGTGATGTCATCTTACCTGAGAAGCCTGGCAAAATGATTTTTGCCTTGTTTTAACTTGTCCTGATTTCCTAATTAATTCTCTAAGCGAATGAAAAGGGATCAAAAGGTGTGAGAGTATTTTTTTCTGCACTGAATGCCTGTATAGGTTGAAGAAAAAAAACAAAACTAGCTCCATCCACAAGTAGCCTCAAACTTCAGTGACCTGAGCTTTATTTTGGCCCACGGTAGAGCTGAGATTGGATAAAAATACAGATACAACTTTGCTTTTTCACGTTTCAAGTTGCAAGGGCTTGGAATTCAGTCTTTGCTAGCTTACATTTCAAGTAGATAATATAAATTGAGGAATGCTTCTGAGTCAGGTATTAAAAGTATTAAATTAAACAGTAAGTAGGTCACAGGAGGAAGAAAATTAGATGTAGCTTATTGGGAAAAACAGAGGTAATGTACATTACATGAACTAGAGGAGTTTTATAATGAAGAAACCATGGTTCAATCCCATATGTGCAAGATACTACATGAATCTGAGCAGACAGAGCTACTGTTTTCATTTATTACCTAGGTACCCTTAGGGTTTTGTACCATGGAAATCGTATCTGCAGTCCCTTTCACTTATCACTGTAACGAAACTTACTGTGCAATTGAATAAAGGATCAGTGTAAAAAAAGCAAATGTATATATTACTTAAAATAGACTGATCTAATCAGAATTAAATAATCAATCTAATTAATTACACGTATTTTGTAGCCTTTGGTGTTGTTTTTGTTTCATTCCTATGTACAGCCCTTTCTCAAGTGTAGAATTTTCCTGTCTGCCTTTTCTCATCTACCAGCTGTTTTATGCCTTTCTCAGTGAGTTCCTGTAAGGGACAAAGACAGGATAATAATGATTGTCAGGGCATCAGCAGAGATAAAAGAAGCTCCTAAGGGGCTTGTGGCTGCAGGATAAGCCCACTGAAGTGCTTTGCCAAGGATCTGGAGTGGAGTTTCTGTGCTACCAGTTGACAGGGATCAGAAGAAGAGGAGGAAGAGGAGACAGTGGGCTGTGTGTGGGGCACTTGGTGGGCACTGTGAATATCACAGGGTTCATCAGACCATGGGCTGCAGATCCTGCAGTGCCACTGACCTTGAGCAAGGCACTTCCCTCTCGTCCTTTCTTAGGCTGTTGTGAAGAGCTCAAAATAGAAAAGATTGGCATAGCTCCATGCAGTGATGAGCAGGGTTAACTGGGGCCTCAAGGGCCTGCTCTAAATCAAATTAAAATAAGTAATATTCATATCATACTGGTTCTGAATGCCTACTCTCTTGATGGGACATTAGGGGCTGTTCAACAATCCAGCCACCACCCAGGTGCTTAAGGCCTGTCCTGAGAGTTGAATGAGGTTGTTGAAATGGCGTGTGAGTTGATAACCAAATGGCAAAATACTATTCTAGAGGTTAGTGATTAGCTCCATGCAGGATATGTTTGACATAGTTGTGTGTCACTTTGCTAGTTTCCATTTTCATAAACAAACCAGAAATTCTGTCTCAAATCTTGGCTTTGCTTTGTACTACGCAGGAGTGGAAGCTGCCCCTGAGACCTCTGTGTGGAGCCAGCCTTCTGCAGAGCCACAGGCTTGGGTAGTGCTGTCCACACTGGAGCACTAGCAGAAGGGAGGTCTTCTAGTTAATATCTGCCTCACTCTTACAAGAGACTTATCTGATGGCCTGCAGAAGGACAGTGCTGTAGACTGGGATGATTTATTCGGCTGATTGTAGTCATTGCATTGCCTTGGGCTGGGTGTGCAGGAACTGGGATAAAAGAAACGATATTAAATGTTGAAAAAGGAGGTGAAGTCAGAATTACTTGAATTTTTATTGAAGTTCTGTTTACAGTGTTTGCTTAGAGAAATATTTATGAATACTTGTATTACTTGCAGATTTTTCTTATGCTTTTCCCTTACTATGAATTAAGCAGTGGTCCTGCACATGAGTGAAAGAAAAATGAATACTTACCAGAGAAAAAAAAAAATGTCAAAGATCATGAAGGGAAGAAAATTGCCAGTAGACTAGCAAACCAGTCCAGCAAGGCAGGCTTAAATTTACTCTTAGTTATATACAAGATTATTGGTGGGGGGGAAAAAAAAGATGTTAAAATTTGAGTTACTGCACAGAAATATAAACATGTTTGCAGCCATGCTAAAAGATTATTTTAGTTCTAAGAGTGTAATTGATAGAGGTTTAATAGTTTAGATGACAGAATGAGGGAAGTTGCAAGTTCTGTTGGTTTGTTTCTGATGCACATTTGCAAAAACATGCAATGTCTTTTGAAGATGTCTTTCCTAAAAATCAAACCTGACAGGTTTAATAATGACCTTGAAATCAAAGCCTAGGCCTATGGCTAGCCACGCAAAGTAATTTGACACAGAAATGTTTTAAAAGCATGACTGACATGTAGTATAAAGGATCCTTTAAGTTTTTAGTGTTCTTGCTTTTCACTACAGTTATTGTGGTTGAAAGATAATTAGTTACTTAATAGTACCTTTTTATTATAGGGTTTTAAATTCAGAAGTGTAGTATAGATGCTGTCACACAGGGTTTGATCGTGATCATGGGAGGAAATCAGGGAAAGTCTAACTCTGAATGTGTGTTTTTATTTCTAAGTTTCTTACTATATAGCAACTTTCCCTTGTATGCCAGGCAATTGCTGTTTATAAGCCACAAAGATCAACTCTTGAGTGCTCCAGGTGGTGTGTATTAGTGCGGCATGCAGAAATAAACTCTTTATTTCATGCCAAAATTTACAGTAATCAGCAAAGCTGTTCTCTGAACAATCCTTCACATGGGTGTAAGGGAACTTGTGCTTATTCCAAGACACTTATCTACTTAACAGTAGAAATCCCATTTCAAAATACTAATTAGTTTTGAAATGAAAAATGACCTTTAGCCTGAGTGCTCAGATGAGATGACTTACTCCAGTAAGTAGGAGTCAACAGAAGTACGGCTCTACATACAAACACTGGAGCAAAATGTTCATTCGCTCTACAGTTCTTTGCCAAATTAATTCTTTAGTTGACCAAAAATTCTAAAGCAACCATTTTCCTGAAGCTCAGTTTTACCAGGAAGGGCAAACTTTACCAGGTATTATGATATCAGACTCTTTGAAATAATTGATTTAGCAAAGACCTTGAGTTCATCTCTTGGCCAAGAACTACCAATTCATTTCTACAAAGAACACTCAGTTCATCATCCTAATAAAATTATCTTTCCCTCTGTGATGATACCTTATTTTCTCCCACATGTTCAACCCAGGTGAGCAGCTGCCACTAAGTAGTTCAGTTTCAAACAGGACTAGTCCTTCTTTCTGCTTCCTGATTCCTTTCTCACAGCAGCATCAGCATGGTCATAACTGCTTGCTCCTGTTGCTTCTATTGAAAACAGCAACATCTATTTTTTTTTAAGCTGTAGGTGATAAAAAACATTAAGATTCAACTATATGACTGCTTCTTAATACGATTTATTCATTAGTTATTTCCACCAGATTTTATATTTAACATTTAATATGTTTCCTCACAGATGTAGCAGGAGAGCATTTGACTACATTAAAATGATAAACTCAGTACTCATAATGAATTCAGTATAAATTTTGACAACTGGCATAAGCTAAGACTGGATGCAGTTGGATGACTTAAGTGCTAATTTGCAGCTTGACAAGTTTTGACGTGACAAGTGAAATTCTGTTTGCTTTTATACAGATAACCTAGTGGAGTCAGTGGTGAAAGTGAGGCAGATTTTTGTCTTGACAACTTTTAACATCAATAAAATTCTCACTCAGTTGTTCTTGCTCAACATGTATTTCTAATGGGTGCTCTTGTCATTGAATTCAACTGGCTTAGATTCAAGCACTATTCCATTTCTGTACCAAGTGAAAAGCAAATGAAAAAAATCTGAACTATAGTAGATTAGATAGAACACTTAAGAAAAAATTGATCTTGGGTAAAAATAGCCCCAAGGAAAAGAAGACTAAGTGCTGAATAGGGCAATGATAATTTGACATTACTGCAGGACTAAATTAAAAGTATGTAAGTGTTTAATTTAACTACAGTGCTGAATTTCATGGTGGTTTGATATTTGATTTGAGAATAATTGCAACATCTATGAATACTTTTTCAATTTAAGTTAATGACGTACCCCCATTTTTAATTGATTGCTTTATCCCTTCTGAGAATATTAATTGAGTTGTATGTAACTTATACTGAGATTCCTTGATATCATTGATGTAATCTTTTCATTATGCTTTGTCTGCATCATTGTAAATGTTTTTAAATTATGTAGAAAAATGTTCAACTAAAATATTTTGGTTCTCCTTTCAGATTAGATTATTGTTACCCCAGCTTTCCAAGGATGGTCCTAACAAGGGGAGTATAGGATCTTTTTTCCTCCTATGGAGTGCAAAACTCAGTACTGTCAGTTCAGCAGTGTGATATGTGTTATCTCACAGAAAATCTCAAAATAAGATACAAGAATAATTCAAAAACCCCTACATTTTATTGCTGTTTTTCTTTCTATTATGGTGTTACTATCTGTTTTTTCAGGTGTTTTTTCAATACACAGCTCAGTTGTGTTTGTGCCAAGTGGGACTATGGCCCTGAGCGAGGCGGTTAGATGGGGTCAGAGCAGGGAGCAAGGGCTGCAGTCCCAAGTGTGCACTTTCCAGAAGGGAGAGCTAGCAAATGTACCAGCTGCTAGCAAGCCATTGTTGCCAGTCTGTCTCAAAGAAAATCAATTGGTTCTGTTTCAGTTTGCTTTTGTTTCTCACTCATTGTTTATAACATTCGTTTGTCATTTTTGTCATTTTATAGAGCTTCCAAGAGCAGCTGTCAGGATCTTAAGCAACATGACATTCCTTTTTGTGAGTTTGTCATACACAGCTGAGAGTGCCATTGTCACAGCTTTTATTACCTTCATTCCCAAGTTCATCGAGTCACAGTTTGGCATCCCAGCTTCCAATGCCAGCATCTACACTGGTAAGGCGTTGCCACGTAGTGTTACCTGGCTTTGGCTAATGAAATGAGTCAATTAGGAATGAAGCAAAAATGTGTTTGTTCAAACAGGTGATTGGATCCTGCTTTCTGTATTTGGTTAAACATTCAGACTATTTTTTGGTGTTTGTTATATGTATTTAGTAAAATGTGAACCCATTTATATTGTTAAAGGGCTGGATTTTTTTTTTTTTTTTGCATAGGCCTAGACATGTTTTCTCATTTGCTGATGGTCTCCAAGGGGGAAAAAACCAATAAAAACAACCTAGAAAAAACACAGACATTACTGCAATTTGTGTACTTAAAAAGATCTCTTGAAACTGTTCTTATTTTCTGTGAATTTTACTTCCTCTTTGATCTTTAAAATATTTTTCTCTTTTTTTTCCCCTCAGTGAAAAGTTTATCTAGCCCATCCTTCAGTTATCTCTCTCCTCCATGGTGGTGGTTTTCTCCTTATTTGCATTGAGACAACAATCTAGTCTAGTCAGAAGTCCCCAAGTTCTCTCCTACCTGTCATTTCAGGAGACATCTTGCATGTGTGGTGCCTCCCCTTCTCTACCAGTGTACAGCCATGTCCAACTTTTAACTACAGACCACAAAATTTTAAGCTTCACACTAATCTGTGACTGAGAGACATGAGAACTTGGCTACTAAAGGAGGCAAAAATATTGTGCAGAATCAGGGCCTGTGTCATGCAGATGAGTCTCCTTCTCTCCTAGCTGCGTCAAAGACGCCTTTATATTAATCTTTTTAAATTCTCTATAGTGCTTCTCATATAGAATAACTGCAAATTACTCGGCAGCTTAGTTCTTTGTTCCCTCATACATCCAGACACTGTGCCCTAGGAGTGATGGAGTGGAGTGAATTGTGGGGACACAGGTGAAGAATGGGGTGTAGCTGCCTAGGGGCATCGGTCAAAAAGGGATAAAAAGTAGCAGAAGGAAGGCACATAGACCTCGCCTGTGAAGAACTTGTCACTTGCAGTGGCTGGAAGAAATGCAAGGAGTTTCTAGTGTGAGGAGGGGGAAAGTCAGAGAAGCACCATGTGGTGCTTTCTGTTTGAGAGTTTCTGGGGTGACATTTTCTTCAGGTCATGAAATCTCTGTGTTCTGCATATGAGGAGGAAACATTGACTCATAGGACCATGATGCTCTCTGAAGCTTAGGGTAGCTACACACGCAGGAGTTTTACTGTAATGAGTCTTGATGGGGTGGCTACACCATAACTTTATTCTCAAGATAAAACAAACATTCTTGCCAGAAAAAGTACTCAACAGCCAGTACATTAAAAGAGGTAAAAATAGTGTGACCTTGCCCAAAGTGTGAAGCTATTAACATCTGTTGTTGCCCCTGGCGTAAATTACTTGATAAAGACTATTATAATGAATCAGAAGAAGAAGATTAAATGTATTAGACTGGATGTGCAACAAGGACAAGTAAGCGCTGCTTCTACAATCCCAACACTTGAATTTAGCATTGAAGGCAACAGTTGTTAATTTGATAAGTATTTTTTTGTAGGAAGGATAGGAAAGGGAAACTTGGAAATTCTGTATTACATTGCTGCTGGCTAATAAAGTAAAAGACATGACAAGTTCACAATTTTTCTGGTTAGTAAAAGAGAATTTACATGTTATTTACACTATACATCTATCTTAATAGGCACATTGCCAGCTGAGTACATTTGCTTCCTGAATCTCTTCATATAAAGATTTTTCTGGCATTTTTTTGTCTTCTAATCAGCAATTCTTTAATTAAGTCTCAATTTCTTTTGGTTTTAAAACAACCCTGGCATTTATCATCATCAAAAAATACTATGTGCCAAACTTCATGTCTTGAACTTGTACAGCTTCTACATTTAATTTCTGCTCTTGTAAGAAAGACTGGTTTTGATTCTGTGAAGACTTACTGTTTAGAATCTTCCTCATGAAATGACATTTTCTTCTATAATGTCATTGGTGATGGCAGGATAATTAAGGTGTCAACTGTTTGTCCCTCTATTCTTGCTTTCACAGTCTCAACATTTTGATATATACAATGGCCTTTCACCTTTAGACATATTAGCAGAGAATGAGTATGCTTTGCAATAATTGTAAAGGTATTTGCAAGTGATAGTCTTACTGGCTTCTTTAAGAGACCAACATCTCTAACAATCTGGATTATAAAGTTTAGCTTCTCTGCAGATGCAGCTGCCAAAAGTAGTTCAAATCCCATGTTTATGTGGAATGCATCTTTATTGGCAAAGCCTTTAATTAAAGACGTGCTTTTGCTTCTCACATGTCAGTGAGAAGCAAAAGACAAGGGAAGAAAAGTGGAAGACATTTGCTGACTTTATCACCACCTCAGGATCTGATAAATGGGGTGATGTGACAACCTGGTGATGTGTTGCTGAACCTTATAAGTGCAGCAGCAGAGCAGCAGAGGTTTCATAGGCACCTCTTTGTGTCTTTAACTTACCCTAATTCTATTATCTTAATTTTTTAAATTGTGTTTGATATGTTTGCACTCCACATATCTATGGAGTAATGAATTGGAATGCTGAGGTAGGAATCATGGAATCGTAGACTCAAGGTTGGAAAAGACTTCCAAGATCATCAAAGTCCAACCTTTGACCAAATACCACCATGTGAATAAACCATAGCACCAAGTGCCACTTCTGGTCATTTCTTGAGCACCTCCAGGGATGGTCACTCCACCACCTCCCTGGGCAGCATATTCCTATGGTTAACCACCCTTCCAGTGAAGATGTTCTTTCTGATATCCAACCTGAACCTCCCCTGGCCCGGCCTGAGGCCATTTCCTCTTGTTCTGATGCTAGTTGCCTGGGAAAGTGCTGTTCAGCTTGAGTAAAGTATCCAGAAGGCAGAATTTGCAGCCAGGCTTGGGTGTGCACTCCCAGGTGGCCAGGGCTCTGGGGTCCTGCTTGAGGTTAGTGCGTGTGCTTCACTGGGATTAATCATGAGAATGGGAGGTGGGAGATTTTTGTCCAAATCTGGATTTCTTCAAATTTTCAGTGGTTAAACTGGACCTGTATGTAGCCCTTCTCCCCATTCTAAAATAAATACAAAACAATGTTTCTGCTTGTAAGTACAATAGTTCTCTTATAGTGCTTTGGCTGCTGCTAATATGATAAGGAGGCTTTTATAAATTCTTTGACAACACTCCAAAGGTTTGAAAAGTCTGACTCAGTTTGCTAGCAGAGAATCAGACAATGGAGATCTTAGTGCAGCATTTGCAGTCATCTAATTACGGAATGGAACCAATATTTATGTTTTATGCCATTTCTGTAGGTCCTGTTTTAATGCTGTTTGAACTTCTTCCTGGCAGGTGTGATTATTGTCCCAAGTGCTGGTGTTGGTATTGTCCTAGGTGGCTACATTATAAAAAAGCTGAAACTTGGTGCAAGAGAGTCTGCAAAGTTGGCTATGATCTGCAGTGGTGTATCTCTGCTGTGCTTTTCAACACTCTTCATTGTTGGATGTGAAAGCATTAATCTAGGGGGAATAAATATACCTTACACAACTGGGTAAGTATCTTGGATGATTATCTCTGGGAAAACCAGCTTTTTCCAATAAGCCTGATCTAGAAATGTGAAAAATGCTGATAGCTAATGTACTGAGGAAGCCACATGTTCAGATGAGAACTTGGTGAATACTGAGATATAAATACATGCTGTTAGTGTGTGGCCCTTGTTTTTCATATCTGGTTTATAATGTAGTTTATATAGTAACTCACCTTCTTGAGGGGTGAGAAAATGTGTTAGAATGGCCTTCAGTGATGCAGAAAAATAAAAATAGTGTCCTCTGTAGATCACTTAGAATTTACTTAGTGTTTCAAAATGTTTTCTGCTCTTAAAAATTGGGAAAAAAATTAAGTGGATTATGAAGATTATTTCTGAATGGATTTATTAATTATCACCTTAATAGTATTTTAGGTCTACAGTCCCTGTTTGAGAGGAATCATTTGGGCACAGGCTGTTGACATTAGTGGTGTGCACTGCTTCTGAACCTCTTATTAGTCCTCCAGTGCTTGCTGGATCATCATCAAGACAGTAACTAGACTATATTCCCTAAAGTTATGTAGAGAGTGAAGAGGACTGCAATGAGGAAGAAGGTGTGGATGTAGGAAGGACTTGGGAGTGAGGAATTTAGGCTGTGGCATTAAGAAATGTATGGGCATAAATGGAATGGAAGGCCATAAAAGAAGAAAGAGGCTATTTGGAGGGAAGACAGTATGGTAAAACTTGAGACATTTTCACTGGAGAGGGATTCCATAGAAGCCTGATCATGAGCTTTTATTTTCTTTCTTACTCTGTACATGAGATTTTCCTCAAAATTGCCTTCTTCTTGTAGGTCAAACACAGGAACAGAGTAAACATTTAGAGAGTCTGAACCTGTCTGAAGCAATGTTTTTTCCCTTTGCTTTTACATCTGAGGCATGTCTGCCTTTTAATTATGACCAGATGCTGGGTATCAGATACATCTGTATATTTGCTTTTAGGGCTCAGCCCTGGACTCCTAATATTTTTAAGAGAATGTAGAATGTGGAGCAGGAAAAGAAATGATGAAATGGAGAAAAAAATACAATGGGGCAGAGGGATAGCAAGTGAAAAACAAAGACGTAAAATGGGAAGCAAGGGAGGAAGAAAATAGGCACTGTTTACACAGAGAATGTTTTGCATTGCTTGTTGCTGGGTGTTATTACACTGCTGTCAAACCTTAATGCTACAGCAAAGAAAACCAGCAGCTGAGAGTCAATAGCTGATGAAAAGCTGTTACTCCTTTGTATTCCTAAGACCTAGAATTAAAGCTTGCTGCTGAGAGGCTGTCAGTAGAAGGAAGTAACATGGTGATATACCCTTGTCTGAGCTTAGTGGGCTGAAGGAGAGAAGAGGGATGGGAAGGGGGTGGAATGCTTTGATTGTCCACCAGCTGTTAAAGTTTGTGACAGCTTGTGGGTGTAGATGAAGAAATGAAAATTAATAGGAATGGAAACATAAATTTCAGATAGGAATTAGTCAATCTACGTGGCAAGTTAGAATGTCCCTGCCGGACTAATGAGAAGCCTGTACCTTTCTGTTTGAAGAAGAAGTCCCATTTGATTTAAATCTATTTCTAAACTGAAGACAAGGCATATTATTGTCATGTAACTCATACCCTTCATGCTGGAATTGTAAGAGGATCTAATTTTTTTAGTAGGTAATGACATTTGCAGTAAATACATAGCATCAATTGAAATAGGCATCAAATCACAGCTGTTGTGCAAGTCTGCAGCAGCATTATTTCCTTCCCACCTTCATCTAATTGTTCTTTTTGAGAAAAGCGGTGAGAAATAGTAATGGCAAAATTCTCACAACTGTTGATGTATAAAACCTCTTTGAACTCATTGTAAAAATCGTATTGACTGTAATGTTACCAGAAATTGAGAATTAACAGCATGTTACAAAGCATGGTTCAACTAGATTTTTCCAACACAGAGATCAAGTCCACATTTATTATCAAAATGATAATAAAAAGGCAGCACTACACATAAATGAATCTTGAATATCTGACATGATAAGCATTCTCATAATACTCATGATCAATCATTTGATTGCTTCAAATCACTTACTTAGTAGGCAACTCTTTAACTCAGCCATCAAAGAATGTTGTTGGGATGCAATAAAAAAAGGATGCTTTCATTTTTAGTTTAATAAAACACATACTTCATTCTCTGCTTTGACTGTAGTGCAGCATAGGGACGTCAAAGCCAGTTCAACAGGCAAGATTGGGTAGGGAAAGCGGTAGAGCTGCCTGGTTTGGGATAAATATATTGCCTGATGCTCTACCCTAACATGGCAATGCCTGGTCTGATATCTGACCTACCTGCACTGGCAGCAACCCCAAGATCTCAGATGCATAGGGTGGTGTAGACATACCCTGCAGGTTAATTTCTCGACAAGAATGTTCATTTCTACTGTCTGTTTTTTATACATTTAAGCATACATTTTTTTCTTGGGTGAACTGAGCAATAAACCACTACAAAGAGGAGGGATGAACTAGGTTTCAGTTAACATAGAAGTATGTGCATACCAGTACTTTGAAAAGTAGGCAGTGACATTCATAATTCAGTATGTTTCATAACTCAGGATTTTTCTAACTGTCCCAGCTGCAAGGAAGTGGATGGGACCTGGAGGCATGCACAGATTAGAATATATTAGAAAGGATTTTCTGCTGTTTTATATTGGGCACAAGCAGTTTTGCTGTTGTTGGCGTGTCATCAGCATTTCTGTTCTCAGGAAGATCAAGGGCACCTCTGTATTGTACATCTCAGCATTTTAGAATCTATTGTTCTGTGCCCCAGCCTTGTTCTGAGGACATGTTTGATACTTGAATTGCAGTGTAAGGAGCCCTGTGTCAAACCACAATATGGCATCCTTTCTCTTGCACCATAACAGCATCCAGGTGAGAAGTCCTGAATGAGTGAATGGTCTGGACAGGAGTCCAGATGGCTTTTAAATATCTCTGGAGAGGGAATCTCCACAGCCTCCCTGGGCAACCTGTGTCACCACCCAGTCACCTTCACAGTGGAAACTGTTTCCTGGGGTTTGTACAGAACCTCCTGTGTTTCAGTGTGTGCCCATTGCCTCTCTTCCTGGCACTGGGCTCCACTGAAAAGAGCCTGGCTCTGTCTTCTTTGCATCATCCCTTCACGTGTTTTTGGGCATTGATGAAATCCCCCTGAGCCTTTTCCAGGTTGAACAGTCTCAGCCCTCTCAGCTTTTCTTCAGAAGAGAGACACTCCAGTCCTTTCATCATCTTCATGGACTTTCACTGGTCTCCAGTATATCCATGTCTCTCTTTTACTGCGGAGCCCAGAACTGAACCCAGCACTGCAGGTGTGGCCTCAACAGTACTGAACAAAAGGGAAATAGCAGAGATCAGCTGCTTTGGTGTTTTTCAGACCTGTCTCTTGCATGTATTGTCATATAAGGCAGCTAAAACAGCCTCCATGGTGAGCTTACTCACCAGCGACAGATTCCTGGATTAGTTCAGTTCCATCTCTCACATTCTGATATGTAATGAATCAAAACAGACTCTTTTTGATTGTTTTGTGTTGTTTTGATGCAATTAAGGTTTAGTTAAAGTGTGCAATTGACTTACTGAGGTATTTTCATAAATATTTTTATTCTTCCTCTTGTATCACCACTTTGAATTTCTGTTATTCTTGTATCTATTTCAGTCCAATCAGCCAGTGGTATCCCTTAACTTGAAAGCAGTGACTAATTGGATCAGAACAATAACAACAAAGAAGGAATCCAGCTAACACAGTGAGAGGGTCCCTTGTTTAACAGCTACACAAAAATTGCGTCATTGCTGCAATTCCAGCTGCTTGCCAACAAGAAGACTGCAGATCTCTGCCATCCAGAATGTCCTTCAATACCAAACCAAAAATACTACTATCAAATTAAGATAATCTTTTTTATCATATAGCCCAATATTAAGATTATAGAAACTATGTGGTGAGGTCATCTCCTTCCGTTTCCTCAGTCCTGTTGGTTACTACAGGGATATCAATAAAACTGTGTGCAAAATCAATTATTTGTTTAGGTGTTACCACAATATAGTTTGACCCTTTTTTTTAAAACTACATTTCATTTAAATTGTAACCTTCTGGGAAGAGGGTCCACTTTTTTTTCCCCAGTATATGTTCATTGACTGCCTGTACAGTGATGTTGCAGTCCAAGCCTGAGTGTGTGAAATAACAGGTCACAGCTCAAAAAACTCCAGGCAATAAATTTCATTTTATATTTTCACTTTTCTCACTTTACTCCTATACCACAAACCTTCCCTGGAGTAATAATTGTAGAGAAAAACACATTTTAGAAAAAAAATGTTAGAAACTAGAGTCCTTTACATTATTAGTCACATCTAATAAAGGTCTTGTCTTTACTAGAAGTGTGTCATGGACACACAGAGCAGTCTCCCTGAGAACTGAACAAAAGCAGTTTGTCAGATGGGGTTCCAGGTTTTGTCCCAGAACATGTTTAGTGAACTTGCAGTTGAATCTTATTAATGGAAGGAGCAGCATCACTGTTTGTAATTGAAAGAATAGTTCAGGAAGTGCTGTCATTTGGGGCTGGTTTCTGTTTGTGTGCTTGGGCCTGACTGGTGTCCTTGACAGCTCAGGTGCAGCAGTGTTGCAAGTTGGCAGCATCTGCACCTGCTGAAACGAACAGAGCAGCTCTTTCTCAGACATCCCATGTTTCAACAGCAGCTGCTGCATTGAAACTAGGCTACTTTCCCCACAGATCACCTCATGAGCAGGACATACTAGCTTTGGTGCAGTTTCCCTAAGAACTTGCTCTTAATGGCCGATGCAGGTAAATCTGTGATGGGCTGAGCTGTAATTCAGGGATAAATCCTTTGTTTTCCTTTGTGGAGAGTAGGCAGCCTTCCAGTTCCAGAAGGCAGGATTACTAGAGTGCTTTGGTTCCATTTACTTCCAGAAAAATGCATACCATCAAGAAAAAATTATTCCTTCCTGAAAGAACTGTTCAGAAAAACGGTTGTAGTCTGTGATGTATAGCTGATCCCATATGATGAAAATGGGGTTATACAGACAAGTGTTAGTAGAGATTTCATGTCCCCAGCATCTGAAACTCCTTCATCCTTCACTTGTTTCCCACCACTGAAAGATGAGTGAACAATGAGTGAAGAGTGAAGGTAATGAAGATGAAAGCATGAGCCTATTACAACTGTCTGATAATGAACTTTTAGAAATGCAGTTAATAGATGATTTTGTGTATTAATATGTTCTTGAAAGGATGAAAAAACCCAAACCTCTCTGTGTGCAAGGTATTTGCTCGAAGCAACAAAGAAATTCCCCAAATATGCCTTACAGTGATATGCTGAGGACAAAAGGTGGTGAAAGCTGGAGAGATAGAGTTTGCAGTAACTTATTAATTTGAGCATATTTGTTTTGTGTAAAAGTAAAGTGAAGTCGTCTTCCAGGACAAACAAAAAAATGCCCCTGAGATTGAATTATCGTAGTAGTCTCAGTTCAGTTTCCAGTTTCATGCTTCTCATTTCTTGCATGCCTGATTTCATTCACCTTTTTTTTTTTAGCTGATTTCCTAACCTCTGTGTCATGGTAATGTTCAGCAGCACAGCTGAAGTGAGTTAGCTACATAAACAGAGCGAGACAGGTTCCTGAGAAGGGTTTTAGGTGGTGGAGGGGTAAGAGATCAGAAGAATTTGTGCTGCAGGGTGAGAGAGGTTGGAGAGTGGAACCTGAGCTGTGCCTTTCCCGGCAGTCTGGGCTGTCATTGGACCTGGTCCTGTGCAGTGTGGCAAAGTCCTGTTGTCAGCAGTAACACAGGCACAAGGGTCTCCCAGGCAGGTTGTGGAGTCTGTCCTTATGCCAAGTATTCAGGCATCCAGCTCAGCTGGCTGGCTGAGATTTCGTAAAACTCCAAAAATGCTGCCCCTCCTGTTGGTGTGAAAAGCTTTTGCCACTGTGCTGCTGAAATTTGTATGTTCCTGAGGAATGTTTTGATGATTTGGTGTTTTTTCCATTGGAAAAAAAGTTCTGTTGAGAGATTACTGGAAAAGTCTGCCTGTTGCCATGTGATGTGTTTCTGCATACTGCTTACTGAAATCCAGCAGGATATAATATGACAAATTTCAGCTGGTAGCTGAGAAGGTGACAGAACCACTACCAGTCCTGAATATTTGACTTCCTGCTCAAGCTGCAACTTGCTTCTAAAAGTGTATCGTTTGTTTATGCAAGAAACAAAACACTCAGAAAGGCTTTGGTTAGCATCCAACTAGACCATAAAGTGTAAAGTGGTTTCAAGAGCTAAATTTGTGGACCTGATTTGTGTGATCAGTAGACAGTGAATAAATATTTGAAAGCTACTTAGTAATATTTAATTTTCTGCAAAAGTACACAGCTAGGAAGACAAGCATATTCAGCAAAAGCAAATAGTGATGTATAATTCCAAGAAAACCAGTCAAGTGGAACTCTCTGAGCAGCAGTTGTACTCCTGAGTGTCACTAACAACAGGAGGTGAGGTGACACAGCATGGATGACAGTTGCTGTGTGCAGAATGGCTCCAGAGCCAAGCCTCTGGTCTAGTCAAGGGTAGACGATGGGAACAGAAGAGCATTTCTTGTGGTCCCTGGGGTAGCTGGGATGCTATGAGTCTGCTGCTGGTTGTTTATCTTCACACTGGCCTTGCCCGTGCATCACAGACGTGAAGACAAGCCAACAGCAGCACTTGTGAGGCTCTGCAGCATGTTAGTCTGTGAGCGTGTATACAGGATCTTGAGGATGCAGCCACAAACCCAATCCAGATTCCATTCAGCTCCTCCTGCCTGGCTGAGGAGGTGCTGAAATTCCCTGGATTTCTACTGATCTGCTCAGAGCAGAGGTACTTGAGGTAAACAGCAGTGGCCATTAAGCAGTACTGAGAGCAGGGCAAACAAAACAGAACAGTTAATTCAGTATAACACCGTAGTGCCCCATGTGGAGTGGTTGTGCATTCTGTATGATTCTCAGACATTAGTATAGTTACCAATTCTCAAGGAGTAGTGAAGTAAGCTACTGTTTGCATTTTGGCAAGAGGTCTCAAAACCCAAGCATAGATTTGTGTGGTGTTAGGGAGCCATGTAGGTGCAGGTGTTTAGGCTGCCTGGACTCAAGGATGGGAAAGAAGCATTTGAAATATGTCCAAATCCATAAGGTATTTGGGCTTTGGCCACATGTTGGGGAATGGTCTAGGGAAGCAGAGTGGTGATTCATTTACAGACATTTAGTAAAAAGCACAGCAGTCTTCCAGTTCTAGAGAGCTTCCTGTAGATTTCACGTATTTCTGTAAGGAATATAAGCATTGTTTTCTGAACAGCTGTTGGTATGTGGGAAAAGATGCCTATTAGTTCACATTATTTCATGGAATCTTTACATATTGTCCCTGAGTCTTTCATTAGTAATCAAGAAGAAATTACTGCATCTTAGAATAGACATATAAAATAGTGGTGTCTTACTTCATAGAGGGAAAAAAAAACCAACAGGGGAAAAATACACCTATTACCTAGCCAAATATGATACAAATTTTAAACTTTGGTATTATTTCTTTTATCATGTTTTTAGTTGATGGCAAGGATGACCTGGGTGTTCTAGATTGTTTAAGTTATATACATAACCTAGACTTAATGCAGTCTTTGTCTAAAAATCAAATCTTAGCTCCAGAGTTAAAGAGTAGGATGTTTGCTCCCTCTGTACAGGAGAATATGGATATCTGTGCATGCTCTACTAACATGTTCTTTTTCCTTTCTTCAGTCCCACTCTTGCCATGGCCCACAGGAATCTGACTGGAAGCTGTAATGTTAACTGTGGATGTAAGATTCATGAGTACGAGCCTGTCTGTGGATCAGATGGAATAACGTATTTTAATCCTTGCCTAGCTGGCTGCATCAGTGGTGGAAACCACAGCACAGGGGTAAGTGCTTCACCCACCATCCACACAGAACCCCTGAGTAGCCCCTTGGGACCAGTGCAGATCAAATACTTCTCTGTTCCTAGCTCAAGCATCCCTCCTCTGAGCTTCAGAGAAGTTCTCTGCATGTGTCTCACCCATCTCCAAGCCCTTCTATGCTTTGAAAGACTGGCAATGCTTTTATTGCATGGTCCAAACTCTTTCTTTAAGGAGACCTTCCTTCTAAAGGAACCCTGACTTCCTTTAGTTATGTACCAATTGGAGGCACAAGTTCATTTGTACTAAGTGAATCCTCCAGCTGAGTGACTGCAAATGCCATGGGATGGGGAGGGCTGGTGTTTCCCACAGAGACCCCAAAGACCTTGGTGGCAGTGACCTGCATGCCTGCTGCTCCTGCAAGGCTTGGAGAGAGTACCTGGAGTCAGTATTTTCTAACTCAACTTTCTGCCAGTGTAGGCAGCCATGTCAAACTGTCCTTCAAGCTCAGTCTTACCTGTTAGAGCAGTTTGGTTTTTTTGTGGCTCCCTCTCTGAATTGAGGGAAGAACTTAACTCTTCAGGTAGTTGGAAGTGTTTTAAACTCGTGCTTGAATTTAGTTAGGATTTGTTTAAAGTCACTGGTGTTTGTATCAGCCTCATCATTTTGCCCAAGTAGCTCTTAACACCTGCACCAGTGCACTGATAGGTCTGTGGTTTTCCTGGCTAGGGAAAGACCACCTGTGTATTCTGCTCTTGTAAAACAGTTTGACCAGTCCCATGGCCTTTTTCTAAACCTCTTCCAGGCTAAATGAAAGTTGTGATCAAACTCAAGTAACCAGAACTTAAAAGATGTTAATAATCCACTTTCTTTCTTGGAAATACATTGCTTGTTCCAACCCAGCATTCTAGTTATGCTGAACTGGAGAAGGACATCCTGCCGATAAAACCAAGCCATGGAAATTTGACAGTTCCAGGACTGGGCACAAAAAGACTGTTGAAAAGTAGAATCTGACTTAAATATCAACAGAGCATTATGGTCATATTAGTTTCCTTTAAAAATGAACTCTTAAAATCTTCTGTTACAGAACTGCCCTTTTAAAAACGATAATTAAGAAAGACAAGAAGTATATGTAAACACTGATTTTCTTAGGGCTTGATTGTGCTTTCCAGAAAGCTTACTTAAAAAGTATCAGTACTCTTGATTTGCAGTCGTGAGCCTGACTGTGAAGCAGGAGGATGTTAGGTCCAGCACTGTGTTTTCGCAGGTCATCTGGATAGTGGTCTGAAAAAGCATACTCATACATAGATGCCACTGAGAACAGATTAGTTTCCCTTATTTTTTTTTTCCTTTTTAGATTATCTTGCTGGTTTTTACTAGAAAATTGTTTTGACCAATTGGAAAAGCCTGCAGTATGAGCCTGTGGTTAAATTTCAGTGTCTGTATAATCTAATTTGTGCTTTCCTGGATTGAGACGTAGGCTTGATCTTTGCTGCATTTCACCTGATATCAAACTGGCACTTTTAATTTATTTAGTAGGGAAGTACTCCGGGAGTATGTGCTCTTCACTACAGATTTTGAAACATACTATTGCATTTTATGATTTTAGAAAAGATGCTTCATGGCCTGAAGTCTTAATTCAGTAGGCAACAGTGAATAGAATAGGGCCAACGTTGCTTGGAAAAGACTTTTTTTGGATTAAATAATCCTTCTTGTATGATACTTTCAAAAAACAACAAATATAAGTTAGTGCCACTGTATAACACACAAAATGTTGCTAATGTGTAACATTTGGATTTAAGTTTATTACATAGAGTGTTTTCAAAATTAACCATTTAAAAGTTTAAACTAAGAGGAAAGGATACCAGTGTACAGTTCATACCGGTTTTTTATATATATATATACATACACACATATATCTATTCCTATGCTCTTACTATTTCTGTCATGCTGTGTCTGTCTCTAATACACAGACTTAGTTTCGCTGGTGGTGAACAAAGATTTAGTAGTAAAGAGGTCTGATTTCTGTAGGATTCCTATTTGGCACTTGCATTTGGAAGTAATAAGGAGTTTAGGGTGAGGTACTGTAGAAATAAATCAGGTACTCATGTGATGTTCGAGTATAGTGCTGCCTTGGGAAACCAGGATCTGTCAGTGGCTTTGTTTCTAAGTGATGTTGGGCAAGTCAGTTAAGCAAAACTTCTCCCTGTTGGTCATTAGTCTTGTGTTCTTCATGTTCTGGATGATGAACATGAGCAACAACCAGAAGTGCCACTTGTAGATGGACTGCCTAAATCTGTGTTTGAAGGCATGAAAAGTTATATTTAGATTATATTTAATTGGGTATAATAGAAAATGTTCTGAAAAACAGGATTCCAGTTGTCTCAAATTAGTCACCCGTGTTTGTGAAATCTTTGATGTGTTTCAGTCACTTAACCACAAGATAGAGATAACATCAATACCTCATAACGGTTTTGAAGATACAGGACTCATTTTTGAAAGAGTTAAGCCATAATAGTGAGTGTTATGGAAAATCCAAATGAAGTACGAGCCCTTCCATCTTTGTAGTAGAATATTCTTATTCTGAGGAAAAAAATTCCTGAAGTCACATTTTGAAAATGGGGAGGTAAAATACTGGATAAATAGATACATTATTAAGATGTTCAGCTAAATCCTATGGGGAAAAAAGTGCGAGGCTACATGTTGGCATGGATGCATATAAAGGTATACATTAAAATTGACAATCAGCCATGATTTGGATATGTCTTAAGTGCTTAAATTCACTAGCTTAAGATGGTTTTGTAACTTCTGTGCCTGTGTGGTCCAAGGTTTGATAAGTACAAAAATTGAAACAGAAAGCTCCTTCCTATAACATCACATATGTCCTGGCCAGTTTATTCTGTAGCACTGGAATATTCTGATCTGCTGCATACCCCTTTGCCGTACGTTAGATGAAAACAGAAGTATCATAAATGTGAAAGGCGGCTATATCTGATCTAGGTCTTCTTCCCCTTGTTTAAATGACAGTCCCATTTGTCTGTGAAATGCTACTTCTTTTTTCAGTCTCTTCATCTGAATTTCACTCTTTGTCCGTTCAGGAATCTCTCAGTGAGTCCTCCAGTCTCACTGTTTTAGTCTCTGCTTTCCCTTTATTTTCTGTTTTTGCTCCTGTCCAGATCTATACCCACATCCAGGTGGAAGGTCCTGAGCTTCAAGCATGAAGTGCAGCTTGTTGCTCTTTGGCCAGATCTGGGTAGCCTTCCATTACGCGGCAGAAGAATATGCTGAGCTGCCTGAATATGCAAATCAGCAGCTTGCTGAATTTCAGAATATGGCATTGTCACTGCTGCCTGAAGAGCATTTCCTCACATATTCTGTAGCACAACAGAAAAAATACGTTTCTCCAGCCTCCCTGTCAGATGTAATTGAATTGTTTTGTCAGTATTTCCCAAATATATTCCAGATTTTGTTTTAAACTCAGACTAAATAAAGCAATGGAAAGGCAACCTCATCGTGGAGAGTCCTGGCCAGCTTTAAAATTACTTGAAGGCATAACTTTGCTTGTGCTTGGGTAATGATGCTCAAGGCAGAAGATTCTCAGTTGAGAAAGTACCACACTACTGCCGTACAATGTCTCTTTGCAATGTCTTTCTTACATATATTTTTCACGTGGAAGTGTTCTTTTCTGCTCTCCCAGGTCAGAAATTACACAGAATGTGCCTGTGTGCAGAGTCGCCAGGTGATCACTCCGCCGACAGTGGGCCAGCGCAGCCAGCTCCGGCTGGTGATTGTCAAAACCTACCTGAATGAGAACGGCTACGCTGTGTCTGGGAAGTGTGATCGAACCTGCAACACGCTCATCCCATTCCTCATATTTCTCTTCATTGTAACCCTTATAACAGCATGTGCCCAGCCATCAGCAGTCATAGTGACACTCAGGTGAGAACTGAGTTATGTTTTGTAAGTACTTTTGCTGTGCCCGCTATCACCAGCGCCTGTCAAGCTTGTGTGTCTTTCATAAGTGAATAAAATCATTGTGTAGCCTTAAAAAGTGAAAGGTCTGACAGGGACAGGGTGAAATCTGTTTGTATTTAGAATATGTAGTGGATGATAATCCACTTTAGGACACATAAAGTACGCAATGAATTCCAGGTGCTATAAAGAGAAAACAAGCAAGATATCATGGAAGAAAATGATTACTCCTGCAAAATTTTCAACCTTCTTACAGCAGTGGTTTGGATTTTCAAATGCAGGTGAAAAAAGTTATAATTTTAAATTATCCTTTTCTCATTCGTTAAATTGCTCATTCCTGCCGCATGCCTGGTTTTGAGTCTTCCTTTTTTATCTTCACAAGAATTTTGAACTTGAACTAGTGGTGTTATTTTCATTACTCTAAGCATAGAGAACAACACAGCCATAGTAGGAAAGAGGCAGTAGCATCTATTTGTCAATTTGAAGAAAAGCATTCATATTTTGGGATTGACTTTTCCCATCTCTGCTATCTAGTTTGATAAACACCATCATTCCCTGTAACATCTTCGTCCATTTAAGACATAGCTCCTGTAAGTGAAGTTCTGCTGATTTTTAAAGAAAAGTGAGCTGAAAAAATATAATATGGTCTACTGCTAAAACAAATTTGTATTTGTTTAATCTATGTTGCTGCTGTTTAAAGAGGAGGAGGAATTAGGGGAAAATTATATAATTATTTACTAGAATTTACAAAGCATACCCGTAAGCATTGGTTCTCCTGGTCACAAGAGGACAAAGAATGGTTTAAAAATGTCTGTTTGATTTGGAATCTGAAGCTGAAGAGCTCAGAGTTGAAGAAATAAGTTCTTTTCAGATGAAGATGAGTTGGAAGAAAAAAAAAAAGAAAAAAATAGTTCGGTTGGAAGGGACCTACAATGAGCACGGAATCAGAATCTGAAGGGGTTTGAGGGGACATTAAAAATTACCTTGTTCCAACCTGCTATTGTGGACAGGGACACCTTTCCTAGACCAGGTTGTTCAGGGCTCCATCCAGCCTGACCTTGAGATGCGGAATCTTCCAGGGATGGGGCAACCAGTACTTCTCTAGGCAGTCCATTCCAGTGCCTCATGGCCCTCACAGTGGAGAATTTTCTCTTAATATCTAATCTAAACCTACTCTTTTTTTAGTTTGAAGCCTTTGCCCCTAGTCTTGTTCCTACGTGCTCTGATAAATACTCTAATCATCCAGTCCAGCTGCCTGACCACTGCGTGACTGAGCAGAAATGAAAACCTGTTAGTGGGGGCATTGTCCAAGCACTGACCGGCACGAGGCATCAACTGCCTCTCTAGGAGGCCTCTTTCAGTGTTGGAGGTACTCTTCAGAAGCACACCCAAAATGATCCATATGCACATGGGCATTCTGTCCATGAGACCAGGTTTGAGCTGATCTGAAGTAAATCCCTACAGATGCTTAAAATGCTTGTGGTGTTCATGTCAGGTCTCAGCACTAGCTGTTTAGCTGCATTAATTGCTAACATAGAGGCACATTTTGTCCTGGTTTTGTGTAAAATCTGTCTTCAAACTGAGCTTTTTTTTAACACAAGTCTTGTGTCTTTTATTTCTGTGAGAATGGTCCTCCCAACCAAGTAGGATTTCCTTCTGGTAGTGTTGTCTTTAGAGCTTCATTCTGATATTCTGGGACAAATTTAGGCCCCTCTAAAAATGATAATAATGGCAAATCTTTGTACTAAGTCATGGAACTTCGGAAAACGTGAGGCAGGTCAGGACTCAGCTTTGGCATCCTTAGACGCGGTTGTGAGCACAGCTGAGAAACCCAGGCAGGAATCTTTGTCTCCTGCCCTCCAAGGACAAACACTCTCTTGCGTTAATATTTCTGATCCCTAACATTCCCCCTAAATAGGGGTGTTCTGTCTCTCAGAGTCCCGTACCAGGGTTGAAAGATGAGACGAATCTTGCAGCTCGGTCTTCAAAGACGTTTATTCTGTTTCTTATCTCAAGGTCTTACAAGAGTGTCCGTGCATAGGAAAAGCTTTGTTCAAAGAACATGGAGGCACGACCACGAGGTCATTTTAAAGATTTCTAATCCAATTAACTCTAAATACGTACTATATTTACACTTTTGTGCCAATTACTATCACCTATTCTAAACACGCAATTTCTATGTCGATTTCATTGTACCAATGTCTTTGTGCCACCGTCACAGCAGAAGATGGAGTAGACGAAGAGAGAAAACACCCAAAATCCTCTATCTTGCCTCAATCTACTTCCATACTAAAAACCCAAAACTACAATTTTTCACCCTGTGACAAACTAAACTAACTCTATTTTAAATCTTTATTATTTCTTAACTCATCTGTAAGTGTTGGAAGCTTTTCCCATGGACTAAGGTCAAAGACTGTGCTTTCCTGGGGTCTGTGCCAAGGTTTCTGCCAAGGTTTCAGACCCCCCAAGGCAGTTTGAGGTGTTTTCCACCTGCCCTGGACTCCAACACTCTTGCTGTCATTTTCTCAGCTTAAGTGGCTAAGGTTTATGCAGGAGCCTGCTGACACAAGGAGGACTGTGCTGTATCACAATGAGGAATTTTGCCCTCCAGTTTGCTTTTCAAAAACTCCACAGAATGGGTGTAAGGATCATTGTTGGGACGTTGAAGCCAGGCGCTCAGGGCTGGGCACATCAGAATTCCAGCTGCTCAGCATTACCTCGACTACTGCATGGACAGCACCGTTATAATTCAGAGGCTTCTGACTTTGATCCTTCTGTCTCTGGATTTCCCACATGTAAAATAATAGTAATAAAAAAAATTGCTCTTGCATTATAATTAGCAAAGGCAAATGACGATCAGTATTGCACTGAACCTCACAATAGTGAGGTACATAAGGGACAGCTCCAGCAGGATTTTGTAATGCTCTGTACAAAAAATGGGGGTCCACACACCTGAACAGTGACACCTGCTGTCCCAAACCACATACTGTGCTTTGCGCATTGGTCAGAGGTCGGTGGCCCAAGTTGGTTCTCCAGTTTCTCAATTTCTTGACTTCAAAACTGAATTTCACAGCTGCATCCCTTTGACTGCAGACTTTCTATGTGTGTTTTTATGGTGTATTTCAGTGTCATTAGAAGCTGTCTATCTTAAGACCTTTAGATTAAGAATTAAAAATATTTTAAAATCAGTCGATTATTTGTGGTTTACTAAAATTGTAGCTGCAGTGTGGAATTTTGTTACTTCGTATTCAGTCTTTGTAAGCTTGACATTTTTCCTTAGAAACCACTGGAAGGAATCTTGTATTACTTGAATTGAAAAGGTATTTAAAGAGTCTGTTGAGATGTTTGTACTGAAATTTTCATGAAGTACCTCCAAAATGCTTATGCTACACAAAGATTTGTTAAATTCAGAAACTGAGTCCAGCCTTCAACAATTTAGTTGTCTATTAGTTCTAATTTACCTCAAAAATATTAAGAAAAATAAATTAAGACATATGAAATAATAAAAAGCTGTTATGAGAAACCATAAACATTTTGTGTGGGTTCTCTAAATTTCCTTATTGTGTTTGGATCAAATTCTTCAGGCCTTACACAGGTAAAGAAAGGTCAAAAGGCATGACTGAGATTTTGATAAAACAGGTCCAGAAGAGGCTGGCTGTATTTTTTCCTAGCAGTAGGAGTTAACAATAGTAGAAGCTAAAGAGAAGAAATTTAGACAAGAATTTTCCATAGCTGAGAGCCAGAACATACCAGAATGATTATTGGTTATGACTGTTTCTTCACTGGAGTTTTCTGTCCACCTGCTAGGTCTGTGGAAGATGGGGAGCGGCCCTTTGCACTAGGAATGCAGTTTGTTTTATTAAGAACTCTTGGTAAGTCTTAGCTCAGCGTTTCTGTAAAGACCATGTTCAGCTTAATTGCACCATAAAAGTATTAAAATTCCATAAATCTGCCACTAATTTCTTGACTAACTGTATTAGGAACCTAAAATTAATAACTTCTGAAAAGATTGCATCTGAAAATGTGGATAATTTTCTTTTTTTGGTCACTGAATTTCTAGAACAACTTTGTTTCACAGAAAGGTAAATTTTTACAGTTTCAAATTGTACTTAAAAATTAATAATTACTAGATCTTATTTTATTAGGATTTTTTAACTTTCAAAGCCAGAATTTTGTTGCTTTCGGCAATAACAATAGCTTTTCTAATTTTTAAAACAAGCAATTGTTACTTAATGTCTTAATGTCTTTTTTCTAATATTATTTAATGTCTTTCAAGTGTTTCAAAGCAAAAATGGATAGATTAAGTTAAAAGTCTTTATTTTTCAAAGCATTCCCTTTCATGATCTTGAATTTCTAAAATCCTTCCCATAAAGAGCACTCCAGGTGTTCAGCTACTATGAAATACATGACTAGAGCAAGAAAGGTCTATTCTAAGAGAACAAGAGAGGCCCATAAAGCTGTATCTTCCAGTTTTGTTTGAGGAAGGATATTTCAGTCTCATCTTAAAGATGTTGTATTTCTGGAGAAAGCGAGAGCATTTATTGGACTGGCTGCATTTTTAGCTGCCTTAGAAGTTAAAATCTGTCTCTTGGGAAGATCTATTCAAAAGGAAATTTATAATCTTAATGTTTTTACCCCTTACATCTATCTTCAAAAACATTTTGTGATCTTCAGTGCTTTTTCACCTCATTCTAAAAACAGTACCTTTCCCAGCTCATGGGCAAAGGATGTTCAACAGGCAATGCTATGGAGATAATGCATTTCCCCTTCTATCTCCTGAGAGCAAAATCGGATTTTTTGGTGGGGGGGACACGTGGCTCAAGAACAGCTGTCTGGGGACAGCAGTTCAAAGTACCTGTTGTGAGGTGCTGCTGCGTTGGCTTCTTTGAATTCTCTCCCATTTGTGGTAGGTTTCATGTGTGGGGTAAATAGTATAGGTGGGAAGATTGGCTGGCCAGTTTTCCATGTTTTATATTTCACGTGAGAGCGGCAGTGTAGAAATCTCGAAAATTTTCAACCTACACACTTTGGCTGGGGGATATAATTTCTTTTGAAGTTTTCCACAATATGCTAACACATACTATTTCTCTTGCTATTTTTGTTTCAGCTTACATTCCCACTCCAATTTATTTTGGGGCTGTTATTGACACCACGTGCATGCTTTGGCAACAGGATTGCGGTGTACAAGGATCTTGTTGGGAATACGATGTCACCTCGTTTCGTTTTGTCTACTTTGGGTTGGCAGCTGCTCTCAAGTTTGTGGGATTCTTTTTTATTTTCCTGGCGTGGTATTCCATAAAGTGTAAAGAAGAACAACTGCAGAGACAGAGTTGGAGGGCTTCGCCGGTGAACACTGTGAGTGAGATGGTTGGACAAGCTGGACCCCAACCAAACTATGCACGGACTAGATCCTGCCCTACCTTCAGTTCCCAAGGAGACATCAGTGTGGCACAAGGAATGAACTGCTTAGCACAGACCTACCCCGGCCCTTTTTCAGAAGCAATAAATTCCTCAAGTGAAAATGCATTGGAAGAAGTCACTGTTGAGATATAGACCCCTGGCTTGGTAATGTAATATTTAGTTTTGTTGGTTGGCTTAGTTACGGCGCCTTGTAAAACACCTGTGCCTTCTATTTTTAATCTAAATGTAACACATGATAAAACCAACAAAGCTTGATGAAAACAACCATAATATGTTCCTGAGGGCTGGATACCTCAAACCAACCTGAGTTCTTATTTCTCCCCTCCCAACAATGGAGTTTTAAAAATCGTGTTTTTAATTATTTCAGATGTGTCCATTAAATGTCCATGCTCTGATCTAATATCATTGTAAAGCTGAGGTGTTATGAACAGCAGAAGTCCATGGAAGAGTGACAAAAACTCATATTGTTGGTGTCTAGACTCACAAATATGCTTAAATGTATTGTCAACTTCATATCTGCAAATCGTGTTTTTACTAGATGAGTAATTACTGTGAGTTCTGCTACAAAGCACAACTGAACTTATTTAAACTATGCAACTTATTTGGATAATTGTATGTGCAGCAAATTAAGTTTAAAGCTTGCTTTTAAAGACATTACTGCAATTGAATTTGAAAGGGGCTATTTTCAGGCATAATCATTAAATTGAAAAATAACATGAGGTTTAAAGTACTGTTAATAACATGTCAAGCCATACAAGAGTTATACATCAGGTAATGTTTGCAAATGTTGAGTTGTAACATCTTTATCCTGTCAAAATATGCATTAATTTTCATAATTGGGATGTAGTCATTCTTCACAAAGTGTATAGGATACTGTAATGCTTGAAGTAAAAAACTTCAGTATTGGTTTATAGTAACATCAAGATATAGGAATCCTACACACATACGAGAGCAGATATGTGCATATTTCTGCAATGTTATTTGAGTGGCTGTTTCTAGCTCCAAGTCCATACTTTCCTGAAGAAGAAAACAGTTATAGCTTGGTAGGAAGTTTGACTGTCCTTCAGAATTGTGTGCCAGTCCAGTTCAGCTTCAGTGGGAAAATCCCACGGGGGAGCTAATGGCCTCATCTGGTGTCTGGGACCTGGCGGGTCCCTGGCACCCAGCAGCAGCAGAGTTCAGGCTGCAGGAGCGAGCAGAGGAACCCTCGGGGGAGCTGCAAGCAGCCTGCCCACCGTGGTGCCAGCTAGGAGGCTCTCCCTGGCAGCTCCGAGGCACTGGGCACCCTGACAGCTGGGCAGCTGGGAAGGGAGGGCTGGCTCAGACCCTCTCATTTCTGCCGCACTTCGGCCTCTCCAGCCACCCCGTGCTGGGCAGGCCGGTGGGACAGGCCTGGAGGTCCTGACGGTGTGGTTTGTCCCACACGTCTGCCTTTCCTTTTCTCGGTTTTTCTGAAAGCTCCTGTGAAGGCAGAGGGTGAGTTTGTCTCTTCTTTGGCCTTTCGGGTGAAGAGCTAAGAATAGAAATTATCAGCAAGTGTGGACTCACAAGAAGTGATGTGGCCTTTGTTTATTCCAAACTACTGCAGCGTGTGGTCTCCCTGGGAGATGCTGAGACTTTCTAATCAAATGTGTTTGGCATTTCATTTCTTGCTCTGGAGGCTTTGCAGTGCCATGCTCATGAAGTACTAATGATGTCTCAAAGGGCAGAAATCTATGTCAGTTGGACACTGGGAAGTCAAGGCTGTACTGTGCCCTGCAGGGGAAGTCTTAGAAGTGTAGGAAATTAAAAAGCAGTCTTTTAAGAGGACTCAGTGATAGTCTGGTTTGGATTTTGCTGAGTAGAGAACTTGTGTGAAAGTAAATAGGAAAGAGCAGAGCTTCTACATATTTTTGAACAGAGTTATTCCTGATTTAATTTTTCAGTTTAGAACATGTGTATTGATCAAATATTGTATGGAACCAAGTCATTGAAAATAAAGGCAGTACTCTCATTGGCATCTATTGAATTGTCCTGGGAAGAGTAGATTTCCCTGCCTTTGGCAACTGCCTTTTGTCACCTGGATCCTCTCAACCAGCACATGGGACTACCCATGGGCATGCTTATTTCAGAATGTCTCAGTCCATTTATGTAGTTTGTAACAATTCTTACTCTGCCTGTCTGAAAACTCCCATTCTTCTACTCCAAACATAGATGAATAGTGTTTTGATCCCTTCCTACTATTCTGTCCATATTCACAGTTTTTTTTGGGTTAAGCCCGAGAATTTCCTCTTATGCAGCTACCAGACACAACGTGTCTTCACCCAGCACACACTCCCTGAGATAATTGGCTTCTACACTCTTGTCCTGAGAAATAAATTTCCTTGGCTCAAAGGTGTTTGGTATATATATATATATTTTTTTTTTTTCTGTAGGAGATCAGAATAGATGGTAAAAATGTTTCCTTTTGCTTCAGTCTCAAATGCTTGTTGCACCAAGAATTGTCTACCATGGCAAAAATTGGCAAAATAGTAGGACAAAGTGTAACTGCAGCCTAGTGCTTGTCCACTTTTATCACTTCCCCATTTTAATCATCAGAGAAGTGAAGAGTGACAATCTTTGCAAATACCTCAGAAACAGAGCATTTAGGGAGTTGTAAAAGACTGAACATTAATCATCTATCCCAATCTTTTATATTTCATGCCTTGTGTGCTTCTGTTCCATACAAAAACCAAGGGAGAGCACATCAGGATTGTCAGGAACTAATGGCACTGATGCCAAAGAATGAGAGTGATAAAAGTGACACTTCTACAGCTGCTGCTGTTTCTGAGCTTTCCAGGGATTTCAGAGCTTGTTGCAATGGAGACCGTCTATTTTTTAGGATATCCTGACCCTTGAACTTCCAAGAACATTCAGATTTCCTAAATGGTTAAAAAAGTGGAATGTAGAAAGAAAGATGTTAACTTTGGAAATACTGAAAAAGCCTTCTATACATACTTTCAATTTTAATTTTTAGTTAGAAATAAAAATTTATTTTTTCTTTGAGAATTATATGCTAAACAAAATGTAATTCCTTGCTTTTCAAGGAAATTTTTTCCTGATTTTGGGTATAGATAATTTTGGCAATGAGAATAAATGTTTATAAAATCAATCAGGTCAGCGTCCTCTGAAAGAAAGAAAACCCAAACTCTGTCCAGTTTTTGATTGATTCCTGAAGGAGGGTTTCTCATGAGTAGTCTGTAACAGCCTAAACTAAGCCAATAAATGTATGTAGGGAAAACACATGCACTTCCTAGAAATGTCAATTCCAGCATTGTCATTGACTGGTACATGGTCTGAGACCTGCTGAACAAACACTGTGTTCTGAGGCTGTTGTTGCTGGAGGAAGCAGAATCGCCAGACACTGAGTGCAGCCCTAGCACCCCTAGTCATGGTCGACACATGGTGCTAAGCTGACCTCCCAGGAACTACAAGAACTTCGCCTGTCATCCGGTGAAGGGGCCCATGCTGTCTTCCTGTTGTGAGATCCTTTCACCATAAAACATAAAATCCCATTAAGTTGTAATGTTTGCCACCTTCCCCTCTTTATCCACAGAAGGTTTGGTAGCAGTGAGTACAAGGAAATGTAAAGCAGGTGTCCTGCTCACCCGCAGGCTCCTCTTGGTAGCAAACCCAAGTCGCCTGCCTGCAGCTTACCAGGCAGTGGTAACATGGAGCAGCAATGTCTGGTGATGGTCAAAGTGCCACCATGCCCTCATAGGGACAGACTAACTCCCTCTCCTACCACTTAGTCCTGATTTAGAGTGAGGAACATGAGAGGAGAAGTAGCCCAACTACGTAGACTTGAGTGAACAGGTTAATTGTCCCTGCTTAGCTTCCCGTTCACCCTTGTTTCCTCAAAAAGGAGAAAACATCAGAATGGATGCAGTCATGCCCTTGGGTGCTTATGAATGCAGCACCCTCAGGAGATAATCTGTAGATCTTTGCAGGGTGGAATAATCTGGAGAGCAGGACTCTCCGTGTGTCCAGTTTTAGTCAAAAGCCTTTTGGTTTTGGTCACCCTTCTTCCCGTTGAGCATACTGGATAAAATACGGTATAATTTGGAACCAATGACATTTTATAGCCTTTCAGTACAGTGTGAGCAGCTGCAAGAAACTTTGAATATTATGGTGCAATTTGTATTTATTTGGAAATTTTTAGTTCTTTGTCCAGCCTATATATCTTTAAAAGTGCATGGAATAACATGCAGTTCTTCAGAACTTACTGTTATGTAAGTGAAGTAGAGGCACAAATCTCCTACTAGGCATTAGAAATGTTCATTTGAAAGGTCCTAAATTATTTACAAACACTTGAATATAGTGTTTTCAAAAAATGGGGGTTTTTATATTATAATTTGTAGTATTAGCTATTCATTCATTATGGCTCTGATCCAGCAGAATACTTAAATATGTGGGTAAATTTATATGTTTTAGTAGTGCACTTGTAAATAATACACTTATGTAAGTATGGAACTGAATTCTGTCTGCATTCAAAAAGAAATTCCTTTATCCAAAGAGTGTTTCTATGATGAGCATTTCCCCCCTGCAAAAAGAAATTCCTTTATCCAAAGAGTATTTCTATGATGAGTGTTTCCCCCCTGGATTCAGTGATAATTGTAAACCAGAATAGCACAAAGTAACACTTGAGTCCTCTCCTGTGGCATTCAGGTGTGGCTGCTTACATATCTGGCAATGGAGGAAGGCTGTCATTTTCAAATAGAATTCAAATTCAAAATATTTTGTGGGAATGGTCTAAGATTCATTCTCACTCTTCTGCCATTCAATTATTTTTTGCCTGAAATTTCTATCTGAAAACTTGTGTGTTACATGGGGTGATAGATTAAATAAAGGCATCTTTCTGACCTTAGAGCCAATGAAATTGCTCAAGTCGTGCTGTGGACTCGAATTGTGCCCTTTCACAGGATTTGGACCTAGAGGTTCAGGTGACAAATTGTCAGTGTCCCGCACAAAATGGAGCAGAGCACTGCCTGCTCAGTGGAACTTCAGAGAGCATGTCTGGGACAGGGGTCAGCCCTTTCTGCACTGTTCTTATGGGTTTTCCCCCAAAATGCCTGAATAATATCTGCCTTACTGCACTTTTCTGTGCATGTGATACCACAGCTCTTCATGGTGTTATATTGACATAAAACTGATGATAAATAAGTCCAAAGTGTCTTACTGCTATTTTGGAGCCAGATTCTTGGCCTCACCAGTCCAATGTTGAGGCTGAAGAACCTAGGCCGTACCTTGTGTTGGAAGTTAATATGCTGGTGCTTTAGCAAGTGTGTGTGAACTAGGGAGTATCAGGCTTATTCAGCTTTTGCACTCTATTCACTGGTTATTACTACTATTTTTTGGAGATCGAAGACAAAAACTTCCTAAACAAGTTTATGTTTGTCTGTTTTCTCAATAACCTGTTGTTTACAGTGGCTTAGGAGATGCAATGCTGTATGCTTCAGAATCTGGGTTCCCCCAGCTGAAGCCATCCAGTTGTGGTTGCTTTCCAGGGGCTTAAAACACCTGGTAACAGAGATTTACCAGGACTGTGACCTGCATCCTCATTGCTTTGGACAGTGTTTGCTACATATAGATTAAGCCTGTAATCAACACATTACAGGTTCTTCACATACTGGACTTGATTCTTTGGATGTTTTCATCGCTTCAGAGTGCTTAGAAAATGGGCAGCCAGCATCATGGTGGTAGATTTATTCTTTGGTAGGGAATTAGGGCTTGCTTCTTTTTTCTTTTAACATCTTGTTTGACAAAAATTCAAAAGGATTGCATGTAAACATTGTCGCAGAGTAGAGATCGGGAGCCTTCGGTGTGAGTACAGGGTATGGCCGGGGTTCACATCATTTGTCTCCTTTACACTGAATATCACTAGTACGTTACTTTGTGGCCAAAGGTTTGAAAGCCTACCTGATCTTCAGGAAAGAAATTTTTCCTGTATTTTCCTCTTAATTTATTGCGTAAATTAAGGAGGAAAGTTAACACTACCCATGTCCCGTGGCTATATCCATTACATTAAACTTCAGTTTTTTCATAACTACAGTTAATAATTTAAGCAGTCACTCCTCCAGTCCTTCAGTTCAGCTCTTTTTTTATTAATACAGCCTGTTAAACACAGACCTAGTTCTGCAATTTCAAAGTAGCTCCAAAGTTTTCTTGACTTCAAGTGTTACAGAATAGATGCTTATTTATCCAGGTTCCATTCTGCTCTTCTAATTATTGCATTATCCATTGTGTGTATTGTATTTTTTTATTTTTTCGATCTTAAACTAGTTGTCTCAATGTTATCCTGTAACAATGTTTTATTCATTATATAGAATAGGTGAGAAGCTGTGGAATTAACGAAGGGCTACAAAAGCATCCAAAATGTTGCTCACCTTGAGGAAGGGTGAGACAGCTTGATAGTCTCTGGACAAAAGACTAAACAACACTGTGGTGCTAATAGGTACTGAAGTATTTTATGATGTATTCACTATGACTTAAATGACATATTCAAGGCATGTCAATGATGCAATTGCATGTGTTTCTGTTCCTAAAGTCTGGATTGCTCTGACAAAGACAGTGTTTGTAGTTCCTGGTGGGTCAATTCCTACCTAGCTCTTCAGTGGGAAAGTAATTTCAGGACTCTGTGTAGGACTTGGCCCAGCACTGTTAGGTAAAGTAAAAGCTACACAGACCACCAAAGTCTCGTGTAGAATGTATTCAGCCTGCTGTAGCATGTTACTTTATTTAGTCGCTTTGCTTAAGCAGGGGCTAAAAATACATTCTGCAGTAATGATAAGCAACACTGGGCTAAATTCTGAAACCAGTTAACCAAGCAATATTAGCAAGCGTTTGAATTAAAATGAGGATTGAGATCTGATATATGAATGTTCTTTCATGGAATACCAGAGAGAGAGGTGTGTAGAATAAAAGCAAATTCTATCTCTAGGAATGGAAAAAGGCCAAATCTGGTTGACTTTAAAGTGAGCTATGATTTCCAAAAGTTTGGTTGGGTTTTAAAATCTTGAAGACAAAATTTCCATTTTGAATTCTGAACCATAATTTTTTTGTGTGTTATTGTGCCTGGACTGCTCATGCAGGACAGGTGTCTATATTCTAAATAGCACTGAAAGCACTCATAGGACTAATCACACTTCTGACCGACAGGCCAGAAATTTTGCCTCTGTAGCAAACTCCATATTTGAAGACATGGAGGGAAATTTCCAAACAAAACAAAAAAATATGTACTAAATGATCCAAAGCTGAATTTCAGTAAGAAAAGAAGAATATTTTGTGTTGGTGAGATCCACAGTTGAGTGGAGGCTTTCCTGAAAGAAGACCTGCTCTTTTCACCAGCTGAGCACATGGGAGTTTGGCCCCTGGCTGCAGTGCATACCTCTACCAAATGATTTATGCAGAACAGCAACAGTCTGGGTAGTATTGTAGGAGCATGGAGTGGGCACACTGCCTGTAACTGTTTAGTTTTTAAAAAACTCATTATTAAACAAATGTGTAGAGTATTAAGGAAATTTGTAGAGTATGTCTGATGGTATGAGTGTGTGGGTGCTGTGCTGTGGTAAAATGAGAATAATTGGTTTATGCTGGGTATTTTTGCATACTTTAGGCTCCTGTATGGTTTTTTTAAAATTTATATTTATTTCTCAGCAGAGCTTAGAGTAATTATATAACCCATGATTTAATGAAATCTACTGTCAGCATCTGTTGTAAACATGTGTTTACAAAACAAACTCTTGAATACTTGATACTTGGAAATAAAAAATAGCATATCATGTGTGTTGATTTGGTCCAGATCCTCTCTGATTTCAGAGTACGGCTTACACGCTTTCATTTCCAATACATATAACCACACAAAAAAAACCATCTTTCAGATCCCCCTGCATGTCACGAGTGTCCAAGACCAGAGCTGTTAAACCAAGGGAAGTGGATGAAATGAGATTTGTCACCTCTCGGGTGGCGCTGCCGGCCGAAGGCTGAAGAGAAGCAAGACTGAGGAGGAGCAGCCTCGGCAGCGCTGGAGGAGCGGCGCTTGTGGCTCTGTGCGGACACCTGCAGCCTGAGCGAGCGGCTGCGGACACGCTGCAGGCAGCACCGGGCAGTTCAGGCTGTGGCTGCATCCCCTCAGGTGTGGCACAGCATTTCTGAAATTGCTCTCTGGGTCGTACCCTGTTTACTGCACATCAGTTCTCACTGAAAAACGATGTCAGAGCACACAAACAGAGTTGGGTTTTGCCAAAACTAAAGGAAGAAGTTTGTTACAACATCACACTTAGCCAGGCACCCAAGTCTGCTCAGGGCTCAAGTCTAGTCCTGGGCAGATCTTCCTTGGACAAGGCTGTTGCACCTCTTGGCTTGTCAGCCCTGTTTTACACAGATCCTCTCTGACTGTGGTTGTGTGACTTCAGTGTAGACAGCTGCAGGCATCTCAAGGGATTTTGGCTGGGAGAGTGGAGGTGGTCTGTGCTCAGACCTGCCCTCTAAGTTACCTTCCCTCAACTGTCACAAAAACCTACAAGTGGCTGCAGTGCAGAATAATGCTCTGATCCAAATGTTGCTTGTTTGTTTGTTTTTTGAAAGCTGCTAGTGTGCATTTAGCTCAGTAACAACAGGATTCAGGTAACAGCTCTAAGTCATGTCCCTGCCCGTGGTGGGGGTTGGAATCAGATGATTTTTAAGGCCACTTCTGACCCAAGTCATTCTGTGATAGTTTGTCTCGTTCCGGAACTGAAGCACTACACATCTTGGCTCTTCTGCGGAGCTTTCAGTTGCTAGGTGGTCTCAGAAAGTGTCTCACACTGTCCAAGGATGTGAGGGCAATGCTTCCTGCCTTATCTTAAATTCCAGATGAAACTTTTTACATAACATAGCTACCTCCCAAAGATGTGCAAGTTTTAAGATTCTTCCTGTCCATCTCCAGGAGCCCTTCAGAAATTAATGAGCTATGTACTGCCTTTCAGAACAGACACATCTCTACTGCTCTGCAGATCACAAAAAGCCACAAAGGTCATCCTCTTGGCCCTCCTCCATGTGAGGAGCACTTGCCAGATTTAGGCACTTGCTTCATTCCTGAGCCTGCAACTGCCTTTGAAAGCTTCCTGAGAGTCACAACATAGACTTGTCACTGCTCATGGACTTGACTGCCTCAGCTATTGGAAAAGAAGTACTGTGCAGAAAGAAATACAAAACAAATTGGGACAGCAACACACTGCTTAGGCTGCACACTTAGAGCTAAGACATGGCCTCTCTAACTTGGTTTAGTTCTATATTTGGTGGATGTTTCCAGGGGAGCAAGGATCCGAGGTCACCGATGTCTACCTACAGAATGAGTGTCCTTTATACTTTCTTTCCTCCATACTGCTATAAGAGACCTGTAAAAAAAGGCTCCCACCTAGTTTAGAAGGTAGGGCATGGTTTAGCTGATAGTTTAGATGACTGAGTACTGTCCCAGAAGAAGGAAGGTAGACAACTTTCAAACTAATAAGGTGGTCTTTCCTTCCATTTCCTGAATGAGTATTTAAAGCTCTCAGGTAAGGAGGAAAGACAAGTGGGGTGAATTGATGGACCACATCGATTGCACCATTCCCTTCTCTATATCTGCCCCAGCATTAAGAGAGGAAGCACCTTGCTTGGTTCTTTCAAAGAACTGTACTTTCAAAGAATGTAGGGCACATTGTTGGTGCTGGAAAACTCCCTGCACAAAGATACAAGAGGGGGTTATGTAGGACCTTGCTTCAATTTGCCTTTGTCCTTCAAGTCCTCCCAAACTTGCTGGCTCAGCCTTCTCTGCACTCTGCTTTGAGATACATCATGTGCTTGCTAGTGTGCTTTCAGGGCAGATTTCTCTCAGGGCTCTATCTGATGTTGCAGTAACTGCTTTTGGAGCACTTGGATTCATCCGCTTTCCTGATCTCTGCAAACATCTCCTGTAACTTCATGTCTGCAGGAGCATCAGAGTCCCAGGACGATGTAAAAGAAAGAAGAGTTCAAGAAGCACAGATTCAGAGGCTGAGTTTAGGTATGGAAGTAGTCTTATTCACAGGCCATTGAACAAACAAAGCACAGATTCAGAGGCTGAGTTTAGGTATGGAAGTAGTCTTATTCACAGGCCATTGAACAAACATAGAGTTCATGTAAGAGGGAGTTTATCTTGAAAGCTAAATTCTTTTTCATGCTGACTCTTGTACAAGGAGACACAAGTCCTGACTTCTGGTTCAGTCTTGGTAAGCGCTGCATATCTGGTCTGCAGTGCTTTGCTGTCACAGGCAGAGCTGTGCAGGGAGGAGAGAAAGCAGCAAAGCAAGACATGGCTCCATGAAACATTGCATTACTTCTGGGAACTACTGGTTGTGCAGCTTGGTGCATGGAGTTCAAGGAAGAAAGGACTGGATGAATTTGGAATTAAAAAAATTAAAATCACAGCATGTCTTAAACAAAAAATATACATTACTCACATCTCCAGGAATAATTTATACCTAACAGAATGTTGAGTGTTATTTTGTTACCTGTTGCTTTTATTGTGGATGGATTCTTAAACTGTTGACATATTTTTGAAATAAAACTTATTCAGGAGGAAAATTGGATCACGTGGACTTCTCTAAAGCAGGTAAAGTAAAACACTTTTTATTTCAAGAAATATTGCTTCTAGACTTTCCCGAAGCCAGAATTGTACTATAAAAGTATCACAGAAATATTATACAAGATTTAAAAACACAGTTTGTATCCTAGTAACTTAAAACCTATGTACAAATAGCATCATTCATGACCATAAATATGTTTTTCTATCAATCAGCCCATGACACATACATCAGATAAAGAACTAGTAATTTTAACATATTTACAGAGTCCATCAAAAAGACTGCTTCTTAAAATTATTAAAACCCTACAAAAGAATCTCCTTTTAAAACATTTCAACTTAAAAGACAATGTAATGAATGTAAGTTTAACCTGCAGTGCTTACAATAGCCAAAAAGTATTCACTACACTAAATAACAAGTAACAGGAAACACACCTGTGAGTTGGACACTGTGGAATTACGTCTGTTTGAGGTAATTCTCTTTTGTTGTTGTTGTGATAAGTGTTTAGAAATTTATAAAAGAGCAAGGGAAAATATTAAGTTTTGAGTAATACAGATTTTCGAAGTCATTTTTGTATTATACTTCATACAATTTAATGTTTGGTAAAGTTCAAGAAAAAATTTAGAATACAACAACAAAAATTATTACAAAACTACTATTTCTTACCCTCATGTGCCTTTTGTGTCTAGAGTAATGGAAACCTAACATGATTTTATCATTCCCTTTAATGCCTGTTGAAAATAAAAAAAAATAATTTAAGACTCAAAATGATAATAATTCTTTCAAGATATTGCTCAAAATAATAAAAATCAGGTGGGATGACAAAAACATCTCTGTACTGATGTAAACCTTTCTACCAGTATCAGCAAAAAAAAAAAAGGTCAGAAAAATTAATGGAATTTTAATACTGACAATCAACATATAGGGAAACAATCCAATTTAAACAAATCTTTCCAACGTTAACAATCATTAGCCATACCTCTCTGAGAATAAATTTAATAAAGCAATGAAAACATGCAATATTTTTTTCTAAAATAATATTTGAAGAGTCTGTTTCCACAATCCATGGTGTTTACCCCTTTCAGGTCAGTTTATTGGTTTCACAATTTCATAAGACAACGAGCAAACTAAGAACCTGTAGAGGTATTAGATGTATAAATGGTATGGCATACAGATTTTAAAAGTGCATTTTACTTGAAAGCATGGCATTAAGAATTGCCAGTGGTTAAAATAATTGATGGAAAAGACATTATGCAGGCATACTGGGTGAACTGAAACACTTGGTCATGGTGGGATCATTTGGAAATAGAGAAAGTGACTTGGACATCCTTTTCAAAGAAATAATTTTTAGCTTTCAGAGAATGTGCTGCTGTGTTTGAAAGTTAACACTGTTTCTTTTAAGGGAAAACTGGAAATCTTCCTTCCCAGCGTGAAGAAGTACAGTGAGAGCATGTGCATGTGAATAAAAAAAATGCACAGAGACAAATATTGAACTGAGCTCAATTTAGCTGCGAAACGTATCTACAATAAACATGGAATGTCAGTTATCTTGATTACCTTTATTAGTTTGCTAATAAAAAGGAGAACTTATTTAACAGTTTACAACTTGATCTAATCCAAGGAGAGTGGAGCTGAGGCACTGCCTTCTGCATTTAGGATTTGTGAACTTTCTCCTGCGAGACTTTGTTTGTTTTTTTTTAAGAAAGTTCCTTCTTCCTGGGTACTGACAGGTGAATCTCTAACGGATATGTTTACAGTCTGACGAACAAAGGGTTCATCAGACCTCATGGGAAGATACATTTGGTCTTCAAATATATCTTCCACAGTGTCACTATCCTGATGAGTGTCTTTTTGAGGAATGCTGATGGGCTGTAGCATGAAGCTATGCCGGGACTCCAACTCTATCAAACCGTTTCCACTGAAATCCATATCAAAACGATCTGATTCTTTATCCTCCATCCATTTCTCAGCTGGATGACGATTTCTCCAGTGTGCATCATTCAAACTACTTTTCTCAGGAATATCATTGTTTAATTCAAGTTTCCTCTCCTGACTTAAATTCACCGTGCTCAAAGTGAGGGCTGCAAAGTCTGTTGGCACAATAAGCTGCAACTCTTCTGCAGTCAGGCCGCTGGACTCCTCAGCAGAAGTCATTTCCACCAAGGTGAATGGCGTGGATGATTCGTCCCTGTTGCTTCGAGCAGTGTTATCCTTGTCTGGTTTATTTTGCTGGTAGTAACTGTTCAGCAGTGCAAACATTCTATCTACATCCTTCAAGTAATTAGTCCAGTCAGCCAGACTAAGTCTAAAGTTGTGTCTGTATTCATATACACTTTCATTCACACTGTACAAGTCTTCCAGTCCTTGCCAGTCAATGTCGCCAGTGAAACTGGGCAGCTTAGCCTTCCCATCCATCCCATAATTGTCCTCTGTTGAAAGAAAGAATAAAGTCTACTGGTGAACACTATTAAAGATGCAAGCAAAGCTTTCATGTGTGTTTCTACTTCAACTGGCTTGAAAGCACCACTGTTCATAAAGTAGATAGCTCAGAGTGTAAGTCACTCCACCTCTTATGTCATCAGATGAATGGTTCTGGCCCTGGATATGTTCACAGCCCCTGCTAAACACACAGAACTCCCTGTCTCCTGCTACATCCCCGGGCTGAGGAAAAAAAAGAACAAAATCTGGTCTAATGGGGCTTTGTGATGGCATTCAGAGATAAGTCCTTCCTCTGGTATTTCAAGGCAGGAAAAAATTTCAATACACAAATAATCCATTTGCCTTTCTTGAGCACTCCAGCAAAATATCAATAACCAAACAGTTGTTAAGTATAAAGGAGGAGACTGTCTCTGAAGGCCATTGGTGACCTGAACTTCAATGCCCACATGAATTTTGGTTCTGGGTGGCTTAAAAAGTATGGTCTACAAACTATGCTGACACATTTTATTTAGTAAATGATAGCCAAAGGGGGTTTTAATCTATTTTGTAAACATTCATTTTAGTTTACATGGAGCAATTAGGGGAAATGAAAGCTGTAAAAAATCGGTGTGAATTAATTTATAGGACTGCACCACTTTGTAAAATATACACAGAGAATATTTAGGTTTTGGTTTTTTTAAAAAAAAAAGCTTTCAAAGAAAATACCTAGCAGTCTTTTCAAATAATAAGTCTGAATAAAGGACATAGATATGGGTCTATAAGTAACAACAGAGCTGCATTTTTTATTGATCACAGCCAGAGAATGCAAAGACACAAAAGAAACCCATTTCCAAAATATTTTAAAAATTCACTACAGTGAGTATATTGACTCAGATGACCTGTGATGTGAAGCCCATTTTATACTGAAAAGTACCACTGAACAGCACTATTTTATTTAATTCACTGAGCAGACTGAATTCACTGGAAAGATTTTAATAACAAGGTGGTCTACAAGGAAAAACGAATCAAGCAATTCAAACGTTTATCAGGGAAAGTGACAATTTTGCCTTTATAAATGATATTGTAGGTAATCTTTAGTAATTAACTCACTGATAATGATTTATGCTCTTCATGAAAACTGTACAGGCTAGTAGCAATTACTTTAGAAGTTCAAGTGGCTCCAGTCCAACCATGTGAACTAAGCTCAAATTCTCATCTATTCTGAGCCCTGCATCCCCACAGATGGTTCTCGGCATCTCCATTAATTTGATTGTATTTTAAATTGCTCTTTCTCATTGTTCAAGTAGAACAGAGGATACAACTTCTGTCTATCATAGATTACATTCTTTGCTTCTTACTAGCTTGGGATTTCACAGTGAAAGAATTTCTCCAATATTCAGTTAATCATATGGAAAGTCAGAAAAATATCATTACGGTCAGAAAAAAATCTTGAGATTTTATTACAATGTGGGGCCTTACTCAGCTCCCACCAAAAGGAGACCACTTTCCTTATTTGAAAACACCTGAATCTTTGGTCTTAACTGGAAATATTTTGCAACATAAAAGTTAAGTGTTTTATGTTTTTTATATCAAATTCTAGAAGTATATATTTTTTGCAAGCATTTGACAATCTTCCTGATCCGGGAAGAAACAAAAGCTTTTTGGATTTGGTAGAACAGCTATGACAGAGCATCTTCTTTCTTTCCTGAAGCAGACAAGAAAAATAAAATCATAGCATGGCCACATGAGACCCATCTTTGTAAGTCAAATTATGGATAATTTGTTTCCTGAAACAAAAGATAATTAAATACCACAGAGATTTCAAGAAAGAAGATTTATTATTCCGGTGCTTAGAGGCATAAAGGGCCCAAGAAAATATCACGGCAGGGGGATGCTTTTGAAAGGATTTTAGTCACTAAACCCTCTAAAATATTAACCAGACTGCAAATGCAACAATATTTTGATTTTTCTGTTATTATTTTTATTGGTAGGGTTGGTTTTTTTTTTTTCTTTGCCAAGTCAGAGCCTGTATAAGAAAACGAACTGTTGTAGGGACAGTCAAGTAGGTTGGTATGTTATGGCAGGAACTGAAACAGAAGTGATTCTATTTGACTGGTAACAGGTTTGGGGACAGACCAGGAGATCGAGGGGAAAAGCAGGAGCCATAAATCTGCATTTGGGCCCAGGAGGGCCTCTGCTACCCATCCCCAGCAGTGGGACAGAGACATGAGCTGCGTGGCAGGTTGGGCAGTGGGGAAGTCTGGGCACCAGTGAAGAGGAACAGGATTTCTGAGGAGGCTCAGGAGCAGGGCAATGGGGCTGTGCTGCGCAGGAGTAAGATCAGCAAGGAGTTTGCAGTGTTCCTACAAAATAGCTGAAAGTCTGAGTCACAGCTACATGGTCCTTCACTCTGGATCTAGTTTTTGCTCTCTAAATGTGGCACTGTTTCTGCAGTCTCAGAGAAGTTTCACAGCTGGGAAGGCACTGGGAATTGTTCCATGATTTTTGTGTCACACAGAGGAAAATAGCTTGTTTGAAGACAGAGATAACTTGTATTCATACATATTAAACAAACAGGGAAGCAAAGTCTTAAGGTCTTAGAGCTGTTTTGGTTGACTGAGCAAATTGCTTCACAGTTTAATTCCACAACTTGCAGTAAGCATGAAAAGATTCCCACTGAAATTAAAGCAGACAGAGGGAAGAGGAGAGGAAAGAAGAGTTTTTTCCCCCGTGCGCTCAATATTTCTGAGCCCGGCAGAATTTTTAGCTTGCTAATCATTGCTAGCTCTTTTCCCAAGGAAAAGCTGTCAACAGTTTCCTTTTCTTTTCAAAACATCTCTCTCCACTTCTTAAAACAGGTTAGGTAAACTGTGTTGCCTTTCCCATAACAACTGTCCCCGGGTGCTGTTTCCTATTACTTAACCAATGGAGAGAAGTGTCAGTCTGATGGACTAATAATATACCTTTTTAGAGCAGCATGTTATAAAAGAAACTGTTGGAATTGTAAATAAAGCCTTCTTTCTCTTCTGACAATTATATAGAATCAATCTATTTTCGTGTCCTACCTTGACATTCCCCTGCAAGAAATATTATTACAAATAAATATGTAGTGGGAAAGTGCAGACGAGCTGCATTTGAGAAACAGCATGGCAGTGCTTTCCTTGATCAACATTTTGGAATTTCTCAGCCATGACATAGATCCAAAGATTGTTGCTAGCTATTCAAAGCAAAACTTACTCTTTTGTTGTTGTTGTTGTTGTTGTTGTTTGATTGTTTGTTTGTTTGCTCATTTTTAGATCAAGCTTTAGTTAAGCTTTACTCTCCATTTATCCTACCCTGGCATCCTCTATCATGCCATCTGTGCCTGTATTATCTCAAAACTAGTAAGAAATTTGAATATGTCTCCTTTGCGACTAAAGACAGGTGGGTAAGATCATATCCTTGGTGGCTTTGAAAACCTTCAGACAAGTAGGAGACGAGACAGGAATGTTCAGTTTGCACATCCTTTTATCAACCACGTCTGCGGAGCCACGCTCTGTCTGTTACAGGGCAGAGGTGACATCAGTTCTTGCCTGCTGAAGCTCTCTCCCTTTCTGCAAAGCAAACAGCATTATACTGGCTATCTCCACGTGGGCCTGTGTTCCCAGTGTTTTACTGCAACACAGGCAGTGCTTTACTAGCTCAGGGCATTTTGAACTGGAAACAGGTCTGAGTGGAGAATCTACATGATCTGAATGATGGAAGCCTAAGGGGGAGTTCAGATGACTTTCCACTGTTTTTTTGTTCCCTGCAGGCAGAAATGAAAGGATCCTCTAGTAGATCGTTGTAATGATTTCTGATAAATGCGGTTCGGTTTTTGTTTGTTTGTTTTGTTTTGTTTTAGAAAAGAAAAACATTCCACCAAGATGGGGCTTGAACCGAAATATTGAACCCAGACATCTGTGTAAATTGAGAAACTGGGTGTCTGGAATGTCATGGCACAGAACAATATTGCTTGTATTACATTATACCTGCTATTTATCACAGTATCAAAATATTTATTGTATGTTCTTTGGTATCAGAAGTTTAGATGTTTTTGTTGCCAAACAGTGTAGGAAGATATAATTTAAAGATTAATCCTGTGTGCTCTACTATCTTATATAATCCTACAATTCAAAAATGCCATTTCTGTTAGATCTGTAGTTAAAATGAGGAATGTAATTACCTAGTAATTACTTACAAGGACTCCTTCTAATGAAAGACTTACAAGCATAATTACAGGGATTACTTTCTATCGTTGTAGCAACCAGTTCCCACCAGGCTGTAACAAGCAATGCAAACGGTGGGGTACAAACCAAGCGAAACCTTATCATTTTCCTAGATCCCATAACTACTCATTTGAAAAAATACAGAATTGGCTGTAAAAGAAAATTTAGCTGGTTAAATTGGAGATCTATACATTGAAATACATTAGCTTAATTGTTCTCTGACTGCTGGAAACTAATGACAAGGTTCTTTTCAGAAGACTCTGTGAAAAAGGTTTTATGTAGACTTGTCTACCCCTTGGACTCCCTTGTTTACTTTTCAAGTAAGCTATGTATATCAGCAGCTACTCCTCCAAAGTGTACAGAGATGAAAATGTATAAAACTGATAAACTGTGAAAAGGAGTCTAGCCTATGACACTCCACAGATGTTAATCTGTTTTTCACCCTGATAACAAGTACTGCTCAATGAACAGCAAGTTCAGTTCTGTTAAAGGCCTGCAGTCTTTTCAGTCTCTTCAGGTTTTTGCTTTATGTTTGTCTGGTTTCTCCACCAGCAGACACAGGGCCCTGCATGATAAACACGTAGGTACAGTAAGTATACTTTTAAATGGAAAAATATACTTTCAAAGAGCTGTCTGTCATTTATTCCTCAGGTTCAAGTGTTAGGTTTAGAAAACCTCACCTGGTGCCTTTCCTCAGTTCAAATAATACAACCTTTTTAGGAAATTTCATTTCATGCTTGTCTGATCTGGTCCCAGCCCAAAGGAGCTTCATCTTTCTGCCACACTTAAATTGAACCCTCTCCTGCTGGCTTCTGAGCACAGGCTGCTCATATCGAGCACTGCTTTTGCTTAAAGTGGTATCTGCCAACATTTCTGAAAGCCAGTGAGAAGATTTTGCTTTGCTTCCTTAGGTTTGACTAGGTTCTTTGTACCTCAGAAAGCCTTTTAAGCATACTTCGTTTACATTTAAAAAGCAGCTGTGAAGACTTACTAAATAAAACCAGAAAAACACCTCCAACCCATCCAAAATCAACGCGATAGCACGAGAGCAACCCAAAAGAGGTGATTCTTCCTGTGTAATTTTCCTTGGGCAAACATCTAAAGGAGTACAGGCATGAAATATGAGCTGTATGAAGTCTTGCTATGACAATGAGCTACATTAAATGCAGAATGGTGGATCTAAAAAACAATAGCCAAGTTCAGTGTAGGGTAGTTAGAAAATGCATGCATCAAAAGCTATGCTGTGTGCAACATGGCAGGATACAGACATTAGTTGAAATGGACTGGAGTCATGCAATTATTTGGAAAGAAGCTGCTGAGGAGAATAAAAAAGTGTGGATACCTGTGTGGATCATAGCTTCCTCCATCTTTATTTCCTGATATAGGAAAATACAAGAGTAACTTTTGTTAGTGTTTAGAACTTGTAAAACCATTCAAAATGTAGTTTTCCATGCACAGCATCTAATTCCTAAAAAGAAATGTACTGTGTTAAATAAAGACAGAGCTGCAGTCCAACAAAGATTTCCTGGAAGTTTTACATAAAAGAACTGAAAACCCACAGGTTTTCAAAAATAATAAAACCCCCAAACAATTAGATATTGTAAAAAAGAGAAACACTCGTAGATGTAGAAAGAGATACAAAGAGGCAACACCACAAATTATGTAGAATGGAGCATTCCTGTGAAAAAATAATAAATCACAATGTTCAATCAACCTAAGTTAAGTGCAAAGAATTCCAGAGACTTGAAGTAAAAATACCAGCTTTGTTTTACTCAGAGACTCTTGTAAAGAAATGTTGCTTTCTTCAAAAATGAAGGAGACTACTGGTGTTTCCAACATTAAGTCTCAGTTGTGGTAAGGAGCCTGAAGTTGTTCACATACGCAGACAGCATTTGAAATAAACACAGGATTTAATACCCCACCTGATACTGGGAGGCAAAAATTAATGAAATAAACCCTGCAAGAGAGAAAAGAGTTATGGCTGTGAAGATCTGCATGTGGCTGTTATTGACTAGCTCCAATAATGAAATCCCTTCTGCAGCATTTCTGTCAAATGATGGGTTTTGCCATCAATATCTGTTGAGAATAACCTGTGCAAAGAAGCCTCCTCGTCATGCAGATGCGCAGGATTGGGGTATATGGATAATTCCAAATTGTTCAGAACAGCACTTAGGAGAGTGACACTGCATGGATATAATTAGAACTTAAGTAGGTGAAAACAATGTTAATAAAAAGGAAATAAACACTACTATTTCTCTTGTACCTGTTTCAAGTCCCTTTGGCCTTGGATTGCACTGCTTGTAACCTTGACAACTTCGCAGTTCCATAAGCTGGATGTGTAATTGATTCAAAATGCCTCGTTCCACTGTGTGAACTGTATTGGTCAGCTGAGAAACAGAAGAAGGAAGGGAAATGACACTCGTTAACAAAAATTAAAGAAACCCTGAAGGAGTCTGGTGAATGACATTTTGCAACAGGGAAAGGGGTTTACCTGATAGGGATCAGTGTTCATATCAAAATATTCCAAGAAGCCAGTTGCAAACTCACAAAACAGAAAATTGTGGGTGTCATTAACTGTTCGCAAACACCAGTAAGTGTTGTTATTGGAGCTTGTGCAAGCACAGAAAGAGCCCACTGTAATTAAACAAACAAATTATTAGTTAAAAGTTATAAGTTTTCAGTCAAAAATAACATGCTTGTTTCTTCTACGAGTACCTTTAATCACAGTACTAAAGTACTAGTATTGCCTTAGGTTTTTATTTAGATTTATTCAGATTTGGGTACTGTGACTAGCTGTTTATATTGTCAATGTTTTGAATAGACTTAATAAAATGGTAATGGTATTGTAATACATTAGCTCTTCTTTAAATTTTGAACTGTGTCAAAAGGACTTTTTTTAGCCCATGACTGTTGCTGGAGCATTGCCAGAATGCACAGCAATATGAGAACTCTTTTCATAACTTTTTGTTACTCCACAGTTAAAAAGAAATTAACCAATGTAATTGTTGTCTTTAAAAAACCCCATGCATATGACTACTTTGGGAACATTTTAAAATGTAAAGTACTTATTAGCAGAAGTCCTAGTACAATCAGAACAGATTATCACAAGGAGACAATTTCTTTCTCCAAATGAAAAGTTGTTCTTAGCAAATTTTCAGCTTGGAGTCAAATATGTTGTAACTTCATCATTATTTGATCTTGAAATTTCTGAAAATAAAGTTTTCAATCACTTTTCTTTCTCCATCATCACAAGTGAGAAAAATGCTGTTTGTTAATGCTGAATACTGAGAAGTGTTTATGTCTCAATAGGATAGTAATCTATATACCCTGAAGTTTAAAGCGACTTAAAATATCCTTTACCTCTAATATTTTGTTCATATATGTAAGTGCTATGCAGTTGTGATTTTGAAAATATTTTAGCATATAAAAAGTGAAATAATGGGAAGAATTCATAAGGGATAGTTTCCACATTTTGTTCACGAGAAGTTGTTTATTATATACTTTGACATAAAAATGTTAAAGTAGACCTTTTATGTGCTGAAGTTTTTGACATCATTAAAGGTCAGAATAATGCTCTGATTGCATGAAGTGGAAAACCAGTAATATAGCAGAGGATAACCTAGATCACATCTGCATTTTGCACAAGACTCACAGTTCCAGAATGGTGCTGTTTGCCAGTGGTTGTTGTCATGGGTAAAACACGTCAGTCCAGGAAGGCTGCACTCATCTCCCTTCTTCTGGCGCCTTTTCCCCTTCCGCTCCTTCTTCCTTCTCCGATTCTCTTTGAACAGCTGCAGTTTGCCATCCACCTCCTGTGCTGCTTCTCTGCTCAGAGAGGAAGTTGGGCATGGCTGACTAAGAACAGTCTCTGTTTGGTTAACAGCAGCACTAGCAGTTTTTTACATCTTTCTGGATTTTGTAAAGGTGGAAGGATGAGAACAGGACCTTCTGGCTCAGCATCCCCAGCTGTTAAGATAAGGTGTTCCCTTCAGCAAGCATGAGAATGGATGCTCTGCTGCATTTAGGTTTTATTGGATCTTTTCAAAAAATATTGATCAGTTTCTGATAATACTACTGTCATCCTTTTTCTATCAATAGGTTGAAGCAATATTATCCATAAACTTTCACAAGCTGGTCCAAAACTACTGAATGTTTCTTGTGATAACTTGCTACATGTGACCTTTTCTTCCCCTCACCTCTCTCCACAAAAAAATGCTACAAAACCCAAACCAAAGAAACTCCCCAAATCCCTGAAACTACATTTATCCAGTCACCAAAAAGTCAACTGTGAGAATGAGAGGTTAATAACAGCCTTACTTGAAGGGATGAAGATGGCTCTTGAGTTTGTCTTGGGCCTTTACCCCCTTCTCTTTGTTGTAATAGCTACAGGGAAAATTTTTAGGTATTAGTAAGTCATGAAACCGTTTTCAACACAAAACCAAACCAGAAATATACTATCATTGACATTTTCTTAAGGAACTACACAGACTTAAAATTTTCACTTAATTTAAGAACATTATATCTGTGTGATCCTGTGTTAGGTTATAGCAGAACTGCAGCTGAATTCAAACATGTTAGTAGCATACAAACATACTTAATCTTAAAATGTTAAAATTTATCTTCTTGTGGTTCAGAGTAGCTTCTACTCATATCTAACTAAAGTAGTTAGATATGAGTAGACTATCACTACAATGGTTATAAATATCAATAACGGCTTGGTTTTTTTATTTTCAGTCTCAAAATCCCTGGAAAATGTATAAGCCTTGGAAATCAGAGTAGCATTCAGTATTTAGTGCCACCTCTCTTACCTCTGTTTACTACAATCACATTCATCTGGTTTTCTTCTTTTCAGGTGTCCTCTAACTTCCCTCAAATTCTTAATTTTGTCTTGGAGAGCTTCAATCTGCAGAGAGTATTTCTGAGTCAAAATAATTCTTTGAAAAGGTATCAGTGCAAAGATTTCACAGATTTTAAAATACCTCTTACCTCCTTATCAATGTAAGCCTTATGATCCTTCCAGGCTCTAGCAGACTGGTACAGCTCCCTCTCACAGTGAATAGTGTCATTTGGAAGAATGAAACACCTGTAGATATGAGTTTAAGAAACAGGACAATGAAGGTCAGTCGTTTCCCAGTTACTCACTCATTTTTTCTCTTTCTTCCAAAATTCTAAATCAATTATTTTTTTAATATTCTGTTAGTAAATAAAAAAAACCCCAACAAGGTCTTCCTCTGCTTACTTAATAGTAACAATTGTTTTTATCTGTTTTCTCTAGAAAACTTGTCATCCATGGCAGATGGTCGGTGCCTGCTAAGCAAAAAATGCAACACATTCTTAATCAATCAGAAATTAAATTGAAACTGAAGTAAAAATCTGTTCAGAATTTAAAGCCTCTTATTAATCAAATGTGCCACTGTTTATTTAATCTCCAGCTGCTGAGAAATGCATTCCTCTTGCCAGATGAATGTGGTTCATCCTCCCAGCATGCAGAACACTCAAGAAGAGAACATACAGTCAGAGGACTGAAGATCAATATAATCAAAAAAGACCAAGAAGAAGCAAAGTTAGTGGAAAAAGTTCAAACACGTGGTTTAACAAAAAAGTCCACAGAGCACTTGGGTTAAAAAACAGTGCAATGATAAAAACATTCACAACTGTGTTTGAAAAAGCAGCTGTACCAAGAGGAAAAAAAAAGGCACAAGAAAGACCGAGGCAGTGGACTAAAATAGAAAATCCAGCAGAGTGCAGGCTGGGCTTTCAAAGTCGCCATGCTGACAAACAGAAACTCCTTAATTAGAGACATCTAACTTTACAGACAGAACTTTTCTTGGGTCCTCCTTCATCACAATGCTTCTTCTAATTTTTGAGAAGAATAACAGAAAAAAAGATGAAGATGCTTATCTCTTCCAATGCTATCCTATTCTGGTTTTTTTTTCATTTCAAGAATTCTGAAAGCAATACTGTTCTGTAAAGGTCAAAACTCTTTATGGAGAGATAATAATTTTTCTGAAAAACTATTTAAAGCTTTAAGAATTCCATGGTTTGAAATTATCAGTGCAAGAAAGGATATTTTTTACTATTCAAAACTAACCTTCATGTTCTCTTAAAAAAAAAAAAGAAGAAAAGAGATAAACTCTCTTTACATTTTACATGTTTGCCTTTTTATTCAGATTTAGTGTATCTTGAATAATCAGGTCTAACATATCTTAGCAAGTGCTAATGGCTGCAAACAAGTAAGCATTAAGAAACATGATGTATCTGATCTAATTTGTCCTCATGCAGAGTGGGACTTCAGCCATCTCAGATTTAGGCCTCTATATTAAACTAGTAGTCTACACTTTATAATGAACAGCAGAAGCACCAGCTTAACAGGTTGATTAATCCATCATAAGATGCATATTTTGGTACAAGGGATGAATTTCCCTCTGGAGATGCCTACCCCTCCCTAGAAATAAAACCTAGATGCCTCCATTTCAAATGCACATACTAAATATAAATTATTCCACTTTCTAAAAAATACAACTCAGGTGTAGCTAAAATATGTGATGTCAGTTTCAAGTTCCTAAATATTGTACAGAGGAGGAAAGAGTACCAAAAGAAAATGAAGGGTTTCTTTTGAGAAGCAAAAATACCATGTAAAGAAAGAGATCATACTTGTGTGTCACTCTGACAGAGCTGGGTTGTCCTATGGCATCAGTGCCATCAGCGACCATCGTGTCACGAGCAGCACGAGCAGTTTCCTCTCCTTCTTCCTTGTTTTCAGCATTGTGGCGCTTGGTGATACTCCTGGTCTTTAACACCTGCAGTTCCTCTTCTTCTAGATTTATGTCATATATCTCACCTTCAAATTCCACAGACAAGGACCGGGTTTGGCGAGTGTGAACAAATCGAGGTTTGTATTCTGAAGCAGAACAAACATTCACAGTCAAATATATATA
>WBMY01006635.1:863995-953314 GCA_013397315.1 Donacobius atricapilla
TTCGTGCCCTCGGCAGCTCCGGCCGTGCGGAGCGGCCCTTCCCGGGCCAGGCCCCGCGGGCGGCAGCGCAGCCAGGAGGCTTCGCGCCCTCGGCCCTCACTGCCCGCCGAGAGCCCAGCGCCGACCCCGCGGCTGCCGGCGGGCTCGGAGCGAACATCTGAGGGAAAGAAAGCGCAAGCGCCTGCCTGGGAGCAGTCACCGCACACTTCTGCGGGGAGGTGTGCGCGGATGGCGACGGGCCGCAGGGCCGGCGAGGCAGGCACGGGCCGCTGCCCGGGGCCCCCAGCGTGTGCCCCGGCGTGGCTGCAGGCGGTGTCAGTGAGAGGGCATACAGCTCGCTTACACATCCCCCCAGAACATCCATCTTCGCGCGTTACCATAGGTATAGCATTAATTCAGGACGGATTGAAGAGAATTTGGAGTCTGAATCACTTAATTTAGCTCTCTTCCTGTGTGTACACTGCAGAGATGCAGATGTAAGCATAGTAGTCAGGGGTGCAGTAGTTTCTGGTTTTATGAGCACGCAATTAGACCTTTGTATCAGAGACACGAATTGTACTGAAATCGTTAAGGCTGCAAGAAGAAAAAGTAGTGCTTGGGTATGGGTATCTCTGCCTGAATCCTTACAGTGACCAGAAATAGGGAGTGTTTCTGGGCAAGGGCACCCTTCTATTTAAAGTGTTTCAATAAATAATAAAGGATGATGATTACTAAGTGTGCTGTTCAGCTGTTCATCCCAGCAAATTAAATCACGTGTAGCCTTAGGACTAACCAGCTTGCTTTGGTAATTCTAAACTAGCTCAGTGAGTACAAGCTTTCACTGCTCAAAAAGATTCTCTCCCTTATTAACAGTTATCACTGAACCATCTTGCATATTTATCAATACACGTGATCAAAGAAATTGTCATTTAATGTTATGTTTGAGCATGGGAGTTTTATGATAAGCTCTGTACTAAGCCAGAAAATGAAGGACCAGGCCTTCAACACTTTAAATTGGACCACTGCTTAGAGAAATTTGTCTGCTTTTCTTTTGCTCTGAAGATATAAACAAGAGTGATCTTTTATTTACCTTCCAAAAGCCATATTCTTCAAATTCTTTTGACCCATAGAGTGAAATGCGTATTTCCCTTTGACACCTACAAAACTGCAGTTACTTGTGGCTTACCTGTCCTGGTTGTTCACAGGCTGTCTGGTATCTTGCTTGTTGGCATAATTCTTTTACTCTCTCATACTTTGGTAGTTGATTAGACTGCTGAGTGTTTTTGTTGGGTTCCTCCTTCTTGCGTAGAAATTTGCTTATTAAAAAAATAAAGCGGAAAGTTTTAGATATGTTGTTCTAAGCCCCAAGGATGAATGTAACTTGAACAATGAAGCAACTTGAAGGTTTAATGTCTTCTCGGGGAAAAAAAAAATCCCCACATTTCTGTTAATGACTTTCAATGTAGGTCACATACTGAAAAAAAGGTTCAGATGGCTGGCTGAAAATTACCAGAAGATAAATAAGTGCTGCTAAAACATGTCTAACTGGTCCAGCTCAGCACCATTCATACATAAATGTAGGTTCTTTCACAAAGCAAAACTCTTTGAAGCAATACTTTCTTGGCTGGAAAACACAGCTGAAGACACAACAGGACTTTCATACTCAGCACAAGCTTGGCTGTATGATACATATTATGATGTGTCTTTTATGTACTGCTTTGCAATACATCAGACAAGGTTTTCATAATCTGTAAAGTCATAAAGTGCCAAAAGAAAATTGCTGGAAAATTTTTACCCAGAGAAAATTTTCACAGCAACGGCTGGCAAGGTAAGAGGGTATAAGGAATTATCAGCAAAGAGAGGAGCAGTCACAGTCATGAATCTCAACTACACATAAATTTAAGTTGGAACAACCATGAAGAATGTGTCTAATATGTGATGGAAAATACAAAATCAGATGATAAGAGGATTCTACATTGCTGGATTTGAAACAGAGATTTGTGAAGAAAATTATTCAGATAACGACAAAACAGGGCACAAGCACTATGTTAGGGAAAGAGGCTTGGAGAAGTACCAGAAAAACATGCTTTCAAATTTCTTCAGAGAAAGGGACATGGGAGCACAGTGGATTGCAAAGGCAGTGGTGGGAAACAAGGAAAAAAGTCATGTCTGTCAGTTTGCTTGCAAAATTTACTGCTTCTCTGACCATAAAAAGGAAGAGGAGGAAGCAGAAAGGAAAGTGTGTACAAGGGAGTGTTCCCAGCAGGCAGGCTCTCCCAAAACTCTCTCACCCCTAATAATTACCCTCTTTCCACTAGAAATGTGTCACGCCAAATTTTGGTCTTCTTGTTTGTTCGAAACCTGAAAGTAAAATAACAACATTTACTGCTGGCACTGAAGTATACCTCTGTATGTGTTAACAGATTATTTTTGAAAAAAAACAACTTTCCACTTATATATACATGCAATTTGATAGATCAACAAAGGGACTCTTGAAATGGGAAAGCTGTGGTTGTTGCTATGACACAGCTCATTTTTACAGAATCTGTTTTTCCACTCAGTTTTTGATTTACTAAGGTGTTTGCTTCTGAACTGGCTAAAAAAGGCTCTTGGGACCCACCTGTTTCCTGGTCTCTCCAAATCCAGAAGTTTTAGGACAGATTTGCCATCCATATCTGGTGGTGTGTCAAGGCCTGCTATATCCAGAATTGTTGGAGCAAGATCAATATTTAGAACTATCTGAGGCACTCTGCAAATCAACAGGAAAGGTCATAGTTGCCATGTGCTCAATGTGTAAGTCTTCACATTCTCTTGGAAATAGAATGATAATTAATGCTTATCAGGACTTTGAAGATGTAAAACTCTACAGAAGGGCTAAGTTTAGCAAACCCCCTTTGAAGTCTACAACTCAGAACGATAGGCCAGTACTGCAGACTGACATTACAAAGAAAAAGTTAAGCACAATAAAACAAGGAGGTGCAGCAACAACACCGCTCTGATCTCACTGACAATGAGGGCATGATGCTAAATGACAGAGTGAGCAGTACAGACGAGCATATCGTTTTTAAAAGCAAAACCGAAATCTAACCCTACAGGACTATGCATTACACAGTTTTCTCATCTGCATTATAACTTATCCATAATATGCAAAGTGAAAAAACTACCTCTTTATGAGGCTCATTGCTCTGCAATAATAGGGCATCCTTTATGAAATGAAACTAGACAGAGTGATAATTACATGCTCTCAGGAACATTTTACATCAGGCTCAACAGCTGTGCTAGAGACATAAGGGAACATACACTGATCCCGGCTCCACACTTGGACCACGAATAAAGAAAGGAACTCGAATATCAAAGTCATATGGCATTGACTTCCCCTTGACCAGTCCGAACTGCCCAATATGGTATCCATGGTCAGCAGTGTAAATAATGTAGGTATTCTCCAGTTCTCCCATCTCTGCAAGCATTTGGTGTAACTGCAACCCAGCACAGAAAGAACTCCAAGTTAAGTATAGCAAAATATGTTTTGTGCAGAATCATGTATAACCATCATTTATAACCCTTAAATATACAGGACCAAACATGGCATCAGTGACCCTGACACAGATTCTGGGCACTGGCATTTGTACATCTTGCCTTTACTGTGCTGTGAAAAAATCAACGTACCAGTTCAATTTCACACTTGACAGAGGGGACAGTTAAACAGCTCTAGAAATCAGAATAGAAAAAAAGATGGTGATAATGGAGTAGTTGCCTTAGTACGTCCAAAATTCAATGTACACTCAAAGCTTGTGAAAAAAGTCTGTTACAGCTTTAGGGGAAAAGTTACTCAGATTTGATTTACTGTGCTAGTCTAAAACTTTCTCGTTCCTTACAGTTGTGAGCTTGGGAAAAAGCTGTAAATTTTTATTAAAGTTTAAAGAAATCTCTCTAGGGGAAGATCTTTGGTCATGGTGCTTGATTTTGGAACAAAAAGTCATACAAAGTAAACCTAATAGTTCATGTATCATGTTACCTATAATTAGCAGTATACTGCATTGCCTAACTTCTGCAAACACTTGTAGACTGACACCTGAGTTGCTGTGATTTGCCAGTTCCCAGATTTCAACTGAAGGACAAACTGTGAAGGGAGTGTGTGAAATCAATAGAAGTTGTCATGTGTGCACCTGTGTCTATCCAAGTGTACACACAGGTGATGCATCTTCTGTTAATACCAAGCTTTATACTAGGCCCAGTGACTTTTCCCTTTAAAAAAGCCTACTATTTTTTTGACCCAGCAATTGAAAGAAGAAAACCAGGAGCTTGGCCTCATGTTGCAGAGAACCAGAATTCATTTCCACTGGGAAAAAGCGGAGTAATTACTCACAGTACAATGGCTTTCCCCAGAATGTGGTCAGTGAAGGTAAAGAAAGAATTAATTCATTTAATTGTTACTGACTAATAAGATTGTATTCACAGCAGTTTCTTGCACTCACTCTTTCCATAGAGTCATCAACTGACATCAGAGTCTGAAGCCTTTTGCGCTGCAAGACATTGGTAAACTCCATGTGGATGGGCAGCATGGGCCCCGTGTACTGCATAATCCAGTGCTTATCCATGTTTGGTGCGTAGTTGTAGCTGGGAGTGCTGGAGGAAAAGAATCAGTCTGAAAAGTTGTGCAGCATGACAGACATCAGAGGGAGGAGGGAGCTCCTCCAACACAGAAATAGCCAACAAACATTTAAATCACAAATTCTATGTGGTATCTGACAAATATCAACAAGCACCACATCAGTGGCTTCCACATGTATCACCTCCTCAAAATATTTTAACCACTTGCTTTCCAAGCTGTCTTTCACTCAAAGACCACTACAAGTTTCATCTTAATATTTGGGATTTGCCAAAATCTATTTCTCAAACAAACCTGAAATCATTAAAAAAGCTTATCTGAATGATGCATCCCATATAGATAAGAAAAATTAAGGAAGTCAGAGATCAAAAATGACTGCTTACTTAAGGTATATTGCCCCGATATTTCCAGTAGAGAAATTACCTTTAAATAAAATTCAAAGAAAGGTATTTTCCAGTGCAATAAAGAAATTTAGTAGTCAGTGTAAAGAACACCACCATTGTCACAGTTAGTTCTACACTAGATACTGTTGAGGTGTTATTTTCAGTGTGGATGCAAAGCACAGTGCATTACAAGCATAAAATGAATCATGACAATAAAATTGAGCTAACACCACTATTGACACTAGTAATAAGAAGAAGTGCGTCAGAGAATCCTACCTAAAGCAAAGAATGATGCTTTAGGAGTTTGCACAAACATCAAAAGAAATATTTACGAGTGGTGTTGTATCCATAGCCAGTGTATTTTTGAAAGATATCCTATAAGAAACAAGAATATATTCCCAGAGATATCACCTTGGGAGAAAATGTGTGGCAAAAAATGTGTCAAGTAAATTTTCTCTACAGAGAAACATGTTATGAAAGTTCCCCGTCAGTCTTGTTTTTATGCCTAGCACATATGACAGCTACAAGGTGAAGAGAAACCAAGCAAAATCCATGTCCCATAATGGTTTCATCTACATATGAGTAGTTTCCTTCACTAGAAAGAAGGAATCTAGGCTTTGTCATTTTCATTAAGTTCTTTGGGTTGTATTTTTTTCCTGTTTCTATCACACTACAGTACATGATACATGAATAGCAGCATTACATTTAAAAATTAGACATAAAGTGAAAGTGAAAGAAATACTGTTGGGTGACTAGATTAATTTGATTCTTTTTATTCTCTTTTCAGTTTACAATAAAAATGCAATTCAATATTAATTTACTGTTTAGGTACTGAAAATTATAACAAGTGCATTAACACATGTTATATAAAAGGTACATTTTTCCTGCCAAAATATGTACGTGTAGTTATCTTTTCTTAAAATGAGCAATATCAAAATACTGTGTAACTTAGAGTCACACCTTTGACCAGTCCTTCACTTAGGTTTCACTTTTCTTTACATGATTGTATGTGATCCCGCAATGGTAGAAGCAGTTGATTTTTATATCAGATATCATATGTATAACCTTTAGCTACATACTCTGAGGACAAAAATCAGCTGAAAGGATGATGTAGTGAACTGATAGTCAACTTCAATAAATTAGTGGAGTCCGCATTTTAACTGGAGAGCATTATTTGAGAAGTAAGGTAGAATTTGAGAAGTATGCCTTTAATACACACAGAAAGTTTTGACTAACCTACTTAATCATTAGTCTCAAGGGAAAAGAGAAGTGATGTAACAGTATCACAGGACTTTGATAGAGATTAAGAAGTATGAAAAGGTTAGCTCCCTACTGAGCCAAGACAAACATAAACTAGAATTCCTTTTCTGTAGAAAAATCTTTCATTTCATGTTGAAAAGTCAAAGTTTCTGCAATTTCCCATGGCTGAAGTCTGATTTTTAAAATTAATACTGTCATAATGTTAATAAGATTTATCCCAGGAGCACAGCCCTCTGTGTTGCTGGCTAGCCAGCAGTCCCAGCTAGCAGAGGGAGACCCTGGAAGAAACAAGTCTTAGGAATTTTGTTGCCTACCACTTACCAGTTATCAGACAGAAAAGAAGGATACTTTCAGTGCAAATTTTTCTCTGTTTCCTTGGGAGTTTGTCAGACAAGACGTTTTCCCATGAAAGAGCTAATTTTTGATTAATCATCACTTCCTAGTAAAACCCTGGGTATTTTTTTCGCTGGGGTCCTGAGTGCCCCAGCCACAGAGGGATGAGGTGGCAGTGACCTGCGCTCAGCCGGCAGCGTGGTGACAGCCTGCTGCTGTGCCAGGAAGGAGAGCCAGCTGCTGAGGCAGGCTCAGGGCTTATGTTCCCAGGCAGCCTCCTCCACATAATGGATAGTTTTTAGAGGCAGTACTCAAGGGTTTAGTAGGGCAGTTAAAACCTTTCACAGACATTTTCCAAATGCATTTTGAATTTTCTGAGTGAGAAATGAAGCAGGCAGAAAGGCAGTAGAATTCTCCTCTCAGACAATTCAAGGAACAGGAATCTTCTGTGAAATATCTAGTGTCACTTGTGGATGGATAAATGTGAAACAGGGGCCCATAATGTTGGAGAAAAAGTACTAAGGAAGAGACAGAAAGGAATTCCAAAACCCTGTAGCTTGTATATGTTCCCTGTGTACCCCTGTTTGTTGGGCCTTTCAGAAACCCACCAGAATGGCACTGGTTGCCAGGCACAAGATCTGACACTGACCTCAAATCTATCTACCTTGGGTTTTTTTGGTATAAATGTAACCAATCAACCAACCAACCAACCAACCACTGCAGAGGTAAATCTTAGGGAGGGTGTTGCTGACTCCTGAAAACTTTTCTGTGTAGACAGACCTCTTCCTGGTCAGTGATAATTTCTTATCACAACATTTTTGGTTGAAGCAGCCGGAGATATCAGTTAAATGTTCAACTGTTATAAGCCCTTGAAAGTCATTATGGCACTGTCTGTCACTGCTTCTATTCTTCCATTTTTGGGAACAACTTTGCTCTGTACTGACAAGTACTGCTGTAAGTACACTGACATGCATATTTCCTTGATTCCTCTTTGCACTGGAAGTGTGAAGATGAAGATGTGTGCCATGTCTTCCACAGCCTCCTCTCAGTCATGGAGCCCATCTTGCGTTGAGTACATTAGTTGATCCATGGTCAGCAGAAGGTGCTAGGTAGCCCATTATTTTCAGGTTGTCCATGGCTTCTAAGTCTGGCAGGTTACTGGTGTAATACCTGTCATTCTTGTAGAATATACTAACTTGGGCAAATCTAGATTACTCTGTTGCTCTCTTTTATTTGTCCAACACATACTGTGAAGTACTTAATACACAGAGACAACTTGGCACTCCCTAACAGATCTGTTCTGGCACTAGAAGACATTAGATTCATAAAATTTTGAATTTTAACCCTCAGTTAAACTAACAAAAAATTCCAAATACTTACCAATAACAGATGCTGAGCATAGGCACTTTCCTATAAACACATACTCATAATCAGGACATTTCACTCTGAGATTTTGTAATCAGTCACCTATGTGAATAACTTTACAGAGAAATTTACAGTGATAATCAAGTGATTTGTAGACTATGGAAGGAATAAATATTTGTATGCAGTGGTGCACTGTTAAAGAAAGATTCTCCACAAAATCTATGATTTATTTGTCTGTAAACATCAGTTTAAGTAGATACATATGTTGAGAGAAAAGGAGTAGTATTTGCAGTCACTGCTGTAATCAAAAGGCCTCAGTAACTCTTTCTGATGACTTATTTACTAAATTCATATATTTAAATTTGAACTTCAAAATTAAGAATGCATCTTATATGGCTTTTAAGGTACCACAAAAACTTTTAAGTAAGGCAAGAAACAATAAAAATATCCAACAACCCAAAAATGGATGTTTGTACTTGGGGATCTATTAAAATGGGGTCCCCCAAACAAATAATTCAGAAATGAATTTCACTAGCTTCTACTAGTAACTGAACTGAATTGTCATATTCAATGAAATAAATGGAATACAGCCCTTTTCCATGTGATTATTACAAAAAACCATTTTACAGTTACAAAAGGATTGGGAAAGTATGGCATCTTTTAAGAGCTTCAAGAATTTAGAACAACCTTAAATTAACATTTGCTTTCTAAAATTTAATCTAAATATATACATGTCTCTAACAGATGGGATAATGTGGAGAGAAACAAGTATGTTTCCAAACATTTGTTCAATTGCTCATAGTAAAAATCTGTGTTTGCTCCTATTTACAACCTCCTAATTACCTCCTGTTTCTACTCAACAAAAGAAATTATGCTCACAAAAATACTGTCTAAAAATGTTGGGTTTGAATAATTCCATAAAGTTCTCAGGGGGTTTTATCCCCAAAGTGTTTTTCTAATCTTCTGTTTGGATTGGGAGTCCTCCAGTTAGTGAAAATAATACAGTACTTAGATGCCCCAAGAACATTTTCCTTTCAAAGTCAACAACATTTTAAAATAATACCTCCGGTGAAACTGATTGAGAAGAATGAATAGTTTCTGTACAGAATTAACACCTCTATTATTCTTTGAAATATCATTAGCAAACATGGCATAAATGGCCATGTTTCTTCAAATGAAAATAAACAAAGGAAGCAAAATCTTTGTTTCCAGGGAAAGTAGACTTCCAGGTTTAGATACTGTTCTTGGAAAGTAGGAAACCTAGGTTCTGGGCAAAGTTAAAAGTGAAAAAAAACCCCACAACCAGTGGCCATGGTCAGTATTAATATGAAGCTGAATTTCACTACTCTGGGTCTGCTTTTGCTGCCTTTTAATAGGGGACTCTTTCAAACCCAGTGATATTTATAGATCTGGGTATGTGGGGTATGAAAGTTTCACTCCCTAAGTGTAACACAACTGCTATATTTTAGAATAAAGAAGTGAAACAGTTGTTGCCTGATAAATATAACCCCTTTTTCATTTAAGGAAGATTATTTTGTTGCTCCTGCAGTAGTTAATTGTGCAACTAGAATAATACTTAGGTTTCTATTTCACAACATTTCTTCTTGTCTTGTTTAAAATCATGCTCACAGTGACGAGTGTGATGATTTTGATCCTTTATCTCTAAGTCAGGAGTCCAAGCAGGCCTTGGGCCAGTAGTGATACTACACACTGACATGTCAGAATTTATTACTGATGCAAATGCATGATCCTACTCTAATGACTCCGTGTCCATATGACAAGAAGTACCATTGTTACTGACAAATGTTTGGGACTCTGCCTCAGTGATTCCAGATGCAGCCACCTCACACCCCAGACTCACACTGAAGACTGCTCTGGAGATCCAGAGCTACAACATTTCTTGTGAGGCTTCACTACTGCAGACACTCCACTACTTACACACCTGCTATATCAGCACCTTTCATACCATCTTTAAACAGAAATATAAACTTCTGCCTTTCATATCACCTGCCTTTTCTTAGCTTGTGAAGGCTTCTGATCTATTCCAAGACAGATCAAATTCCATTTCTATCTGTTTCGCCTAATGTTTCTAGCTTGGCAATAGGATTGCTTCCAGGTAGTCATAAAATCTGGCTGTGAGTTCTCCTGCCAGCCCAAGTATTTTAACTCAGAACAGCCAGCAGTGTTTCAGATTTCCATTTTTTACATTCTTCAGTAAAGAAACCTCCTGCAGATTTTTGCTTCTAATGTTTGTTTACTTCACAGCTTATAAACAGCTTAGGTCTGTTTCACAGTTACCCTAAGACTGGTTCACACTGGAAGGTAAAGGGAAGTTAAAGTGCCAGAGGCCCTGAGCACAACAGATAATTCAGGCTTTCATCAGGGCATCCTTTGAGTCAGAGCTTTCCTGCTCAGCTGTCTGATGAAACAAGATTGTCTTGTAACATAACTTCATATTTACGAACAATATTTCCAAAGGTCAAACAATCCTGCTCACTAACAGATGATGTTCATTACCACAGCAAAAATCTATGTATAGCTTTCATCTAGTATATCTTCTCTAGTCCCATTTTCTTTCACAGAAATAATGTCTGGGGATAGTTAGAGTACATGCATTAGTATGATTTATTTTCAGAAAATATATCACTCATTACTGTGATAGCAGCCAGGATAAACCTTCAGAAATATTTTTAGATGTCAGAAATAGGACATACTTTATGGAGAGAAGTGGGAGAGTGGGAGGGGAGAACAGATGCTTAAAAACAATAAAGAGTCTGCTGCTTCCAGTATGATATAGTTTGTGTTTCATTTTAAACTGGAGTTAATAAGAATTAACAGGAATCACTTAAAAAGTAAACAGTGTACACGTCATTACTGTTCCTGTCTTTGTAAGACCTTCCTTGCCACTGGAGAGCCTGTTTGTGCTCAGGAAGGCAGGGCTGTAACATAATGATGGTATGTAATTCTGCAATTTCTTTTTGTCTTTGATGTATTTTTCATAAATCTTAAGGACTTTGCTGCTGCATTCATTTGATTTTATTCTTGCCATGTTGATAAGTGAGGAAATGAGACCAATAGACGCCCACATTTGAGGGCAGAACTCTCTCTGAACTGGAGTATTTCCTGCCATAGCCACTCCCTTCTTTATAAGTGCCAGTGGAAAACTTATTCTAAACAAACTTTTGGGTCTTTTTTTTTTAATGTTGGTTTTGTTTTGTTTTAATTTATAAAGGCAGCATTTCAATCTTTAGCAGGCACTTTACCAGCAAAAAGACATCATCTAATTTAAGGGTCTGCTTCAGCTACTGTTCTTTTAAGCAAAACTTCTCACATGTGGTTGACAGACTCTCTTAATCCTTGGTTTGTAGGTATAACCTTCCATCTTAGTTTGTTAAGCCAGCAAGCAGCTTTTGACCTGGTTTCTCTTCTTTGTTGGAGGTAGGTGTTACAGTAACATGATACAGCAACTACATTTTTAAAAACAAAATCCAAGGTCAGATGGCTGTCACCCAAGGTCAGAACGAAAGAGATTCAAATGGTGCTTGACCACCAAGGAAGAAAACCTAAGGGTTAAATGTTCAAATTACACAAACCTTGGCAGGAGAGATTTTATTGTTCTTGTTCTGTTTTCATAGGGAACACTGAATATTTCTGTGAGAACTGAATTTCTCATATATTTTAGAGTAGGTTGCTTATATTTTTGATAGAGAAATCAGTTGGAATCTTCAGCCACCCAAAGCCAAATTAGCAGTTTATCTTCAATTTGTCTCATTTCTCAGTCTGCAGCCTGAACTTTAACATATGCAGTCAGTCAGTGCAGTAAGAAACACAAAACAAGCCAGCAAGGATCTCTTGAGGTCATTGGAGAAAAAACTCTTTGCAAGAAGCTTGCCAAGAAATCAACAATGCCAGAAGAAAAGAAGAAGCACAGCTCAGTGCTCTCACAAGTAGCCTAGCAGAGCACGGTATTTAGACCCCAGGAGTCCACACAAATAAAAATAATTTTAGCTAGGCGTTTGCTTAATCTTTGCAGGTAACGTGAGACCTCTATATAAGGTGGAGAGGCAGTTAAAAATTTGGAGACGAACTAAAGCCTTTTGTTCTACCAGCACAAGCTAGAAAACAAGCAGGCTGAAAACACCAAGCATAGAAAGTGTCAGGAGCATGATAAACCAAAGCAAGTTCCTACAAGCGCTTGTCAGAAGACAGGGAGGAAGGAGCCTAAAACGAGTTGCCTTGGCCTGGGGAGAGGTAGGGTGAGATACAATGATTCAGTGCTTTTATTCCAGACACCGTCCCCACAGCTAAGCGGAAGCAGTTTGGATCCTGCCCTCCTGTATGATGGATAGTCCTCCAGCAGGCAGGATGGCTTGCCTGAGGCCAGGCAGTCTGTGCCACTAAATGGGAGGCAATCTGCTGAATGGGGTGAGAACAAATGGATATAACTCTCTTGCAATGAAAAGTGGCAATTGAAAGGAGACATGGGAGAAATCCATTCAATTTGATATAGTGACTATTCATTATTCTTCACAGAATGGGAAGTAAGGGACACAGGTGGAATAACCAAGCTCCAGGTTTAGAAGGAAAGAAAAAGTAGCCCTTTGTCCCCAGTGCATGGAGTGACAGTGTAGAACTTGTTGCTGCAGGGTGGTGGGGCTGCCATGAGAGTTCAAAAAGAGATCAAAACAATGCAAAGAGAATGGGGCACACTGACCTGGATGCTTCACCTAAAGTAGTGATTTTCAGGAGCTAGAAAAACAGGGGAAAAAAGTTGTGGTTTTGCTTTCCCCCTCGCTCCACCATCATTCCCTGCTACTTTCTGCTGGAGCACATAATTCATAATTAGTTATTAGATATTTATCTATTGTTAGATGTTTATTCTTGTTAGTTGTTTACTGTTTTCTTCTAGAAAAAAATGATGAGTTGGGGGTTTTTTGTTATAGTTTCATCACCAGAAAAGATTAAGCATGTTATTTAGAAGTGCAGTCTGATAGGCTATTTTGGGAATTGGCCAGCATCTAGTCTATAAACAAATCTGGTGTGCTCAAAAGCTTCAAAAGGGTGTTTTTTACTCTCAATACATTCAGTTAGTTAGAGCCCAGGAAGCACATATCTTAGAGGAAAACGGAGGAAGTAATATCTTTCCAACAGATCCTGACCTGTGTCTACATATTTTCAGGGTATTGTAAGAAGCTGCCCTTACAAAGCCAAATACTGACCTTTTAATCTCCCACGACTTCCCAGGAGGAAAAGAGCTTCTCTCTGCTTTAATAATGGTCAGAGCTGTCACACTCCCCCGCAAAAGGAACAAGCACAGCAAAAGAAACAAGCAAACATTCTCTGCTTACATGAGTGTCTTATATTTGAATTCTCTGTTCCTGCCATGTCTCCATAAACAAATCCCTTGCAGAAGCAGATACAAGGAGTGGGTCTGGCAGTGTGTGATTTTGACTTACATATGCTGTGAAGCGTTGGGATAGAGCTCTGAGAACTGTGGTGCAGAATCCTCAGGGCCGTGGGGTGCAGCGTGGCTGATGACCATCATTATGGGCCTATGGGGATATATCCTCTTAGACATTCTGAAGTAATTAATGCTCTCATTAGTGATTAGGTCTGTGAAGTAGTCCTGGAACATACGATTAACACAAAGCAAAAGTTAGAAAGTGCATGATTAATTAGATCACATACTATCATGTTATTATGTTATTTTTCAAGTCCTCATTAAAGCTCAGATCAGGAAGTAAAAACATACCATCAAAGAGATGTATGATTCGAGGGAGCATAGGAGAAACTGAGCAGTTATTACTTTTTTAAGTAGGCAGTGTCACATAAAATGAGACAGTATTTTGCAAATTGCATACAACAGAAAGTATTAAGTAAATTTGATTACCAGATTTGGTAATATAATTCTAAGTAACATTTAAAATGACAGACTGTATTTACAAAGATGTGTTTCTTACATTTCATTGATAAAACACCTCACAAGGTAATAGCTCCCAAATAACATTGAATCTTAATCTGCTTTTATGTTTACATAAACCTTTGTTGCACACTCTTTGTTCAGTCTACACTTTTGCATATGTACAAAGTGGAAGACAGCTACAACAGGCAACAGATTGCAAAAAATCTTAATCAAAGAAATTGCAAATGAGAATGCAGGGAGCAGTTGAATTCCTGTGGTCTCTGTTCATGTAAGTGTGCAACTTTAAGCAGTGCAGCTGCTGAGATTAAGGTTGTGACATGCTAATAAACTGGCTTAACCCAAAGCTAAGGTGGCAAATGGAAGCCTACAAGGAAAAGGGAGGAAATGGAACTAAGAAAAAAAGATGAAAACTTAAATTAAACCACCTGCCACCTTGGAGTATTCACTGTTGGCCTGGAGGTCTAGCTCGAGCTTCATTGAGAAAGTGCTGAGACAATGTTTGTAATTTCAAGCACTTCCAGGCATGACTAATCTTATGTTGTGGATTTGAGGCCCTGAACAGCTGCAAAAGCAGAGCCTGAGGGACAAGGTCTGTGTCGCATGTCAGCGCTAGGACAAGCCAACCAGCTGTGACCTCCTCACTCACTCGCTCCCTGTCCCCCTGCCCCTTTCCCTCTCCTGCAGCACACTTGGAACATGCACAGTAGCCCTGGCTGCTACAAACCCTGCAAGCCTATGGATGAGACAGTGAATGATCCTTTAGTTTCCAAAATGGATAATGAGTGTGAGGCACCAGGGTTGTGATAACTTTTGAGTTTGTGACCTGTTGGAGTGAAATGTCTGTATGACTGCTCTCCCAAAGCATCTACTCCCCTCCTGTTTCCCTGTTTATTCTAGCTGCATACACAGGGTGTGTAAGGAATGTGTAACTAACCAGTATTCTAAATTTTCTTGGTTTTACTCTGTATAAATATATAATCAGTATAATGTAATTTTTATGGATGGGAAAATCAGAAACAGTTGTCACTAGCTGCCAATAAAAACTCATTACGTGGGTCAGAAACCACAGCTGCAACATCTGTACCATCTTCCTTGAGCTACAATTTGAGGAAATTCCAGATTGCTTTTTGCAGGCTGGACTGTCTGAGATCTGCCCTCCTAAGCCTTTCCAAGAAACTTCATGGCAGTGGGCAGATCACCTTGGCATACTTTCCACACTTTGTCAAGAGCACAAACAAGCTCTGAACTTGTCCAATGGCCATGTTCTTGCCCTTATCGACTCTCATACTCATATCCGGAGTCTGACACCACAGGCATACAGCCTTTCTTTGGTGTGCACTATAAAATGGAAAACAACATTAACCAAGGCCCTTCTGTGGGTAATAACTGACAACACTCAACAAACTTTAGAGTTCAGTAGTGCAAGGGACACAATTCTTTTCAGGAAAGGCATTTATTTACTGTTTGCTTCTGCCACCAAAAGATAACATTCTGTCAGGGAGAGGGAGGGGAGGAGGAAGGGAGGAATCATCAGGCTCCATTGAAGAGCCTTGGGAATATTCTTCTGTTGAGTGATATTCTCAGGTGGCAATTGATCTGCAATGCCCTGGAGAGAAAAGGACATCTCAATTTCGTGGTTGTAGTTTATTAATTAATTAATTATCTGATTAGTTAATTATCTGAAAGTTATTTTTATATGGATTAATCATGTGGCATTTATGTGTCTGGAAAATACCTTTGCATAATCAAATCCGTGCTTCTCTTTGTTACCATTGCGAGAAATGGTGTAATTATAGAAGCGAGAGTTCTTCACTAATCCAACCCACTCTCTCCACCCAGGAGGGATGTAGCTGCCATTGTATTCATTGAGGTATTTCCCAAAAAAAGCTGTGAAGTAAAAAAAAAAAAAAGAACACACGCACACATGAGGCTTTGCAATCCAAGTCTTTTAATCTGAGTCAAAAGAACGTATGAATGAAGAGAAAATGTGTTAGAATGAGTCAGAGATGCTTTACCAAAAATCTTCCTTTTATAGCTTTGAGGGTTTTGAAATTAAAATAAGTTATTTCCAGAGTTTTATGAGAGTTGAAAGCCTTTGTGACTCTATATTTTATTCTTAATCTTTTGGAATCTAGTGTTCATGTGAAATATTTTCAGGGTTTTTTTTAGAAAGAGTATGTTCCTCTTGGTTTCCACTTGAATATGAAATAAAAACTCTGTGCCCAGAGGAAACATCTGAGAAACACCTTGTGGTTTTAAGCAAGTCCTGTGATGTTTCAGAGCTTGGCTTCTGACTTTTGAAAGTTCAGGCTTGCTATCCTGGCTGCAATTGCTGGTTTGATAAAAGGTCTGGGAAGTACAGATCTCCATCCCATTAGGACATGTTTAGGTACAGCAAGAAGGAACCCCCACCCTGCTTTGCTGCCACATCATCTCTAAGGCAAAACTTACAAAGAGGCAAAGGCTTGGAGGTCAAAATTGTCTACCTGGCTTGCCAAAATCCATGTATGTTTTTCCATTAGCTCAAGGTTACAAGTCAGAACCCACTCAGACTGAAAATTTCAGCCTTTGCCGTAGGTTTATAGCTGCTCCTGCCAATTCCTCTGGAAGGAGGTGGGAAGAAAAGCAGTCTCGCAATGCAGTGGGCTCCCAGCTATCTGGGAGTTGTGGATTGCCTATGGCAAAGACACACAGACACCAAAAGTCAGCCAGCTGCCCTTGGAAGGGAGAATTAATGCTGGCATGGGACCCTGGCAAATGCAGCCACATTGCTTCTAGGGAGAGAGAGGTATGGGAGATCTCTAGCTGCTTGTGTATGGTCTGTGACCTGGATTGAATAGTCAGTTTGGATAGGTCCATCCTGCTTTTCCGATGCCTGGGAACTGCAGTGACAAAACTCCTGATCACTATTTTTTTCAGGACTCATTATCTCCAGTTTAGTCCCAGCAAGCTACTGGGATGTCTCAGAATCTTCACTGTTCCCCCTTTTAATTTTCTTGAGGTTTACAAGCCCCTGGAGGATCAGCTGTCCCAGCAGTGCTGCTGCCTGTGTCCCCAGCAGTGGGCACACAGCTACTCCTGGGGCTCACAAAACCAGACACCACTGAGGAGGAGGGAATGACAGACACCTCTCCCTTTCCAGGGACAGAGCTCTTCTGGGTGATAGCTGTCCCACTCCCTGTACTCCTCATAGTGCTCAGCCCCTGTCCTTTCTGCCAGCCCCAACTCAGCAGTCAGGGCTGTCTGCAAAGAGCTGCTGCCCAGAGATGCTGACCCTCAGCTGGGCAGAGGGACATACCTTGAATCCCTGTACTTGTTTCCTACTAGGAAATGAAGTCACACTGGAAAACCTCATATCCAACCTAGACACATTCAATCTAACCAAAAAAGCGCATTTGTGGAAGGGCTTAAATAATTCAGATCTGATTGATGTGGGCATGGTGAACTTCTTGGGGAAACTGCTAGAAAAATCAAAATGTTCATAATTAAGACTTGTCTGAGGCAACATAAATATGATGCAATTCAATCAGGGAACTGCCAAATGCCAAATGTAACCGGAGATTACGGTCATATATAATGTTACTTTCCTATACCATGTGGAATGGGACTTGTTTATAAGTCCTACAGACACAGGACCAGGCTTCCAGCTCTTCTTCCCACAGCCAGCAAGAAAGCAATCCAACCTGTCTCCTTTTTTATCCTGAGGCCTACCAGAAATCAAGAACTGTGAGGTGAAGAGGGTGACAGTGGGCAGGGAATACGTGCCCATCACTGGAATGGAAACCATCTAAGGCAGCCAAACTGGTTTTAAACTCTCAGTCAGATGTCATGGGAAAGTATATGGGTAAAGACTGAAATACTGTGAGAAGGGAAACCAAGGAAAGAGGAGAAGGGGAAGACAAGTCAGAGAGACAACAGTGAAGAAAAGTATGGGAGAGTGATGTAACTGAGAGAAAGCATTGTTGAGCCAAGCAAAACCAAGGACAGTCTGTGGTTACAGGGGAAATCTGAGGTCAACCCTTCCGAGTGCCATCCCAGGCCTACCAGCAGCTGCTGTATGATTTTGGGGAATCTCTGTGTACTGTGCTCATCAGTAAAGGGCTCTACTGCCAACCTGTCCTCACATACATCAGAGGCTTTCAAATTGTGAAATGGAAGTCATGAAAATTTAACATATAGGATGGTTTGATTGCCCCATCTATTGTAAGATTGACTCACTCAGAGACCTGGACTCTGCAATTTACAGTCTTGCCAAACTTTAATCATTAGTGGTGGTAGTTTCCATGCTATCTGACTCAGGCTGTATTTTACTCTATGGAACCTTTTAGCCAAACAGTTCAGTAATTTCCAAGAAAAAGACTAGAGAAAAAGAAATGGGTTCACCCATTTAAAAATAATTATCAAACTCTTCTCTAAGAAGTTCTAGTGTCTGTAGGTTTTGATGTAGGGCCTCTGTAAATAACAGAGGTGGCTATGAAAATCTGTCTCAAAATGACCAAGCTCAGAAAAACTGTAACACCCAGTGATTACTCCACCTTCTTACTTTAATGTTACAGCAACACAATTGAGTGTTCCTTTATGGATTTGAGAATGTTCCCAGCATTTAATTTTTGGCATTAAACCAAAAACCCATCAGCTTCTCTCACTCCTTCTAACTCTCTCTTTTGGTTTTCATTATCTGACAGAAAGCCACCAGCATAAAACAAACAGATGAAATGACTTGTGGCATAAGGGCAAGAATAGATAAACTGAATTCAGGAAAGAAAGGATGGCTTGGAGCTGGGGAGGGCCAATTCATCTTGGAATTTACTTGATTTAAATTACTTAATTTTCTAACGTCAATGATGTTTTGTTAGATACCTTTTGGCCCCCTGAACCCCATATTTCAGTGCATGTTATGAGACTTCAGACTGACAGCCTGAACCATTCAACTTTGTGTTGGTACTGATTAGTATTTTACTGTTAGTATTTTATCATAAAAATAATCTCAGTGCTGTCAAGGTTTAAGCAGCTCCATGAGTGACAGTTTGCAGAAATAGATGTTGGCTCCTGTTGCTGTGTAAAGCAGTTCCCATATCAAATGTGTGGCAAAGCCCTGAATAATAGAAGAAACAGTGGCTGTGATAATGGATTACATTTGCCAAAATGCTTTAACCAAAAATGGTTTATTGGTCATAAGCTCAAGAGGATCTGAGTAATTAGATAGATGAAGGGAAAAGCCAGGTTTTTACTGAAATACAAGCATTCAGTCCTTACACCGTGTGGTCTTTTGTGTACTATTGGGAACAGAACAGGGCAAGTGAGTCAGAACTGGGGCCCAGCATCATCAGCTTGTGTCTGGCCCTTCAGTCTCTGAATGAGGACAAGTGACAGAGTAAAAGGAAAGCACAGGAGTGTCCATGGGACCAAATAACAACCAGCAAGTAATCACTATGGATGTCCTAGATTTTTGATTAACCAGAGGATTGTTAACAAGTAAAGCACGACAGAATATGTCACACAACTGCCCAGGAACTGACACTATAATGTGCAGATGTCTTTGCTATGTCTTTGCATGCTTGTCTTCTAGAGTCAACCCCCTCTTTAACTTAGCTGTAGCCCAACACTTTGTGAATTGCCCAAGTCTGAGAACCAACTGGGAAGCCTCAGCTTCAGAAGCCTCTTGTACTCAGCAGTTTGGGTTTAGGAAGCCAATTCTGCTTGTAATTAGTAAAATGGAGATTATGACTCAGTGGGTAAAAGCCTCATTAAAATTTAATGTCATTTCAAGGGACATCTTTTCATTATTATGTGTAACAGCCCCTATAGGGATAACAGGAAAGATAAATGCTTACTTTTGCATTTTAATAAGACAATTTTTATCTGCATTCTGGCAGTTTTGCTAACTGTTCCCAGGACACATTGTTATTTTCTAATCACATATAGTGTAGCTCAGTATATCAGAATAATTGTCTTCTGTATTAGTATGTTCAATTATGTTTATGCAAACAACAACACATGGTGTGGTGAAGTTTTACAGACATCTATGTGTCTCTGGAGGGGCTGCAGAATATACATGTCTGGTACCTGACATGAACAGATGCCTTAAGGCAGGGTTTTGTTTTCCTTTTTACAATTAAGCTAATGATTTCTGTACTGGACTGAGAGATCCAGGGGGTTGCAAAGGGTGCAAGATGAATATAATTTGATCCAGGGGATCTCTAATACTTACAGCTGAGTGTGATTCAAATTCTCGTAATTCCCAGGACTTCTTTTCCCAGCAGTTTTTACAAGTAATTATGACTAATGTTTACAGTATTACACAATAGAGTTAGTCCTCTAACGCCTGTCAGCATTAGTGGATTAGTGCACAGGTGAACTGGGCTACATCTACTAGTGAGACATCTCTGCACTTCCACGGATCAAAGGACATATGTTCTACACCCTTGTTATTTGTTGAGGCTTATGGGAACATTTCCGAGTCAAAACAAATGCAAACCTTTAAAAAGCCACACCGCAGAAAGGTTTAGTCACCGTGACCCAGACAAGAGCTTTAAGTAGACAGCCCACTTCCTTTAACAAAGTCAGGAAACCATTTACAGGAGTTGCAAGACACTGTTTATATGACATTTCAGGACACAAACACAGTGATTCTATGCTTCTGTGGACAGAACCCAACTTCCGAATCATTCCAGTAAATTCCTCCTTGCTTTCTTCCCATAATGCAAGGCATAGATTCAAACCCTAGAAGTTTGATTTTTCCCTTCTGTTGAAAAATTGCAGAAGATTAGTGTATCACGTCACTGAAGCACAGAAAGCCAGCTCAGTATGCCAGCACCGCCTAGGAAATGAAACAAGCATTGTCCCAGAAAATATGGTGAAGAAACTAAGGCACCAAGAGGTTAACCTTCAGTGAGACCTAAGTCACACAGGAAGCCTGTGGCATTGCCAAGAATATAATTCTGATTTCACGGTTTCCAATCTTGTAACTTAAATGCAGTAGAAAACCTCAGGTTTTCTACTTTTTCTCTAGCTTTGCGGGTCTTTTCCAGTTGCTGCCAGGTTTACCATTGCAACCAGAAAGATCATTTAGGATTTTATAACTCAGCAGTTGCAAAAGGCATTAGCCTATAACTTGATATAGCAATTGTTAGCCTGGGTGATGTCTTTAACAAAGCCTATATTATAGGCCAAGCTGGTAGCACTTTCCAATATTGATGTTGTCTGACACTTCTCATTATAAGACCCTGTTTTCAGCCGCTTTTAACTCTCTTATACTTGGACTTAAATTTTCCACACTGGATGTCTGCCTCAGGCTGAATTTTTTGAAACTTTTTAGCCCAAACAGTAGCCATCTTTGAGAACCGCAGTAATGGAAAAGGAATTACACTTAACATCTGAAAAAAATTATGTGAGATTTCATTTGATAGCACTTGCATGCTCTGCACCAAGAGCAGGAGCTCTGTGAAAGGCATGATGGACATCATATTAGAATCCTTTAAATGAAACCCTGCAATTTGCATGTGCTGGAGACCTGGACACGTCAGGACATTTATTCCTTGTCTACCTGTGAGTGGTGTCAGTAGGTAGGAGAAAGTCAACTGAAATGCAGAGGGCAGGAGGTGACCCGATAAGGACAAGCAGTCTGGGGAACAGCAGGAAGTCCAGCAAAGGAGCTGAGAGGCGGAAGAAGCAGTGGGGGCCTGGGGGCCCAGGACTGGCAATGTCAACCAAGAAATGGGACAATGAGTGCAGAAAGGAGAAAGAAGCTGATTGACAAGGCAGGCGGGAGAAGCAGATTTGCTGATCAGGCTGGAAAAGGAGATTGTTAATGGTAAGCAGAGGGAACAGGACATGTCTGTCAAGAACTGACTGGTCTGAGAGAGGAGGGAGGGAGAGAGGGAGAGAGGGAGGGAGGGAATGACCTGAGGATAGAAAAGTGGAGGGACAAGGCTCAGAGCAGAGGCCAAGGTGATGTTTTGCAGGGCCAGAAAACTGAAGAGTGGACATAGCACTGCCTAATGGGGTAGGATGGAGGGAGTCAGAAGTGCTTTTGGCCAGAGTGGAGGACCCAACAATGTCTGAAAGGACTTCTGAGTCTCACTGGTTTCTGCCTTTCATAAGATATCTGAAAACCTATACCAGCATGCCCAGCCCTATGTATGTGATAAAGCCCCATTTTGCTTAGTTTCTCAGCAAGTGAGCACTGGAATGTGGCAGATGGGATATGATACCCCTCATCCCTTCTGATGTGGATGCCGGCACTGTGTCTTTTGATAGAACCAGTCTCTCTTTTCAAATCAAGGAAATTTCACCCTCTATAAAGTGGTATGTTGTTATGTAGTCAAAGACTATAATTTGGCCATGTGAACAAGAAATGAAATGGTTGCACAGAAAATGTTCTACCCAGATTTTCCTAAATTAAGCACTTAAATACATAAACTTGCTAAAAGTCTCTTAGTGTATGGTTTTCTGTGTGATATTTAATAGCATAGAATTCTGCTTTAAGCATAAGTAGGCAGATATACTGTGGTTTTTGATGAGGTCCTGGACAGAAACCAAAAAATTTTCCCTTCACATGATACTATAGAACTAGAAAATCCTGCATGTTATCCTTCTGGCCTTTTTCCTCTTCTACATTTCACTTTCTGTGTACTATGTGCATATACTCATCATATTTCACTTTCATTTATACATTTTTTCATAGACAGAAAGTGAAAATTATTCTGAAAAGTGAGATATATTTTTAATTATTTAAAATATTTGCAGATTAAATTATGTTTGATGTTTCCCAGAATATTTCATACCAATTAAGAAAGAACCTGAAAACTCAGAGTTCTCTCTCTCTTTATTTTCACTTTAGAAATAATCTGAAAACCAGGACTTATTCTCTGCTCACTCATTCCCACCCCTTTAAATCATATCATGCCACCCTCTCTGCTTTGAAAGGGTGCATGAGGAAGGATACAAATTAGGTCACCGAAATGATGAAGATTAAAAATAGCAAGTGCTGGCAGTGATTGGGACTGCAAGGCAGTGAACAGGAAACACACTGTCTTTGCATCCAGAGGAAACTTACTGTCTGCCCACACCTTCAGGAGGCGTAGCTTTTGCTCTCTTTATGAAAGATTAACACGTCCCTGGCTGTCAGAAGGCAATGCTGCACAGTTTAAATACTCCTCAGCTTTCAGCTTCCTGTCATCTCAGTGCTTTATTAGTTCTTTGTTCATTACACTAAGAAACATACCCATAAGTGACAGATGTCAATGGACACAGTGACATGTGCTGCTGAACACATTAGCCAGTAGTCAACCAAGTGACCATTTCTGTTCACCACTGCACAGAAGTCTGTGGCTAATGTCAAAACATGCCAGACAGGGACATCTTGGTTATCACTTCTTGAGTTTGGAGTTTTACAAATGAAGCTGTTTAGGAATTAACATTTGAGCTGCTTAACTTTTCGTGTTACCATTTTTGTCCCATGAATGACATCAGAACACTTGCATGCATGAATCTTGAATGTTATTCTAATCAGTTGATACATCTGAGCAAGAAATAAACACTAGAAAATACATCTTCCCAAAGACAATTCCAAAAAGTGCAAGCAAATAATTGCCTAATTTGGTGATCCCTGTTCTTTCAGGTGGGATTCCATGAAGGGAGAGTCTGGTTCTATGTTTAGCATGGTGCTGTGAGACTGTCAGCAGCTGCTGAGCCGAGGCAGAGTCCCACTCTCTCCTGCACAGTTACACTGGCTGTGAAGGGCTAAGAGGAGAAAGGATTAGAGAGGAGTAATTCTACAAAGTAACATTAAGCAGAGAGGGTTTAGAGTGCGTAGGTGTGTTAAGTCAAGCTAAGAATTTTAAACTTATACTTCTTTTCATATTTGCAAAGGGATGAAACTTCAGCTGGTAAAAATGCAAAGTGTGACCCACTACTTAAAAATAAATTTTTTATTTTATTTATATCTTCTGAATGTTGGCTGTTCTCATGTGATGGTTTGTCTTCTAAAATACCAAGAGATTATGCTTAGCTGCTGCTCAATTATTAGGATGTAGCACAATCCCCCTCTCCTACTAATGAAGCCAAGGTTGCACTTCTGGGATTTTCCTTTGTGTTTGTGTAGGTGAATGACAAAGGGAACCAGCAACAGCAAAGGACACATCTGAGAGGCAAGACTATATGCCGTAGGACTGGGACAGAGCAGTAGAAGATAAAGAAATTATGAGACTGAAAGAACAACAAATGATCAGCCAACACTGTGGACAACATAATGCAAAATCCCTAACTCCTGTAGTTAATACATTTATGAATTAAGTTTCTGAATCTAAATAGCTGAAGGAATACCTGCTTTCAATAAAAACTATGTGATGAAAGAAACTTCTCAAGTTTTTCTCACAATTTCCAAAAAATTTGAAAGTGAGGGACCCTTTTCTCTAGTGTGAGTGTCTGGATCCTATGTAACTAAAACAAATGTCGTCACTGAAACTCTCCAGAGCTGCTTTGTTTTCTCTTTCTGTGTCTTTACTGTGTGCCTTCCTTGCTATGTCCTACAAATTCAAATTTAATATTAGCAGTTTTGTAGGCAATCAAGAAGCCGCGAGGTTGGTTCATTGCTGCATTAACATACAGCTTGTGAATAAGGGAAACTGCAAACATTGAAACATCCTTAATAGTTTTGGAAAATTCTAATTAGAAACAAAACTGATTTTGGCTTGGCAGTGTTACTTTTGAATATTGTCTGCCCTGCTACTGCCCAGTATTGTTTCAGAATGCTGCCTGCCCTGCTAGTGTCCAGCACAATGTCTGCCTATGATTTAGCACTGACACACAGTCTTCAAAAAGGGATGTTTCCATGAAACATAACGTTGCCCTTAGATCACATCAGAGTAGAAGAATAAAATGGAAAAAGGAAAGAAAAAGACATTCTGTCCTTTGCCAGGTTTCCCCAGTGGGCTCTAATTATAACCACAGATTATTAGAGCACGTTTCAGACCTCACTTTAAAGGGCCTGCTGTGCTTGTGTGGAGTCCTCGTGGCTTCAGCAGAACTCCCCTCATAACAGTCTGCCCACAGGTGATCAGTTGCAATAGAGAGGGCTTAGTAAAGACTGCTGCAAGTTTAGACAATGGATGCTTTATAGATATTGAAAACTATTTGGAGCGAACAGAAGTGAGGACATTATAGAAACACTGTCCTGCCCCGATATTTCCATTGACATATATTAATCTGATCCTATGCAAAAAATGCATAAATGTTCATTATTACAGAGTACCAGGTTGGAGGTATTGTACATCGTCTCACCCAGACTGGAGCTCTCTGGTCAGGTGCCTTATCTGGACTGTCACCAAACTGTGACTGGCCTGAGTCATTCACGTCTCTTTCTGTATCTCAGTTTCCCATTGAGGAGGTTACTGATTTACTGTCAAAACATGTGGAAATGCACAGGATAAGTATCTACAATATCTGCAACCTCTCTCCACAGTTTTCTCATTTTCACTCCCAATTATTCTTGACTCACAGGTATTTTGGAGTCATTATAATTTTACTAAACTTTCTAGCTGTGAAGTGTAGATTATTACTTGGCTAGCAGACTTTTGGTGACTTTTTAATAAGGCAACACTGTCCTTGAAAAATGTATTATAAGATCTGCTATAATTAAGCTACCACCTCAAAAAAATAATTGTGGTTTAATTAAAAGGTAGGCTCAGCTTACAAGGAGTAAAAAGATAAATCTTTGCAGTCATAGTATTGTAGGATTGAACAATGTACCTCAGTCAGAATTGAAGATTCATACAGTTATTTCCACTTGTTTCCATTTTCTTCTACTCTTTTCTGCCCTTTGTTAAAACTCACCTATCCTGACAGTTTGAGGACTGATGTTCTCTCTGCCGGCCTTTGAAAAAATACTTTTTTCCTGTTCCTTTCCTTTTGACCCCTTTTTCCTTTCTGTGTAATAGGGTCAAGTCTGCATTTAGTAAGCATCTCCACATGCCTTCATAACACAAAGCAGTGCAGAAGATATGCTCAAAGCAGTGTTTATCCTCAGAGGGGCAGAAAGGGCTAGTGACAGAGATGTCCAGTTTGTGTGTGACGCACTTAGTTGTGCAAATCATAGATGACAAACCAATTAGATACTAATTTTTTTAAGAACACTAAAGCCAGGTCCCACATGAAGCAGCCATACATCAAGCAGAAGGATTTTTGAGATGTAAGTAATGAGAAAAAAAATTATATTTAGGTCAAATTCAGCACCTTTTCTAGCAGTGATGGTCAATTTGCTCTTCCTTCCTTTTCTCCTCCAAAGCCTTGATGCTGACCCCTACTCAGGCTTAGCAGTGCTGTACTCAGATGACAACTTCACTGAGAACAGCTTAACAGAGACTGGAGTACTATTCAGTTCATGTATCAGAGCCAACATCAGGTCCAAAAAAGCTAAAGATTTGTCTGGTTTTGTTTTTAATACGGGAAACAGAAGTTCTCCAGAACTAGAGATGCAGAGAGACAGAAGAAAAAAAGAGTGAATTGTCTGTGTGGTGAAGAAAAGATAGCACACAGGCAGACAAACTTGAGGCACTGGAGGTAGCCGCTTTAAGAGATTTAGGACTAGCAGACAGCATGGAGACATTCGCCAGCTCTATGTTTTGAAAGCAATAACTTCTTGCGCCTAAGCTGGGGATAGAAACAAGTTTCTTTGCTGCCAGTTACATTGTAAGGAAGGGAGCTGGCAGGAGATCTGTGCCTCCTCACTCTCTAAAGGGGAGTCTTTGTAGCTGAACGACACTTCTGGACAAATTGCACTCTGACGACCTCGCACAACTCCTGTACCTTGAGAAGGGGAAGTCAGGCTGGAGCCTAATGTGTCTACAGATTCAATCTTTGGGGATAGGTGATGCAGAAATGAATCGAGTTTTACATCAAACTGAAGCACAGATGAGAGGAATAAGAAGAGTTCTTTGTAGACAGGAAAGGGATCTCCTGACTACGGAAAACCACCAGGAATTTACAAGAAAACTATCAAATCCTATTGGTGCACAGTAGAACAATCCTTCTTAAAGGCATGTTTCTATTCCTTTTCAGAAAATGCAAATGAAATATCACCCCATGGCAAAGCCTAAATTATACTATTCACCTTGTTTTGCTCCCATGACAGTCCCTGCACTCCTGTGAGGTCTTTGGCACCAGTTCCCAGCCTAGCCCTGACATCTTCTTCCACAACTGCTAGTAGCTGTCCGCAAGCAGGACGTAATACTGACCATAATCACGTCTGAAACTGCCAGTTCAGACCCACAATGCCACTAAAATGTGCCTCTTTCACTGTAGGTGTAACTGCCCAACAGCTTATTTCCCACCTGGGACATCCAAATGTGAAAATATGCTGCCTCAATACCAGTGGGTTTCTTTACCTGGCTGTTACTGCAGATGTGGACCAGCAGGCAGTACTACCCTCCCTCCCCACAATATTCAGCCTCTGCTCTGCACAGCCAGCTTGGGACAACAGTTGCTCCTGTTTCAGTTTAATCCCAGTCAGCAGCTAAGCACCACTCAGTTGCTCTCTCACTCCCCACCCCCTGCCACAGTGGGATGGAGAGGAGAATAGGAAAGAGTAAAAAGTAAAATCCACAGACTGAGATAAGAACAGTTTAACAATTTAAATGAAATGTAATAATAATAATAATAATAATAATAATAATAATAATAATAATAGCAATAATAAATAATTATGGGAGACAACAAAAAGAGAGGGAGAAATTAACCCCACAAAAACCTTCCAAATCCCCAAGTAATGCACAATAGAACTGTTCACCACTCATTTAGCAATACCCAACCTGTTTCCAAGCAGCACGCACTGGCCAGCTTTCCCCCAGTTTACGTACTGAGCATGATGCCCTATGGTATGGAATATCCCATTGGCTGGGTTAGATCAGCTGTCCCAGCTGGGTCCCCTCCCAAATTCTTGTGCCCCTCCAGCCTTCTTGCTGCCAGAGCATAAGACACTGAAAAGTTTTGACTCAGTATATGCACTACTTAGCAACAACTAAAAATTTATTATGTTATCAAGCTTATTCTCAAGCTAAATCCAAACCACGATGCTACAGCATCTACTAGGAAGGAAATTAACTCTGTCACAGCCAAGAACAGTTCAATTTCAGGCAGTGTTTTAAGAGCAATTGCTGAATAAGTCATCTTCACTTTAAACTAAGAACTTTGCTTTGCCACTCACCTGTTCTGTAGCCAGTGTTATTGAGATACACAGCAAAGGTACGAGGCTCGTGAGTAGCCTGCCATGAGGGAGAAGAGCAGTTTTCATTGTTGGTGTAAATGTTGTGGTTGTGCACATATTTCCCAGTCAGCATCGAGGAGCGAGACGGGCAGCACATCGGGGTAGTTACAAAGGCATTGATGAAAGAGGCCCCTCCATTCTCCATAATCCTCCTGGTTTTATTCATCACTTGCAAGGACCCTGCAATGAAAGGTACTGGTCATCACTGTTCTGTAAAAGATAGTTTGAATATATTGGCTGTTATTATGCTATTAAAAGTAAAATATCGGTGATTAGCTTGCCTCTGAACATCAGTGTGCTTCACTCTGTAGCTTTGGTAATTTTAGGAGAAAAGATCACATTTTTACTATACCAACAAAAATATTTTTAAGGATTCCAGAAAGATGGAATTATTTTTTTTTCCTCAGACTTCAAAACAAAGTTAAAATATGGACAAGAAATCGTTTCAAAGCTGTATCAAATGTATAGGTTAATAGTTCTTCAAATGCAGCAGTAGAAAAGTGGTATGCTACACGGATTGAATTATTAGTCAATATGCCAGTAAAATGCATAGAATGTGGAGATTATCAATGAAAATTTTGATACTCTTTCCATTTGATGACAGAAGAAAAATAGAGAGAGTAAGGCAGTAAAGGAAGGAGTGAGAGATGGAGGAAGGTAGGAGAGAATTCAATACAATTTTTCTAAAGGAAAATTTCTGTGGACACAAGATCAGCCTGTCTGGTTCTGATACTAAAGCACTGCGCTCAAAATCAGTTTTTGGGGCTAAAAATGTATGCAAAAATTGGCAAAATGCAGCACCTTTCTCAAGAAATTGCATTGATACTATTTAAAGAACAAAGATATTTTTTGCATCCTTCAAAACATCTTCATGAACTGTAAGGAGAGAGGCAGGGCTTGCAGATTTCTGATTGCAGAAAGGCTCAGCAACCCTGGATAGAGTCTGTCAGTATTTGCTTACAGCTATCAAAGTTTGTTCTTTATGTTATCCAACACAGCAGAGATTGAAGGGTAGGGGTGAACTTTGGATATGTCAGTAGGTGCCCAGGAAACAAATTTGTGAATTGCAGTACTCACACAATGTTGATGGTAAAAAAAGGTTTCTGGAAATTTATTTTCTTTTTTTTTTCCTTTGTTTTTTTTGTACAGTCGACTGTCCTTTACATTTAAAGCTTCGATTCCTCTGATACAACAAGAATTTTTCTTGATGGTTTTGCTTGTGTTGCTTGAACATCAAATAAAAAAAATTCTAAAGCAATTGCAAACCTGCCTGTAAAACCATAAAACTGACAAGGAGACTCAACTTTTGGTGTTAGCAGTAAAATCTTACAAATTATCTTACTAGTTAAAGTTAAGCATGCTCTGTTTTGGTTTTAGACTAATGAGTCAGTGCTGAATATGAAGACTTCTGTGTAAAAAAGAGGAAGAGGCTGTAGGGTCTTCAGCATTTCATTTAAAATGCCAGAGTCACTGTCCTTAAGGATCCGTTTAATACTGTGTATGAAAGTCACCATCACTTTGGACTCTTTGTCTTTCATAGCCATTTATTTTCTAAATGCAGAACATCTGCATTTATGCTGAACCCCATGTGCTTAGGGATATGGAAAAACAGAAGAGTAAGTGAGAGGTCCCTGTACTCAAAAGGTCTCCATTTGCATGAGTAGGAGCATTTCACTGAATTGTTAAGTAAAAAGACAAATGAGAGATCATCCTCATTCTACATGCCTTTATCTTGGACTGCAGGCTGAGTTTTTAGTTTTTGTTTTGCTTTGTTTTTCTTTCACCAGGGCTCTTCCATTTTTGAAAAGTCACAGAACTCAGCTGTAAAGTGCTGCGAGGTGCTCTGATAGAAAGTATTCAGGTACCCTAATGCACAGTAACTTCAGCAGAGCTGATCTGCACTTTCCTGCCTCCATGTATAATAAATGAGTAGCTGTTAGAGTGCTTCCTCATTCCTCCAGCTGGTCAGCCCTCTGCTCTTGCAAACCTGCTGTTTATGACTAAGTTTTCCCTCCAGGTATGCACTTACTGACACTGATAATAGATTAAGCCCCTCTGGAAATTCTGGAAACAGGCACTTCAAAGCAGGTGAGACTTCCTCATTTGGAAAACAAAACACAAACAGGAGATAAAACTTGCTGATATAAGTTATAATCCTTTGCTGTCTGTGGCTCTCCTCACAGCTTGTGTTTTTTACCATCTGGCCCACAGTCTTCAGGGCACATGTACTCAGGCGCTGTCTGTCAGCAGGACACTCGCGCTCTACATGATCGATTGGGGAGCACCTCAGGGGAGGCAGATAGCTGGGAATGGCCACTTTGGACACAGAAGTTAGTGAGTTTTGTCAGACAAGAAATTCACTGTCACTTCTCAGGCTGTTCTCATACCTCAAGAAACATGTTTGGCAATCAAAGTATCAAGCCTTTAAAGTTGTTATGGATTTTCGCCACAGGTGGGCATCTCTACAAAGGGATATCCAGGAGCCACCCTGTCTTTATATGGATTATATGCAAGGCCCCAGGAAGGTAATGGACTTTTTCAGGTCTCAGCACATATTTCCCATTTCTTTGGCTTATGATTTTTTAGTGCTTTAGTTCTAGGGAAGATGGAAAGCACACCAGGCAAGTTATGCCTGATGTAATGTATCTAGATGATGCTGGGATCTCTTTAACCAGTGCTCTAGTCAGCAGCTGGTTAACATAGATTTCACAGGATGGTGCATTAGGCTGTAAAAAAAGGGTCAAAAACACTGGCACTACCAACATACTCATTAGTTTTTACTCCTTTCTGACATTATGCAAGATATTTCTGACAGTGAGGACTATAAGAGTGATTTGTGTCTCATCTTTTTAGGTACTGATGTATGCAAGTAATATAGAATTAGACAGACAGGAGAAGAGACCAAAAAGCAAGAAAAATGTTGGACTGAAGAGCTGGGAGCTGGGGCCACTGCCCTGAAGAGCCACAGCATATTGTTTGCAGGAGGGGAGAAGTTCTATGTTCTGGGAGCTGGTGCTTTGCCTTGAGCAAGGTGCCACTTCACTGGGCAGTGAGTTCTCTACCCTCAGGATCTTGGTAAGGGAAAGACAGCGCACAGTGGCACAATTTAAAAAGTGAAATACCTTTTGAGCCCAAGTATTTGCTGAGTTTCTTCAAGCCAGGCTGCTTCACACAGCTCAAGCTGCAATCCACCAGCCGATCTAGAATAGCTTTCCTTCTCATATAGATAGGAAGCGGCTGGAATTGTGGAGCAATTTGTTGGTTTTATCTAATAAAGCAAGTGAGACAGCAACTCTGCTGAATTTCTTTGCACTGAAAATGCAAAACTCAGGGGGATGGTGCAGATCAGTAGGAAGATGTGCATACTCCTATGGCTTGAGCACTAACTAAATGCAAACTCTGTGCCTCTTGCAAATTTTACTTTGGATAACTCCTCTATATATCAGTTGCACTCAGTCAGATGACTATGTTGGTTCAATGCTTATACAAGCTCAGGAGAGAAATCATTCCTGATTGAAATCTATAATGCACACTATATGCTTTTATGTTAAAGCATTCATTTAGAATAGCTTTTAGAAATGTTGGTGCTGGGAATACAATAGCAAATAATCCATATTGAGCAACTTTCAGTTCCGTGATTTTTGGATACCAATGCCTAAGTTTTATTCTGTTTGTGGCAGAAAGTGTTACTTCCCATTGACCTTTGAGAAATTTAAGACTTTTCTCGGGAATCAATGAAGAGCAAGAGGAAAATTCACACATGGAAAACAGTTTGGTTTTATTTTTCAAATAAACAGAATGATTTATTAGCAGAAGTGTGAATAATGCAGTGCAGTAAATCTTGGGACTGAATCCTGTTTCCTGTGAAATGATCTATGAAAAGGGGAAACCTGTGTGTTCATTCAAGGCAGTGGGAATGCATACACAGCCAGGCTATTGCTCAGCTGCCTGCTAATAGGAGCCAGAGTGCCCTGTGAACATTCAGAGCAGCTTTCAAAGAGAAGAGCTCCACAGTATGAACAAAGTAACTCGCCACATCCTTCCTCCTTTTTCACCACTCGCAAGCCTTCTTGCAAGACTGAAGATAGCAAGTTGGTAACACTGTGTTCAGAGACGTGTGTCTGCTGACCTACCTTCCCTAGTGCCCTGGAGAGAGTAAGCTCTTTCAGAACACAAAAAGGAAGACTTCACTTGACCCTTTTAACAAAATTTTTCAGAACGACTCTATCAAGAAGAAATGCACTCCCATGTAAGAGCTGTAGACCAAAAATAGAGTTGGGAACAGCTATTCATTATGCAGCATGGCTAAACACAGCAGAGGTTTGAAAGAGTGAAAAATAAAAAAAATAAGAATTGCTCAGATCTAAAAACCTGTGTTTGGAGCTCTGCTGCATAAAAGCACCAACCATCAATCATGAAATATAGTTTATTAATTACCTTCTCAGAACCCTGAAGGACTATGAAATTATTATTGCATGCACGGCAAATACAAAATTGCTAGCAACCAAAGAACTGCTTTTAGATACAGACCATATTTTGTCTACAATCTTCTGTCTGAAAGTATATGATTTTAGAACAAATGAAGTTTTCTGGAATGAAGCATTTTTATTTTTCAATGTCATACGGCATTTTATCCAGAAATTCACTAACTTCTATTAAAAATATGTCTCTCATTAAAAAAAAAAAAAAAAAACAAACCAAAAACAAACAACAGAAACCCCCAAAAACCTAAGAATGCAGGAATTAATTTCAACTTAATTTGCCATTTTTTTACCTTTTTGATCTCACAACCCAAAATATTTGCTTGGGGGTAACCTAAAATGATCCTCTTTCTCCCCTTGACTTTTAATTTTGGGCAGTGAACCAAAACATCAGTTATATGCATAACTACCATTAATATCTTTCTAGCTTACTTGATGGAAAACATTCAAAGGCCTCCTGGAACATCATCTACACGTTTTAACTTTTTCCACCCTAAGAAAAATATGTGAAAATCACTTCTGACTGGTATGTGCTCAGATATTTAGTATACTTATGAAAGCAAAACTACCAGGCTTTTATACATACAGCATAGTTTTTAAAGCAGATGGATTTTAAACACTTCAGTAATTCATACAAATATTAAGATTACTAAATCCTGTAACTAGACCAGTTTGTCTGTGGGGATAAGCATGTCAGACGACATACATCCCTGTGACAAATATGTGGAGATAGAGACACCTATACAGTACTGAGGGAAATGCTGGCCTCATAAGGCTCAAGTTTTTAAATGCTACAAAAAGTCATAGAGTGAGAAAAGGCTTTGATGCAAATTTTTTTACATTATGTCCCTGCATGCATTATTAAATAATTTTGTTGTGCTGATTAAAGCCTCCCATGGTAGATTTTGATAAGCATATGTTTCTTAAAGTCTATAATTAAATGCAATGAATGCTATTAGATAATATTTGTTGATTCGTTTTCCGAACTTGTCCCATATTCTGATACTATTCCAGAACCAGCAACTCCTCTGAATTCAAAGTTCTTTCTGTTTGGCATAAACTACTGAAAGACACATGACAAAACATAGTAGCAAACAAGAATTATTTCTCACCTAGTTCCACATCTTGATCATCTGTGAGTACAAGGATGATATTTGGTCTGATATTTTTTCGCTCCTGCTGCACACGTCCTCTGAACCTCGGGGACTTGATGGTGGAACAGTGACTTGTTAGCATTTCAGTACTGAGCACCGCCAACATGAGTGCCCACCAAGAGGGCTTCATAGTTGTTCCAGTATTTCGATGAAAACACTGATCCAGAAGTTCCTGAACTCTAGTTTTCAAGACCTGTAGGAAGGAAAAGAAATTCTGTTCAAGCAATAAATAAACTCCCTGTCATACACTGAAAGGATGACACGTAAGGAAGTCAAACCTGACACATACCATTTAACATGATTATAAGCTATATTGTTGAATGAGAGCTTTATTCTGTCATTTTCTAAGAATAAACTTGGTCATTCTGCAACTATGCTTGCTCAAATAATTTTTGCTTGAAATCATGACTGCATTTTGTATAGACATGACTTCTGGTAAATTCCTCACAGTACTCCTTCTCCTACACCCCATACTTCTTTTTATGCAGCTTAGTTCCTTACACTCAGTACCTGGGTACAATAAAGTTTGCCAGGATGCAGATGTGCTCAGAACATCTGTAGGAGGAGCCCTGTGAGAAGGAGAAAGCAGAAGGCTTGTCAGTCAGAGACCTCAGTACTGTGGCTGTGCTTCTAAGTCTCCAGAACTGTTTGTTACAGCTTCTTTCTCTGTCCTGAAAGAAAAGAGTAAAAAAAAAAGCATTCTTCATGGCTCCCCTACTCAGTTTAATACCATACCTACACAGGGGTTGAATGGCACCTTGGCTGCTAGAGATAAAGGACATGTATCTCAGACACAGGTGCTTTTACAATATTTATAGTCAGATTTATAGTGAGATTCTGAAAACAAGCATTAATTCCAGCATATGACACCTGGTAAACACTAATGCTGTTTTTGGTTAACCCACCTGCATGAGAGACTAAATCCTTAAAAAGCAGAGGGGAGAGCATGGCTGTCATTTGCAATCTGCATTGGATCACTGTGTGAAAAGTCATCTTCCCACTGACAAGAAAGCTCATATTAAATGACAGTGCATATGATCTTACCCAGCATTGTGAAAGAGCACAACCGTCCCTCAGTCAATCAACAACAGAGCTGAGCGCCTCATCCATAATGTACAGCACCTCTGCCACAGCCTCGTCCTTGATACTCCGCTTCCAGACTTGTCTCAGTGCCTTATCAGAACCCTCTCTCCGTGCCTGTCAGTCAAACAGCCTTGCTTTTGTAAGACCTGCTGCAAGCACAGAGGCTTGGCTTTGCTGCAGTACATTCAAACCTGTGACTGAAAATGACTGATTGGTCTGGAGAGGAAGGGGCAGCCACTTACACTTTGACATTTTTGGCATTACTGACTGAAGCTCTCTGCAAAACCCGCCTGCAACACAAGGGAAGGGAGGGAATATCTGGGGGCAAAAAGGAAGAGGGTGGGAAAGAAACCACAGAGTCATGCCTGTTCCCTCCAGGGTATTGACCTGCCACATACATTTCTTCTGGTTTTATTCTGGGACTGTGCATAAAAGCACAGTGATATCGGTCAATTAAAAAAAAAAACCTCACAAAACCACCCAATCCCAAGAACAATCAAGAAGTTTGCCCAAGGCGAAGACTGCATGGGAACCGGGGTGCACTTTATATAATTAGTCTGGAGCATAAATCACGAGATCTGTACACCCACACCTGGGACTTCAGACTAGCAACATGAGCCACAAATAGATTAATAAATAGAAATAATGTGAGCAACACAGAAGACCAAAGGCCCCCCCAGTCACTCACCTAAAAATCCGTTAATAGGGAGATGTTTTAAATTTCAGGGGAGGAAGCCACAGCAGAGGGAGAGGATGGGACTTGGTGCTGGATTGCTAGAAAAAGGATCGTGTTCTTGTTTCCACATACACCTTTTATTTTAAGCTTCGCAAGCTAAACAGTTTCATGCTCCTCACTCTGGCAGGCTGTAATTACACCAGAAGAGTGTGAACGTCTTTAAAAGGAAATTCCAAGTGTCTGTGGCAGAGAAATCTTGTCTTTCATTGTCTCTGCACCAACCAACACCCCAGCCTTCCCGCTAACATTACAGCACTGCAAAGTCAATACAGGCGATCGTCATTGAACAGCAAATGCTATTTCAGTGATTACACAACATTCAGATAAGTAACTGTAAGCCTGTAATTAGTCTGGATGGACTTTTAAAAATAGTTCCATTTCCATGTATATGTTCTGAAGTCACATAAAAGCTGACAAAGAACCCCAAAGACTAGGGTAACGGGGAAGTCAGGTTTCTTCTGACAGACACCAGATACATGCTTGTGGTGCAAAAGCAGAAATACAATGTCTCTAGATGTCTGATCTTTAAATAGTGAAACTTTGACTCACATCAGAAAGCACAAAAGGCTATGTGAAGTGAGACTCAATGTTTAGTTTCTTACCTCAGTTGTACAGCAAACTTTTTCAGACAATGTTGACCCAGAACGTGCAGTCATCCTGACTGCGCTGAGCAAACACTGGCACCAACGTGTTTGAATAATCCCCCATGGTACGAAACTGCAAGTTCCTGACAATTACACCTCAGCACTAATAAACTTTACACCAATCCGAATGGACATTAACAAGTATTCTTCATTTCAACCTGTCTGGTCTATATTAGTTTTTAAAAAATCCCTTTCATCTAGCATGTTTGAAGCACCTTGGGCAGATCTTTGCGAGAAACGAGTATGAAAGTTTCTCTTCCCACTCTAACTTTTTTCTCTTTGATAGATAAAAGAAAATATCAGGACAGATCTACACATATAAAATTAATTATTCAAGTTTCACTGAATGGTTCTTATACTACAGCACAGTAATGCCATGTTTTGTTGCTCATATTTCAGTTTTGCATATGGCAAATTCTTATTAAAGGTGATCTTTGACAACTTGTCCTTTTACAGCCTGCTTCCCAGGCCTAGAAGGAAATGAAGTAAAGAAAACTGTCAAAGTACAGGGTTGATAGGGAAGACAAGGCTGCAATGTTTGTGCTGGATTCTGGCTGGTGGCATATAAGTGCCCCTGCAGATATTGCCCCTGCAATTTGTCTTGAGAAACAGACAAAAATAGGAGAAATTCTAAAAAAGACCTTTTCAAAGTTGGGGAAGCAAACTGTAATTTTTTTTGTGTTAAGAAATCAAAATGCTTCTTTCCTAGCCAAATAAACAAGCGCTGATCTAACTTCTAGATGGCAATTTTAGAGTGTATTTTTCTTATAGAAGATACCTGTGATAACCTAATTGTAGTTAGTAAATAAATAAAACCAGAAGAATCCATGCATTTTTTCCACAGAAGCAGAAATACATAGTTTGTAATCACCTTTCAAGGAATAAAATATCAAAACTTGCATCTTTAGTTGTTTCTATGCAGCTAGTATTATAACATGCAGTTGAGGGATTTATTGGTGTGGAGAATTAATTACCCATGAAACTCGAAAGACACTGGCAGAACACTGCAAAGAAAGGCTACAGTGCCACTTAGTGTGGTGTGGCATAAAAAACTGTGAGTACTTTATTTCTAGGTCTCTTAAAAGAGAATCTTTCAGTGACTTAAAAGAAAGGCAAAAAGCAGAACAATATCTTTTGAAAGTCTGTAGATTTGTTACTCATTTTGATCCAGAACTGTTCAAGATTCTTCATGGCATTGACTGAAAGTGCTTAGTTTGGAACACAACAAAAGGCAGCCAGTACTCAAAAAACAGCATTTGCCACTTTGTTCTCATGTCCACATTTTCACTCAGTTCACTTAAAATGCTATTTTGTGTTTGGCCAATAAAAATCTGTCCAAGGTCATGCACTTTGTTTATGAAACAGGACACTGAGTATGCACATGAATATGCCATTATATGTTTTAAAGATATATGAACTAATTCATATTTAATATTCTACAAATGTGGCTTCCACATATCGTTGCCCAGGGAATCTGGCTTACATGACCACACTTCCTGTTTGTAAATCTGACATCGAATGTGGGGATAGTGAATAATGATACTGGACATATGTCCAGCTCCAGTACCCTGTGCTATACAATGCCCCACATCAGTAATCCGTGACCAAGGGGGAACAAAGGGCAAACAACTTTGTCTTCTCTGCATTAGTGTTTTCTTTTGAGCATGAACATTGAGGCATTGTATTGTCCAAAGCCATAGGTTAAGGCCCACAGTTCCTAGTGGCCTTTCCTTTGACACAAAAATGGATCAGACAATAAAGGAAACAGTGGTAATAATAACAATAATGCTACTATAACAATAATAATGTGGACTGTAATTATGGAGCTTAGGAATCACAGAATCATTAGGATTGGAAGGGAACTCTGGAGATCATCTAGTCCAAACCTCCTGGCATGGCAGCACAGTCCTCAGGTGTATCAGCCACTACCCCCAGTTTTGTATCATCAGCAAACATGAGAATGAGAATTCTGGCTTCTGCTCCCCAGATATTAGTAATAAATATGCCCAGTGAATTGAGAATGTAAGGTATCACAGGGTTCTAATATCAATAAACTTATAATGCGGCACCTATTTGCATTGTGTCCCTCTTCACTATCCAGTATCCTACAGATTTTATCTCTGTAGTTAGATTTCCCTGCCTCCATAAATTGACATCGCTGTATGTAATTAAGATATGGCCCACAAACAAGTGTTTTGTAACTTAGGACATTTTAAAATTCTCTGACAAGTGCAAGGAACTTGAACACAAATACATCAAATGCATGAAAAAGAAGCAGAAGGCCTTGTCATTGCAAGTGTTAAGTTGCATCATTTTCTTTATGCAAAAGATAATCTTGGATAATTTTTTCATGATGGCTTCTCTGATAAATAAATGGATAAAACCTCTCAAAGAAACAAATTCTTGGATATCAATCACCACAAGAAAATGAACTTTCTTTCTTCACCTCAAGCAGAAGAGCATCTTCCTGTGTATCTTACCTCTGACCTGTTGACTTGACAGTTTTGGCTTTAATGAGCTTTTTTTACAGGGATATGATCCCAGTGTTCACTGTTCACTCTTTCCTTAAAATCAGACTTTCAATAAGAAAAAGAGAAAGGCAAAGGACAACTAGAAAAACTCCCATAATTCAGAGTTGGGATTCAGCTCTTGTCAGTGTTTTGTAATTTCCAGTATGATCTTGGAGATTGGACACATTGCTGGGCATCTCCTCAGCATAATTTCAAAAACCTGTCAGTCTGCCTGTAGTGTCAGAAATCACTGTCATGTCAACTGGAGATGGCTTCCACCATCCATGACCCTACAAATGTCAGATTCAGGGTTCACAGCTACCATTATAAGTTGTATTCTTTAAATTAAGATGTGTCCACTGGACATTGCTGCTGTATTTGAGAACATTTTGCATACACAGAAACTCCAGGGTGAAAGAAGGTGAAAGGGGTTTTCTGGGCCACACAAATACAGCTTCTGTGAATCTTTGATGTTTGTGTCAAAGGGCGGATGGACCTCTTGAAGTCTCACGTGGTCTATGCTGTGAATCATAACAAGTGTGTGGTTTGAGACTCAACAAAATTAGCAACTTCATGAGCTTAGTAATTGCATGAAGATGGTGCAGACAGATTGAAACTACATAATAAAGGGTCAGCAAGGCAAGATGTTCATCTGCACCCAGCAACCTAGTAGTTCAGAAGTCTTAAATCTCTCCCTTAAATCATATTGCCTTGACGACTAGAGGGTTGTAACACCCTACATCAAGAAGAACAACTCTCACTAATACAGCAAAGCACTTCACTGGAAAAAGCTGTTGACAGATGACTGTATTAAGTTTAGCAATGTTAAAGCTCTTCTCACATTTTACTCCTCTATCTCGTATTTAAAGGCAAAGACTGCAATCTCAGACTACCAGGCACAACCATGTAAATCTGCAGGTCAGTTTCCTGTGGGAATATGGAGCTTGCAGCCATGGGAAACACATTTACAGTACAGCAGAAGTCAGGAAAAAGCAAGATTTACCATTTATTCTTAAAGGTTAATCCCCAAATCTAGGTTGTAAAGTACAGGATTTACAATGAACATGAAGAATGTAGTTCCTATCTGGGTCTAATCTAATCATTATCTATTGGATTTCCAACACACTTAACTAATCAATCAGGTATCTTCTCCCCTTTCAAATGTAATCTGTGTATTCTAATGATGGATCCTCAGTGCCTCAGGCTAGATTAATTTAAAGTTACTATAATTTAAAGTAATTGCAGGTAGGGAGAATCATAACCTTATATTACGTTTTTACATTGTAATTTTGCCAACAGTTACCGACAGGAAAGGAAAAAGCTTGCAGTGACTTGAAAATGCAATGCAGGCTTGCTAACCCATTTTTATTGCTTTTTACAGGTTAAGGGATATTCTTAGTAGGTAGAAGTTTCCAACACTTCATCTGTAAGGGTAAAACAACAAACTTCAGTAACATTTTAAAAATATACAAACAAGAGTATGAGAAATAATCTACCTTTGAGAAAAGAAAAATGTACATTTTATTTTAGTGCTATTAATGTAGCTAAACAAAACATTAAAGAAAATTAAAATTAATGTTTTAATATTAATGTCAAATCTATGGAAGTTTCAAAATAAAATTCCCACATATTTTTCAGTAAGAAGAATGCCCACTGCTAAGTTGCAAACTTCTAATAATACACAGTTAACTACATTTATTTCTCACCCTTTGATTTACTTTGTTTTAGAATTTCATATTTCAACACAGCCAAAGACTGCACTTGTCATACAAAAGAGCCTGGTATAATTGAGCCAGATGACGTGCCCCACAAGTAAAATCAGCCATTCATGAAAGCTGGTCACCAGAGGCCATTTCAAACAATGCACATTTCAAAGTAATCTAAAGTAATCCCTTTTTTCTACTGATTTGGTTTCCAGGCAGTCTTAAGCACATGTGTGCAGCAAACAGGAGGCTTATTAAAACCTCATGTTATATTGGAGGCTATAATGCCATTGCCTTGTGATTGAATTCCATGTCTGTTAGTCTTCAAAGAGAGGGAAAAAAATAAATTAAATTTATATGCTTATTACACATGAGTGTCATGATACGTGCAGTTTATTAGCACTTGCTAAATAATTAAGACTGAGAGAGATAATTAGTTATGCACTAGGCTCCAAGCAGGCTTCTGATATCAGATTTTTTTTTTATCTTTAAAGGAAGTAGCTTTCCAGCTAGAAGGTAATATAATTACTAAAAGACTCCAATTATTTTTCAAATATAAAGACTAAATTCTGTGTATGAGGGAATCTCAGGTAATTTTAAAATTCCATTTTAAATCCACATATTTTTTGCTATAAATAGTATAATGCCCCACTTGCTCACTTCAGCAGTATGGGGCATTCTGAAAATATACTACACAAAAACATACTGACAATTCAGTGGTTCAGTAAATAGTCTTGCAATGGGAGATCATATTGCGGAGGTGAACAACAGCAACACAGCTCGCGCATTTCTTTAAATTCCTGTTTAAGTTTCCTGGCTTTAGAAACCATGTAAGACCATAGCTTTTCACATCTCATCTGGAGAGAAAACGCTTCATTTAAAAAGTTTCCTTTCTAGATATGTTTACTTCTCCCCAAATATCTGTTATCACAGGGAGGGGTTAGGGTAGGTGGTGCCATCATGGGGGTGGGTGGTCTTGAGTAGAAGCTGAGCCTAACCCATGGCTGCTCTGGCCACTCTCCTTGCTGACTGCCCAGGGGGAGCAGCAGCAGCTCATGGGGACCAGAGGAGTTTATGTAAGGACTGAAGGGGGAGGAATTGCCCGTATGAATCTACACAAGTGTACGTCTGTAAACAGGGAAAATCACCTGTATTTCTAGGAGAGGAACTCAAATATATTTTTAGTTGTATTGTCAGAGGATGGACTACTCAGAAACACCATAGGATTTTAGATAGATGCCATCCCCTGGATAGCCAGGGGAGTCAGGCAGTTCTAAGTGCTTTTGGAAAACTTCCTCTATTGTATTACAGTGCAGAAAGTAAATTTATTTTTAGTGCCAGCACTTTGTGTGCTTACATACAGCGAACATGCTCTTGTGCACCTAGGTCCACTACAGATTGCATGTGGTGTCTGTTGACTTTTTCTTTCCATTTCAGGTTAGGACTCCTAGCCTAATAATTCTTTTTATATAATCCCATTATATTCTAATGAGTTTTACTTTCAATAAGTTCAAACTGAATTTAATAGGACTACTAAGATATTCACCAATGCCTCAGGTTCTGAGTTCTGTTTTTAAAGCAAGATCTCTCCTACTATGCTTCTTCTTTCTGTCAAGCAATTTTTCCAGTGCTGGCACAGTATAAATTCTGCCTTCACTGATATACATGTATCTTGGCCTCCTTGACAGGCCAAGAAATGTGTTTTCAAATAAACTCCTCCCTGACAAACCTGTACTGTAGAGAAGCCAGCCTACTATTAATAGTAAACAGACAGACAAAACAAAACAATCTGTTACAAAAAACCCCATGCTTCGTATCCTTTTCCATAAAGACTCATCAGCAAGCAAGATCCATAGACTTGGGGCACTGCTGAGAACAACACCACCCTGCTGTCAACCTTACTTTTAATCTCCTTTGTAATCAGGAGGGCTCTTGGAGTTCCCCAAGCTCCATTTTCTGGTGGTACACAAGGTAGAACCACAGCTGCCAAGAACATGGAGGACAAGTGTCTGCTATCACAGTAATCTTCGCAGTCCTCCTGCCTCTCCTCACCTTGCTGCCCTACAGTCCCCATTCAAGAACACACCTGAATGTGCTCAGGGAGATTTGCAGAGTGACCTGTGACTGACCCACCATGGGAAAACCCAGAAAGTCATCTATACATCGTCCTGTCCTATCAGGTGAAAATGGTTTAGTACAGGAATGGCAACAAATATGAGCAAGGAGTACAACTGATGGGTTTTACTGCCACATTAGTAACCTCTGATATATGTTCTGCTGTGCAAATGAAATAAGTCTCATGTATTCAACAGGACTGCTCAGGACTTCCTGCAAACTATTCATTCCTGGTGCAACAATATTTTAAGATCTTTGGTATCTTTATTTCAGAAAACATCTAAGCATCAGTGGTACATGAAGAAAGGCCAAAATGTACAAAGCATCAGAATACTGGCTTTCATCTGAAAACTTGTTTCATAAAAGCCTGAAATTAGAGTCACATTTGCCTGTTCAAGGACAGAATATACCATATACAGCTTATTTGTCTGAGGAATACCAATTATTCCAGCCTGAATTCTGAAAATTCTTCCTCAAAGGGCTGTTTGAAAATAATCTTCAGTCTGAGATTTAAAAGACTCAAGAATAACTTGCTGAAATTATTCTGTGAAAAACTTTATCTCAGAAAACATTTTGAAGGGATAGCACATATAAATGCATCTTTATTTTCCTAGTGAAAATGCTTGGGAAAACACTTTCTTCATCTTTCAAGTACACATACAGGTATTTCAATTTCACAGTACTGGCTTCTGTAGATGAGAGAACTGTTTTAAAGCATGGCAGATGAAGCTGAATATATTGAGGCAAACTTTTTTTTGTTTCCAATGCTCTTCTTATTAAGCAAAGTTTCTATTTAGCAATGAAGAGATATGATTTTATATCAACTTTATTTTTTATAAATATAGATAACTGTATATCTTTATATATCATGAATTGTAAGCCTGCTCATGAGCCAAGATTCTACTCAGGTGCTCAGCACATACTGAATAATTTTTTCTAGGAGTGGCGGAGCAGGCAGTCCATCTTATGTCACAACACTGGACTGTGCATTAAGCACAGAGAAGGGAAGACAGGAACGGAAATTGGTAATCGTTAGGCAGAAGCTTCTGAATTATGCAGCATGGATCAGGAACTCCAAGGACTAGGACGTATAGGAAGTCAATCCCAGAAAATTGAGAGGAGTTAGAAAGGCAAAGAACAGGACCATAGTGTTTTTCTTCACTTTGCATAGGAAGGAATTTGAGAGGCATCTCATTTTACAGTTATTATTGTGGGGAAACCATCCATGTTTGCTTTATTGGATGGTTGTTTTTTTTTTTTTTCCCTAAATGTAGATAAACTGTTCTTATATGAAAGGTGTCTCATAAACTGTGTCAATAACCCAATTCAGGAATGTTTAGACCAATAGAGAATCCGCTCCTCTGTCCTTAGCAGGCTCAGCTGCGAGGTCAGACCAGGCTGCTCAGGGCTTTACTAAGTCAGATTTGAAAACCCCAAGGGTGGACACTGCCCAAATGCTCTGGGGCCTTATTCCACTGCTTAACTGTTCTGAGGGTGAAATTTGTTTTTCTTTATACCCAGTCTGAGTGTCTTATATTTCAAGTTATGTTCATTGCCTTCTTGCCTTGTCCTCGTGCATGACTGCCAAGAACAAGGCTCTGTCTTATCACGGACCTCTGTCTAGCTGGACCCCCCAAAGCTTCTCTTTGCTCCAGGCTTAACAACCCTTCTCCTCTAACTCTTCACACAGGACAAGGACTCCAACCCCCAAGCATCTTGATGGCCACTTGCCAAATACACTCCAGTTTATTGATGTCTTTCCCATATTGGAAACCTAGAGCTGGACATACTATTTAAGACAATCCTGGAATTTAGTATATAGTAGCATCAAGGAGCAACATCTGTGTCTGTCATTGCCCACAAGTCTGAGACCCTTTTTATTGGCTTTCTGTTCTACTTATTTAATCACTGTACACAGATTATAAGAAATTGCTGATAGTTGTCCCCCTGTTTCAAATTCTTAAATGCTAAAAGCTAAATTTTGTTTCTCAGTCAAAGGAACTAGCCAAAATTTCAGGTTTTATCCTTGTCCTTTGAAATGGGGAAAAGTCTTCCAACTATTTCAGTGGTCATTTCTTCAACAGAAACAAAAGCTGATTTAAAAATATTTTTTGGGATTTTTTTCTCTTCTTAATAAAAAAGTTAAAGCAGTTGAGGCTTGGAAAGAAAGTACAACTTTATGTATGAGGAAAGAGAGGTTTGAAATGTAAACCAAGCCCCATGTAAACGCAAAGAGCATAGTTGGAATGAAACAAATGATCTCACTGGTTTCTGATGAGCTGGGTGGTGTAAATGTTTCACACTAACCACACTGCATGCTCATAATACAGGAGCTAATTCATCTGCCATGAATACATTCCTGTATATGTTGTCCTTTAAAATAAACAAGCAAAAATGAGTAATTTATTGAGTTAAACGAATAGTTTTCCAGAGGGACCCCTTGTGTCCCATATGACTGATTTTAAAGTCTAAATGAAGGCAGCTTAAATGCTGCATCTTCTGTCTTACTATGAGAAACAGTTACTGCTTTAAAATATGGAATTTCAGTTTTTAACACTGTCAACAAGTTTCAATTGTTCCTTAAAATATCATTTGGATTGCTTATTAATTTCTTGCAAAACTCTAAACACAGGGCTGCAGATGGTGAATCATGACAATTTCCAAAGTGTCTATTGCACTGCATTTGCAAAACATGTTTATTTCTAGATTTAATTTAAGGAATTTTGATGGAAAATTTATAACTACAATAAAGCAGTTTTATAGGAAAAGTCTCCTAGAAAAGAAGTCATATTACAACCAGCTCTGCATTAATGAAATTTTAAAAATCCTTTTTATATTTCAATATCTTAAAATTTATCAAAAAATGTATTATTCTTGAGATGACATTATGATCTGTTAAACACGATGATTAATGTGTTTCCCAGAGTTCTTCTACCCTAGAAATGAAGTTATCAACTTGCATTTGTTCTCATAGAATCTTTCCAAAAGTACAGGTTATTCACTGAGTAATAAGGTCTTACTAATAGATAGTCTGAGATTTCTTAGATTAATACAGACTCTAAACAACTTCCTCCAAAATTAAAGGTACTTTCTATGAACAACACCTCTTGAACAGAAGTTTTTCTGAAAAAGTCTACAAGGAGGCCATAGCATTATCCCCACTATTTTCTGTACAAACATTTTCCTTTGTGGCAGAAGAATTCAGAACTGAACATTAACACCGAAAAATTTCCAGACTAAAAATACTCTGTAATTGGTGCTTAGAGTCCCGATGCATATCTGGAGACAGCAATTTGCACATAAAGAAAAGCACTAACGCTGTTTGGTAAAACCACTTACTGTGGTGGTATGCAGAGAGGCACTGCAAAACAGTTCTGCATCACAGAAAGGAGAGTGCCCTGATAAAACAACATCTTCATATGCTTGTTCTTTTATTCCAGTTTATAATGTGTTTTTATAAAATTTGTGGCTCTCCTTAGCACCTCCTTTAACACCAAGGTGGTTTGGAACAGATGACACACCCTAAATGCCCTCCCAACTTTGAGCATGTGATTGACAGCCCTGGCAGAGCACAGAACTCAACCCCCTCGGTTTCCTGCCTGCGTTGCCCCACCTTCTTATTTTTCCACTTTGTTGAAAGCTCCCAGAAACTTATCTTTTCCCCAGCTTGGTATAATATGGTCAGATTATAGATGTGTTTAAATCTGGTCAAAAATATACCAAACATTCCAGGGTATGAAAAAGGAGAAAGAATCTGAATGAAAAATGCATTGTACAAAAGTATCACATGGCACCAGCTTAGGTTTCCATTATCTCCTACATTTAAAAAGCTCTGTTGACCTCTGTCAGAGACATTTATGTTAACACTGCAATGATTTGTTAAACTCTTGCACATTTCCTCGCTTGATTTGCTTTACCAAAACTAGGCCTTTATTACAATATTGAGTTACATATTCCACTTTTCACAGGGTAGAGCTGGGAAACAGATATGACAAAATGTCTCAGCGTTGGCATCTGTTTCCTACACCTGCTAATGTAATTTCTATGTATCTGAAAATGAAATCCTCCCGTGTTTCCAGTAACACCTATGAGCGCATTGGCAGGATGCGGCGTGGGTGCTGTGGGCCATGGCCAGGAGCAGCCGGGCAGGATCTGGCCCCCTGTCCCGTCCTGCCCAGCAGCAGGGCACCAGGGTGGCACAGCAGCAGCCCCAGCTCCCTGGGGATGAGGACAGGCACAGGCCATGCTGGGAAATGCCTGGGGAGAGCCTAGGGGGCTGAAATGGAGGCCTGTACTGTGAGCAGACGTGGGGAGCCCCGGAGGGCTGGAACAGGGCTCTGGGCCATAGGCAGGGAGGTGAAGGCACTGCAGGGTGGGCAGGGACAGGCAGTGGCAGTGCTGCCTCATGGCTGTGACACCCACAGACAGCAACAGGATCAGTTCTAAGTGGCTGAACAAGGATCTATCCGGCTGAATAAGTATCAAAACCATTGCCTATAACTTGAGAAAAGTTGCCCTAAAAGTTGTGGTGGGCAACTGTATTTCCCCAGGAAATTGTGACAGGTAAAACCATAGAATTAGCTAGTATGTGTATAATGGTGTAAACAATGGTGTAAACAACAACCAAGTGATTTATTAGAGTGTCACAAATCACCTTTTCCAGCATGATAAAGAGGAGCCTAAATTACCCTATCCTCTATGGTTTAACATTTAGTTCAGCAACTATGCAAAATACATATCCATTGTTAACAGTTGAATGATAGAGGTTTTAGCTCACAGGTGAGGACACAGTGGGAAGGCAATTTTAGGAAGCAAATAGCCGTAACCAAATAACAAAGAGCTATTGCTAATACATTTTCTTTTTAGCATGAAATTGCTTAAAACCAAGGCAGCTGATTGACTGGTGTGAATCAGATGGATCTCCTAGACTGCTTGATGAATGTCACAAGTTAGCATCTAATACCTGCCTAAGGCTTGAAAAACTACTCCTCATGCCATCTGTTATGGAAATATCCTGTGAAATAGGACTTTTGGACAAATTTTTAATCTGTCATTCTCTGTTTGTAAATGATATATGGAATATAACACTTCCAGTATTTTTTTGTGTTTTCTTACATAACGTCTTTCATAGAAATTCCTTGACTCACCATGCAAAGAATTAGTTAATTGATTATCACTGTTTTCAACGCAATAGCACTGCAACTAAAATGAAGAAAGATCAGCTTGACTACTCTGACTCCAGACTAAGCTTTTTACATACTCTCAAGTGTGAGACTCTGATGGAAAACCCTTACTTTTCAATCTGAAAATAAATTTCAATACAATTTCATGCTATGGAAAGAAAAAAACAAAAAATACCAGAAATGCTTTACTTCCATTGCAGAGTGAAATGCAAAAAATGTGAATCCTTGAAAGCTAAACTGTCATCCTCTGGCCATCTCTAGATGAAAATCCTTAATGAAAGATATAATGCAGATCATATGATATTAAATTACAGGAGTCCCAAGTACAAGGCCTGCCTTAAAACCCAATGATATTATGACTGAGGATGTTATACCAGACAGACTTTCCAAAACCAACACCATTCATTAACTTATTTTGGATGATGACATGTCAAGCTAGACTGGACTATAAGTGATACATCCTTGATGATATGTTTTTGAACTTCCATTCATCAATCTTGCATTTGAGCTAATACTGTCTTATTCTTAATTCATCTCTTTACTTGTAAAATGTAAACACACTATTCAGAAATTATTAAGAGAAATGATAAGCTGACAATGCCATATTTGAGTCAATGTTCAAAGTAAAAGCATAATTTCACTTACTGCTCTATACTGTAGTAATGTGAGACAGACCATGTGTCCTGGTTTCTCCTGGGATGGAGTTAGTTTTCTTAGTAGCTGGTATAGTGTTACATCTTCAGATTAGTACCAGAACAATGTTGAGAGTACATTGCATGTTTTCAGTTGTTGCTAACTAATGTTTATACTAAGTCAAGGGCTTTTCAGCTTCTCACGCTGAGGACAGTGAGAAGGCTGGAAGGGCACAAGGAGTTGGGAGGGGACACAGCCTAGACAGCTGACCCCAACTGATCCAAGGGCTCTTCCACAACATACGGCATCATGCTTACTATATACTCTGGAGGGAAAGCTGGCTGGAAGCTGCTGCTTGGGAACTGGCTGGATATTGGTCACTGAGTGGTGAGCAGTTGCACTGTCCATTGCTTGTTTTGTTTATTCTAAATCTTTTAGTATGAGTGTTAGTAGTATTATTATCCTTCTTTACAGACTCATTAACTCTCTTTTTCTCAAACTACAGATTTTTTCCGTTTTACTGTTCTTATTTTCTCCCCCATTCTGGTGGGTGGGAGTGAGCAAGCAGCTCTATGGAGTTTAGGAACTGGTAGGGCTCAAATCACAACACCATATTTCTTCAGTAATGTAAGGTGTGCATTTCCTTAGGAGCTAAGTAAGGGAACTTGAAAAGATTTACGGATATTTACCCATCTACTGATACAAATTTTTCAAACAAGTTTATTTTGCAGTCTTCAGCTGTATTATGTGGTTCTCTGCCACATATAAATATGCAGCCATCAGACCTTCTACATTTAAATCTGCAACACTCTCTTTGAAGACAAAGTGAATTTAAATTGCATGATCTATAGGGCATTCAGTCTTCGGTAATGACAATAACAGTGAGGTCTAAAATGTACTTGCTGCTGTATTATAGGCTATCTTGATAGCTGCACCACGTTAGATGAGAATGTCACCTGTAGCAGCAAATGCAGCACACCTTGAACAACTGTAAGTTAGCACAGTCATGCCAGATGAATTTGCTGACCCCATAGCCAGGTTGTTGGTATTACTTAGCTATTTGTTCACAAGTTCCTAGACTATGTGCTGCCATTGTGAAAAGTCCTCACAGCAGGCTTATACCTTAAGGAGAAACACTTGCTGGCATTTGAACAGTAGTCACCATCTGTTGGGTTTTTTTCATTACTGGCAGAGGCACAGGTAAGATGTCCTCTTCCATTCCACCATTGTATTTGGGGCTATCTAACAATATCAACTCACATCTGAACCTATTTTTTCTCAAGCACCTTTACCCTGCCCTGGAGCAGGAAAGGAGCATAAATGACTGTCAGCATAGAGGCAGGGTTCCTTACCAGAAAGAAAGCAGTATCTCACTTGGGAAGAATCAGGAGTGGCTATTCTAGTGAAAGTGTTAAGTATCATTTCTCCAAGTCTTATCTGTACATGTAACACACCAAAAGTTCAATAAAAGGAAACTTTTGTGATCAAGTAATCAAAGTTTTCTCTACTTCCATAGCCAGCTATTACTGATGTTATCATCTGTGCTGACAGTGTAGTGTCTCCCTCAATCTGGGAATTATTCTGTCTTGAACTAGCCAGTGGTGATGATTCTTATTACTTTTCTTGTTCTTTTTATTAACCAGCCTTCTAGGAAATTACATTGACAGCTGAAGATGGGGTATATACATTAGTTAACATACAGCCTTCTTTATTTACAAAGCTTTCCTCAATTCTGCAATTTTCCTCAGATGCTAGGTGGTTATGTATTCAGTGAATAATTCCTGCCTTTTCCATTCCTCCAAGGAAATCACATAATGTAAGCACATCAAAGCTGTTGTCGATAAGGAATTAGCAAGGGATCACCCTGTGGAGGGTCTCTCAGTCTATGAATACTACTAATAAGGTAATAAGTATGAGAGTTTCCTCAATATGTAATTACTTACTCTTCATCTCAGCAGGTTTTTCTTTACCTAATCATCAGCAAAATAACCCATGTAAATCACAGAATAGTCTAGTTGTTTGATCAGTCCCTTTCTTTGTGTTAGCCCTTTGATATTTAACCTCCCATTTCAGCCAGCCTTACAAGGATGTTTTCCAGAGAAACAGTATGTCTCATTGGATGCTATATTAATCATTTGCAGAGAAGGTGCATGTTGCTAGGCTGGCAGTAAGTATATGCATGTGAAAGCAGGGCCAGTCATGAGTCACAATGAGTTTCTTCTGCAACAGACCAAGGGCCCTTCATCTTTATTGACCTAGGGAGCAGGTCAGATATGATGGCTGCTGTAACAAAGACATTTTTTCAATGCAAAAATGCCTTTGCAGTCACACCACCTAATCAGTCTGAAAAATCTCAATTTTATTTGTCCTTAAAATACTTCAAGATAACAGCACAATATTACTGATATGCTAAAGGAAAGGCTAATACTCAATCTTTTCCAAGCCATGACAGACATGCAAATTAAATCTTACTGGAGATTGTAAGCCTTTTGGCAAACTCTAAGTAACTTTTCACCTACTAACTAAAGCAACAGCTAGTTCCAGAAGAAAGTAACTTCACCAGATAAATCACTTTGTCTCTGTTACAAAAAAAAACCAAAAAACAACTGAACAAAAGCCCAAGGAAACCCCCAAACAACTATAAAAAGTTGCTGTGGTAAGCAATGGGCTTATAGCGTCTCTTTTTACTCTGCAAGCATTTCTTTTTTCACCTGGCTTGTGAGAGAGCAAGCAAAGCACATACTACCTATAGCACATGTCCCTGTTATTTTCTACAATCATGCACATGACAGTGAATTTAAAAAAAGTGGATGCTGAAAAGTAGTAACTTAGGATCAACTTGGATTTAGGTAAGGGATAAAAGCTTTCATGTGAACCACTACAAAAGTAGGAAAATACTTGCACCACTTTCCTATCCTAGGGTACTTTCTCCAGCCTTACCTGAAGAATAAAACTTCTAAGGTCACTGTAACAAAAAATTAATACCCTGACACTTTAGTATGTGTTACATTGGAGGACAAAACTTTGTACTTCAAAAAATTAAAATTTTATTTTATATGACAATTTCAAGAGAAGAAAAATCTAAGATAATTAATGAACTTTTCAACAACACAATAAACTCATACCCACAGAGATACATGACACTGTAAAACTGCTCAGAGATTAGGGTTTGTAAGTTGTGTGGCAAATATTATAGGGATCTTGGTTTCTATCCCGTTTCATGGGATGAAAAGGAGCGTTTAACTGCTTGGCTCCTGCTGTTTTTGAATGAAAATCCAATGCTTCATTAATATTTATCCCTTTTTCTTCTAACCCTACTATACATGCTCTCTTTTGGGAGCTTCAGGAAAACCAGCAATTATCACATCAAAGGTCATCAGTCCACCAGGGAAACTTCAATCCTTAACTGGTGGAGAATTGCTGCAGCTTTTGCAAACATCTCAGATCAGGCGAGCAAGTGTTTTCCCTCCTCCCTTCCCTCCTGTGACTCTTGTTGGTTTTATTTAATCAGCTTAGAAGACCTCCTTAGTTTTCCTGTGATGCCATACACTATCCTAGACATCAAAAAGATTTTTATACTGCCGTTATATTTATACAGAGGGAATAAAAGAATAACAATGATGATTTAATCGTGATGCATAAGAGGTCCAGTCTGACACAGTCTGAAAGACTCTGCTTAGATTTTACAAAATATACTTTGTTAAGGTCTGTTCTGAAATAATTTACAACACTTTTTCTTACTTCAATAGCAACTGTAGCATTAAAAAAAGAACACGGTCCATCCAGATGAAAATAACGGAAATGTTCAATGTACTGCACAGCAGAAATCAGAAGAACCATTGAGAAATGAAGATTCTACTTCTGCCAGCATCAAGTGTTATGTAAAAATGATGTCAGTCAAATACCCAAGATAAATCAAGAAACTATTTTCAAAATAACATTTTTTAAAAAATAATGAATTCGGTGTTCATGTTACTTATCTTTTGGCTACCTAGCCTCTAAGATTGTGCATTTTGAAGGTATTTTTGGCAATTCTAGGTACTAAAATGTGTTTATTTCTTTCTTCTAAATGAGACATAAGTTTTCCTAGAATCATACGATGTCAAAACATGAGATGTCTGATAAAAGAGAATAAGCTGGCAGTGCTAAAAATGTGCTTTCCTCAGGACTGAGGAAGACAGATCTGATGACACACAATGGGAGGGGCATCACATTAATCTGTTTTCAACCTCACTGGAGAATAGATGACCAAACATCATTAATTCTGTGTATTACGTTTTTGATTCTCGTATGTTTGCACAATTAATTGATTTAGGTATGTAGGAGTCTTGATGTTCATCGAAACATGACTTCACTGTCATGTAGCCTGCTAGCTTGGGCAACTTACCTCTACTAAAACAAAGTATCATTCAGTGCTTAAAAAAACAGTAAAAATAAATTCAAAAACATCAATCAACAAAACTGTCAGGGAATACTGCTCCAGTTTGTTTGAAGTATCATTTCTTTCTGACTACTGTTTCTACCTCTAATTCTTTGTACAAATCCTGTAGTCAAGTCTCTTTAAGTCTTTTCTACTTTATATGTGAAGTTGTGCAGGGAATTTGCTTTCAAGATATTGTCAAGCAAATCTGAATAATTTTATCCAATTTACTTTTGAATGTAATTAGTTAGTTGGTTTTAGTTAAAAAATTAAGCCATGCTCCTCAGTGCCTCCCTTAATGACAGAGAATCAGAGGGGACATTCCCATATACCAAGCCAAACCAGCTGTATGTTTCTGAAGCATGGTTTTCACTTTGATAGAATTAAAAGGTTTTAATTCCATGTTTCTTTACTTTACAATAAAAGCTAATCTCACATCTAAGACAGTGGGAAGCCACATAAGAAGCCACAGAACCATATGAGTCTGAAATTTCAGCCCCTCTCTGCTCTGCAGCCATCTTATCAAGATGTGACCTGATAGGTACCTCCTGCATTGAGAGAGTTCCCTCCTCATGAAACTGTTTTGGTGAGGATCCTGTCCTTGTACCCATTTTGAAAATGGCAAACAGGCAGAAGAATTGTTTCTTCTCCCAGACAAAAGAAAGCGGCTGTCTTACTGTGTGCTGGCAAGGCTGGGAATAATGGTATTGCTACTAGAGCTTTACATCACATAATTGCCTTAAGTTCCTTGGATGCCTTGCTAATGCAGGGCCTCTTCTACAATTAATGTACTTAAGGTGAATATAGTAATGTGTTTTTACTGCACCTAGCCCTTGGGCATTTAAGGGTTAAGTGTGGCACAAGGTAAACTCAAGAATTAGAAGAAGCATTTTTTTTGTATATAAAATGGCCTTTGTTAAAAAGTGACATGAAACCAATAAAAATTTGCTTTGCTCAAATACCTAAAGTGACTAAACATTTGAACTTGACATCAGAACATGAATATTTTCACAGCAAAATATAGTGAGCTGAGGAATTTTGCCTATGGCTATGGCATGAATAAACTAAATCATCCCATAAAAAAAGACTCATTTCTTCAATCTTCTACTGACCATGTAAAATAAAGGACTTGATATAGTATAGCAAGCAAGCTTTCATTTAAGCAGTGAAATTTTATTGTTTTATGATTAGTACATTTGGCCACACTGGTATTATCAGCCTCTTAATTCCTAGTTACTGCTCTGTTTTTAGCTCTGTTAACTTTGGTACAATTCAGATAGATTTGACAGAGTAGAAAGAAGCTGCAGAAGCAGCTGAAAGAGTTTCACTCCAGTGGACTGAAAGTTCACTCAGGCGAGCTGAAAGAAGCTTTCCAGGTAGGAGACCATTGGATAGAGACAAAGGACACACCAAGGGTCTGCAAGCGAACGCTAAACATGCTGAACTGCCCTTAAGTTAGGTCCTAAAAGTTGAAAATGACAGTTGAAACCACAAAGGCTTTTTAAAAAAGTTTCTGTTATTAAAACAGCGACACTATTCCTCTTGGATAAAAATCCACTATGGATGTAAAAACCCTTGTCCTATCAAAGCTCAGCTGCAGCACTATATCATGTGTAGCTATGAGCTGTTAGAAACTAACTGAGGCTCTGAAGCTGCTGCAGAACTTTCAACTCCAGGAGAGTTACAGGACAGAAAGGATGTGCTAACAAAAGCTGCTCTAGATGCTCTGATAAGCACTGAATTTCATCTACAAAGAAATGGTTCTGAGCATTGTACCCAACAGATTATCTGTTTTCCAGAATTACAGTTCTGCAACAGGGATGGTTTGAAGATAGATGAGTTTGCCAGTTACATACATACACTTAAAACTTCTGAAGCTTTAGGGAAAGATGTGTTTTCATGAAAGAGGTTTTCTATTTCCAACAGGCTGAGGAAATTCAATTGAAGAATACAGTATCTGGGTTACATCACTGTAAGGGCAAATGGACCAAGTATATTGGGTTTTGCATTTTAATCAAGTTATAGTGTGTCTATACACTACCACAATCACAGTGAAATAAGCTTTATGTGAAATAGAGTATTTTTACTTGTTGGCTCCAGGTACTGCATAATACAAGACTGCTGCTTGTCTGTACACAAGGCTGTGCCTTACTGGTGATTAATTAGCTTAACTTATGCTCTCATCAAATTCATTACTTTCCTAAGTAATTTCTTAAATGACTTAGCTCATGTAGGCAAACTTAGGCAATTATTGACATAGTTCAAATTATTAAACACTCGAAGCAGAAAGGCTCAAAGAAACACAATCAAACCGAAGTCTTACCAAATGTGAAGTTTTCTCTGAGGTCACAGGGAACAGATTTTTCTGGCTCCACAGAGCTTTCAGAATCTGTTCCACATGGCGTGTCTTTGGTCCTTGTTTTGATAAGGGAAGATTGAGGGACTTGCCCAGGCAATTAGCAAGGCATGGTTGGAACTACCTGTATTTATGGCAGTTCCCAATGCATTTAACAGACAATACTGACAGTAATTCCCTTCTCAGCTTAAGAAGTGCCTTAATTCTGCCCCTGCTTATATTAAATGCTAGGAAGTTGAATCAAAATCTTGACTACAGTTAAGATCTAGAAATACTTTCTGTATGTGATTGTTACCATCTGGGTCAACAGCTTTGTACTTTGTCAAGTATCAGTCACAAGTGGACCAGACTGTACTCCAGAGAAAAACAGGACCATCCCAATAGAACTCTTATTCACCTTTCAAATTGTGAGGTTCAATTAATTAATACTTTTAGAAAGTTCTTGATGATAAGTTGTTATAGAAATCAAAAATATTTGCAGCCCATAGAAACATTTTCTTCAGCACAATTAAGATATTGTTACATTTTCTCTAGTTGTTTCTCAGCCTTGTCCATGTATCTTAGTTTTTCATTGTCTAACAGAACGTTTAAGGTTTCTGGTGTCATTTATACACATGCTGACGCTATCGTTTTAGAACCTCTGCTACTTGAAATAGGACCTTTGAAGGGAGAAGTAAAAATATAGAAATTAGCATAAAGTCAAAAAGAATCTAACTGAATGATCCAAAAGTTTATTGTTCAGAATTCTCTGCTCTTGACAAAATCAAGGGTCTCTAGGAATAACTTTATTGGAAGTGTCAGCCTAAGCTTGATGCAATGAAGTCCCCTGATGTGAAGCACATTTTAAAGATGAATAGATATCTTTAAAATTAATTACTTGTTGACAACCTAACAACATTTATCCTACTAAAACTAAATAAGCACTAAAGCCCCCTCAATCTGTAGCTATCTAGAATTGACTTTTCTGATTGAACACAAGTCCATGCAACTCCTTCTGTCACTTCAAAAAAGACATGTTAGTTGAAATTAAAAAATCAAAATAAAACAAAAGAATTTAAAATATTTAAAAATATATTTTTGAAACAGGACAAAACTGTCTGGAATCTTGTAGCACTGTGCCTCCTCTAATAAATCACAAACTCCTCTTCTGGGAAAATGGACCAAGGTTCAGAAGCAATTGCTTCAGTCCCTCCACCCTTTGTCACCTATCAGAGGGATTGCCACCAAAGCCAGATCCATTATGGGTTTGGCAGAGCAGCATTGAGCCAAAATTAATAAACTCCATGTGGATATAGGTCAACACAACCAGTCTCTGTGTTTTCCAGGGAGCTGGCTTACTATGGAGCCAGAGAAGATTTACATGGGTTTATTATCTCCCATTCTATGTAACTCAAAAGCAGCTGTACTGATTGTAGAGTTGAGATGCTCCTGGAAGGATTACAGAGACATTCATGCAGCTCTCTGGTTCAGTTGGTATCTGCAGCATGAATAATCTGAAACATAGGAACAATTACGTGCTGACTGTATCCTGCTTCTGAATGGGGGCACAACCAACACACCTAAGTGACGCAGTGTTGAGACAGAAAAATTTAAGAGCTTTGAGCTGAAAAGAAATTCAAACCCTTCTTTATTTCCAGGCTATCAGCAACTTGTTTTGCACAGAAAAACAAGATTGAATCTTGTTATTTAAGGAAAGGTCGGAAAGTCAGATTCACCTTCATACATCAGATCAAGCATGAAAATCTATGAATAACTTCAGGTCTGTTTTGACCTCTTGTCAGTGCTCCATAGGTCTTGGGCTGAACCTTTCTCGTGGTATGAACACGGCCCTGGGGCCTCCATCATACTTAGTACTAAACAACTTTTGAGTGTTCTTACTTTATGGTACTAATCAATATCTAGAATTGTTCAAACTCTACAGGACTAGCTCTCTAACTTTTGGTTTTAATATTTTCATTGAAAATGACTACGTGTGATTGACTTATATAATGGTTAATGGGAGTTAGCATTATTAAATGCTTACTGACCACTCTGAACATCTTAAATATGAAAAAAGTAATCTAGAGTTACTTGCCTCACAAATACTGCATATATATCCCTCCTGTGATAGATAAATAAAAGTAAGTTAACCATACACTGGATTTTAATTACACCTGATGGCTATATAACAGAATAGGAACTTATTCATGTTAAAAATCACAACAGTTTTAATTCAATCACTTCAGACATACATCTGCATCTACTTAAATGATTTCATGGGATAAGATTCACCTCTGCACCTCAAACATCAAGATTTAATTCTCAAAACATTGGTAGGTGTTTAAGCTCTTACAACAGTCAGAGGACAATCTAGCCCATACAGTTAGGGGAACCTGGAAATTATTTCACTGTCCAGGTGCAGCTCTCCAAGTTCCACTGGCTGTATTGACTCTGATGCTATTGCCTATAATGGGAGTCCAGATGTTCACATCCTAGCACCTATGTCTAGGTGTCTTCATCCAACCCAGTAGATGAGGTAATTGGTGTAATTTTTTATGCTATTGCCTTACTCTTTTTTATGGAAAAGATATTGAAAAGCACAATTTGAAAGTTTTAGGATATAATCAACCTACAGTACATATGCGAACGTAAATCTCCCTGGTGATGCTCCTTCAAGTTGTATGCAAAGGTACAATTATTGTACAAGGGCAAAAGTGACAGAAGAAGAGGAAGAAGATTAAATAGTCACACTGGGGACAATTTAATAAATTCTCATGATTTCCCAGCTTGTGTCTGGGGAAGCAGCTATAAAATAAGGCAAGAAGTTACACCTATGTCTTCATCTACATCTACTTACAGGTGCACACACACATACATGCTTTGTGCTCCTTTCTTATGCATGCATTTAAAACTTAGTACACTTATTTTCTCATAAGGTGAGAGAAAATGCTTTGCAAGCAAAAATTGTAACCCTGAATTTTGTCAATACAAGCAAATAAAATGCTGCTGCCTTTGGAAGAGTCACACTGACATAAGACTACACTTGCTGTACTAAAAATATTTATTTACTGCTTTTCCTTATGCTTTGGGGAAGCTGTGCCTGAATACCCAATGCTACTATAGGGAGATCATGGCCAGCTTTGTCCTCTAATATTTTTTTACTTCCTCCTGAGGCCTATATACTTGCTGGTGGTCTGTTCCCCTTTCTCTGCTCAGCTGTGCTAAGCAGGCTCAGGGAGATGTCCAGATCCCAAATTTTACCATGAAAAGCTTGAGGGCAAGCTATATGGCATTTTCAGGTTGTATTTAGTCTCATCTTTTTGCTACTTATATTTCTTTTTGCCACTTATATTTCTTTTTTGCCAGTTTTATACCTTCTGGAACTTTCTACAGAGATAAAAATGCAACTAGGAAGAGAATGAAAAGGAAAAGACTCAGAGAAGTTTTTAAAGTTATGGAAACTTTGTTAAGAAAAAATGTAACTAAAGGAAAGAGAGAAAGGAGGCAGTGAAACAAATGGCACAGATGTGAGAAAGGCATGTCCATGTACAAGTCTGTGCTGATTAAGCTAATCAGGTTCAGTTAAATCTTGGCATAGGCACTTCTAGGAACTGTGACACATATACAAACAAATTAACAATCTCTGTCAGTACTTGGGTCACTATGGCATGAACCAATGTGCTTTTCAGCAAGTACGCAACAAATCACAGGAGTGCCCTTTCAGAGAAACTTAGGGGCCTAACTTCACAAGAGCAATTAAAATAATCCATACCTATCACTTGCACAACTTAAGATACCTCAAGTTCTTTGGAGACCTAATACTGGACTTCTGGGTCTGCTCAGTTGTCACTCTTTCTGTGTTGCACTAATTGTTTGAGATCCTGCCTTTTAGCTAAAGCTGATTGGGAGATGCAAAACAAGCATAATTCTCCAAAGGACTCCAAATTGTGAGGCCCACGTTGTTCGTGGAAAACTCATGGGATGCTGGGGATCCATCAGAAACTGTAAATTTCAATTTCAAGGGTTCCTCTTCATGATGACAACCCAGGAGTCAGGACTGGAGTCAGTCCACTTCCTCAGTCACCAGGCAATGGGTGAAAAGTTGGTCCAGGCAAGACCCATATGCAGAGGAGCAGGAGGGGGGTGGGGGGGGGTGGTGTTTGCTTCATTCTGCAGGTTAGATCACTTGATGTGGTGATGGGCTGCTGGCATTCTTGAGATATTTCTGCTTCTTATCAAACAGAAAATTTTGGGATAATGTAGAAAGAGCCTAAGAGCAAGCACTGAGACTGAGGACATGACTTCAGGCTCCAAGCACCTGTTTCTCAGAGAAGACTGATTGTATCTGTGTTTGTGCAAGAGACAGCTATCTGGGGGATTCATCCCCTTGTCATCCACTATAAGCTGTTATCATTTGCCCTTGCTCAGATCTCATGCTGGGAGGAAGAAAACCGACCCCACAGATTGTAGGTGTCAGATAATACTTAGAAAATTCTGTTCCCAGAGCATTCTAACCTAAACTCCCTTTGGTGCCATTTGCCTTAGAGAACAAAACTTTTCTCAAAGCATTCTTCACCACTCCAATGCACAGGAGAAGTCACGTGTACTCTGTGACTGCTTGGGAAGTTTCAGGCTCCCATCTGAGTGGCTTAATGTATTTTCTGATTACCTGTTAGAGATGACTCACAACATTGTGTAAATCTTGGTATCGTTACACGACTTATTTTGTCAATCAACAACCCAGGAAGGAGCCAGGAAAGCAGCACTTCAGCTCTGCTCCTGAGTTTCAGCCATTTGATCAGGCTTCCTTCTTTAAGACTGGTGCTTGCAAAGTTTCACAAAAGCTGTTGTTTTTTATGACCGTAATTGTAGGTCTAGTTTGACCTATCATACCTAAACATATTTAAAAAAAAAAAGCTCTTAGGGCTAAATATATAAATGATGCTTTCTTTTTCTGATCAAGAAGAAATTTTCCACCTATGTAAAAATTGTTTTCTATTTAGCTAAGGGTATAAACATTCCTTTGGGAGGTCTAAACTAAATGAAGCTATAGTTTTCAGAGCTGGAGGTTTAATAATTTCCTCAGCTGTATGCTCAAAGGCACAGGGCCCTCTTGGGCAGGGGCTACAGTTTGCCAAATTCATTGAATGAAAGTTAAGAAGATCCTGATCCACTCAAACACAGAAAAAACTTGTCATTACTTGCGCTGTCAATACCTGAAAACATGTGACCTTTGCTGCTGGCAAAGTAACATCTTATAGCCCAGAGGTACATCAAATGAGCTTAACACAGAGTCAGTTTGACACTAACATTAATCTAGGGCTTGTGGACTTAGGAAAATCACAAATTTTCTTTTATAGCTTGGAGCAGATCAAACATCTCCCTTCACAGTTTTGAGTTTTTTTCTGCAGTTTTAACAGCATATATTATTCTACTGCTCATTAACCCCTTGTTTAGTTTGCCAGCATCCATAAAATTACACATCACTTAAATGGCTGCATTTCAATGATGGGTGAAAACCATCTTGATCCTTCTTGTTTTCTTCATATAGTGAAGTAACAGTGCAACATGAAAATGTTTTACTTTATTTATACTTACAGAATGGACCTGTCTACAAAAAGAAAGAAAAAAACCCAGACAGTGAAACATTAGATCCAGAAATCTCTTACGTTATTTTTAGACTAAAATGCACCTATTTCAAGTTTGCATTTTAAAACTGATCTATAGAACTACTTTGCTGCTATTCAATATACTGATCAAGAATGCACATAAACTATTATCCTACACTGAAAATTCAATTTGCAAAGTGATGCTTTCTTAATCAGCAATATTTGCTTAGTGAATAGCAAATTTAGAACTAATGCAAGAGCAAAACCAAAAGAGAAGTCCTCCAAAGATAGATGTCTTGTTTAGGTATTATAATGGTGTTAATCTAATGAGTAACTTCATACAGGATTCTAAAGTTTGGAGGCAGAAGAATTTTTCTAAAGAAATCTGTCTAATGTAGCCTATCTACCTTTAGCAACAGTGATTTCTAAGATAGAAGTTATGTTTGTAAACTTGCTTGCAGAAGCTGTGTAGCTTTAACAAGGTCGCTGTAACCACCCTGAATCATGAAAGACATGGAACCTTTATGATACTGGTCGTATGACAGAGTTGCACATTAATGAATATCACCACAAATTTTTCAGAAGTCAGTGGAACAGTAAAGCTGTTCCACCTTTGATATGCTCCTGGACTGAGACAGATCCACTCAGCTCTCTCTTACCACCATTTTTTCTACCTATAAGAATTGTTGTATTGCCTATTCTAGTTCAAATCCTTTAATAGTTAGATCTTTGTTAATGCTGTATTTCAGCATCATGCTTCACCTTAACCTCTCTTTATTTTAATCCCAGCCTACGTTGAGTGTGTGATACAATATTAAATATTCACCTTGGAAGAAAAGTCTCAACAGAAACTTTTCTCAACAGACCCAGCCGAAAATAGCCATGCACCAGAGAATCAGACCATGCATTCTGAAGTTGGTACAATAGCAGTTGGTACTAGATAGAAGGAAAAATAAAAATCACCACTTCTACCGCAAAATATTCTTAAAACACGTATCTTTTTTTATCTGGTTAAAAATTCATCATGGTCCTGATGAGTAGTTTGAGGCATAAAATACATCCACTATGTTCTAAACATGACAGAATATAATCCTTCTGGAATTTTAAGTGTAACCTAGGCATTAGGCTGTGCAAACAGGGGGTATTTATGAATTTATCTAAATCACAACTGAAATTCCAAGACTATGTTTTCATAGAAAAACTATTTTCTTTTGTTGTCTTATGACATTCTGGATTATTTCAATAGTTATGCAGAGTTTTAAATATTCAGGAACACACAATGTACATGATAGTTTAATTTGGTACCATTTAAACTACAAAGTGGGGAAGGCCTGCTATCTAAAAGAAAACGTTAATGTGTATATAAGAATCTAAAAACGCTGCTAAAGAATGTTTTCATTTCAGTTACAATTACTGTGTCATCATATCTTTATTTGCTTTCAATTTGTTGCATGGTTGAACATTGTCACTCAGTCATGTCTCTGGGTATTTATAAATATAAATTTAGTGGCTATAAAGACTTGCTTTGTTAATCAGTGCTTATATTTGATTGCCTTAGTCATCTTAACTTACATCTCACAGGATTTCAGAATCCCATAGAATCTCTGATCACTGAGGGGTCTGAGAATGCCTTCAGTGGGAACTGCCATGGCCTGCAGCTTCCAGGATCAGTTCCTGGAGATAAATATGCTCCCTGTGTGATATGTGGCTGTTGAGCCATGAAGCCTGGGATTTCTCTGTGGCATTTATGAGCATCCCACTACTGCATTACCCAAGCACTTCACAATCTTAAGTGTATCTGTCCTATGAGGTGAAGCAATGTTTTCCCCATGGCATTGGCTGTAGCACTGTCACACAGGAAGTCTTTCCCAGAGCAAGAAGGTGGGACCAGAGTCCTCTAAATACCAGCTTATCCAACTATCAAGGGCACCAGTTTTCTCACTGCAGTGTAGCACCAAAGAAGCTGAGAAGGGGATGATATCTTACTTAGTCTCATACACACACCTCTCTCTCCTCTGTACACACTCCTATATATTAGGAACCACAAAACTGGCTGGAAACCAATGAATTTTTCTTCCACATGAGGAATAAAATGTGAAACATGGTTGAATTCTTCCCCAGAAGTAATCTGTTCTTTAGGTGAGAGCCTACACTTCACTTGTACCTGATCTAATCTACTGTTACTGACTTCTGAAAAGACACAAACCTACTCCTACTACATGTGACACAGACAATATGCCATTTTCTTCTTCCTTCTGGGAACAGGTTGAGGAGGCAGTAGGGAAAATGATTACAACTTGAGGCAACAATAACAAATGTTGTCTTATATCTGTAAAACTGCAAGACAACAATAAATGTTGGAAAGTTTTACCATTAGTGTTTCTTGGCCCTGAGTCAGTAAGCTGCTTCATTCTATGTCAATAGCACATATACTTATATAAACACATGTCCAAATACTTTTCTCACTGCAAGTAGATTTAAGCAGTTGCAGATATATAATTTTTTTCTGGATGTCCAAAAAAGTCCTCTGTGAATAAATGTCAGTCTTCCCCATATACTTCACTCAAAAAGCATTTTAATATATATTGCTTTATTTCACCACTACTGTGACATTAGGCAGTTCTCGCTGTTTGCATGGTTTTGCTTTAACAGTTTTCTTCTGTCATTTTGGTCTTAATATGTAAAGCCACAAAAGAGTTTCCTTTCTGGTATTCTTTTCTTTCTTTCCCAGACTATATCAAGTGATCTAGTTCCCACGTGAACCTCATGAAAATCAGCAAGGCCAAGTGTAAGGTCCTGCATGTGGATCAAGCACAAATATGGACTGGACAGAGAAAAGATTGAGAGCGGCCCTGAGGTAAAGACTTGGTGTGTTGGTTGACAAGAAGTTCAGCACAACCCAGCAATGCGCACTTAGAGCCCACTCTACACTGGGCTGCATCAAAAAGAGAGTGGCCAGCATGTTGAGGGAGGTGATTTCACCCCTCTACTCCCCTCCTGTGAGACTCCATTTGGAGTGCTGCATCCAGCTCTTGGTGTTCTCAGCGCGAGAAGGACATGGAACTGTTGAAGCACATCCACAGGATGGCCATTAAGATGACGGGAGGGGTGGAGCGCCTCTCCTCTGAAGACAGGCTGAGACACTTGCTCCAGGGAGACCTTAGGGCAGCCTTTCAGTACTGAAGAGCAGGAGGGCGACATTTTACAAGGACATATAGGGATAGGACAAGGGGGAATGGCTTTAAAAGGCAAAAGGACCAATTTAGATTAGATATTAGGAAGAAATTCTCCTCCATGAGGGTGGTGAGGTACTGGAACAGGTCACCCAGAGAAGCTGTGGATGCCCTATCTCTGGAAGCATTCATGCCAGCTTGGATGGGGCACTGAGGAACCTGCTCTAGTGGAAAGTGCCCCTGCCCAGGGTGGGGATTTGGATCTAGATGATCTTTGAGGTATCTTCCAACCCAAACCATTCTATGACTATGATTCTCTAGTAATTAAAATCCAAATTATTTTGTAGGGCTACTTTGCATTTTTCTTTGCAAGAAAAACACTGAGATACTTCTGGATCAAGTTATGGCAGTAAAACTGTATGGCTGAAAAAAATCATGGTTCTTCTTAAATGTTCATCTGATGGAAAATATTTGGGACGGGGTAGAGGAAATAATGACACAAAATCCACTTTAAAACATTTCTTACCTGAAATATTAGAAGTATTTTTATCAGACTATGCATACCTTATTTTGGTGCCCTTGCATGGATATATTTCTCGAGTAAGTAATGACTGATACTTGACAGGAAGGAAGTGACTTGGCTCTTACAGGAATAAAAACACCACCTAAATGTAGGAAAAGGTTCATAAATACTTCCAGAGACTACCAATTTGACAGGTTGACCTTGAAATCCTAAGAGTAAACTTAGAAAAAAGTTCCTGCCTTCATTTTGGTGCAGATTGGAAAGGAAGCCATTTGGATCTCTCTTACTCTTGCCCGTGTCTCTGTTCCCGAGCACACTGAGCACACTGCCCACCAAACTGCTGACCGCCTGTTCCTCATTAAGGCATGCGGCGCAGAGAAACACGCCAGTAAGAAACCCAATGAAGCAACATAATCAGCAGCTGAGAGCCCCTTCCCACTAAATAGCAGGAGGAAGCGAAGGAGAAAAACCTCATCCTTTTTCTTTGCATCTCTACTGGTGTGAACTAATTTAATAGGGATGAGCAGCCACAAAGGCAAACAAGTTAAGTGACATGTGGTAGGTTACAGATATACTAAAAATGAAGCCAAGAATCTTCATTTTCACAGTTTCTAAAGGGAAAACTCCAAGATCACAGACCTTCTACTGTATTTACAATCTGTAAAAAAACTTCCCCTATATCTTAATCAACAGTGTATATAGAGAAACATGGGAAAGGCTTATGTGTGAGAGTGTGATGGGAAAGAAAACCAAATGGAAAAGCTTCTTGTTTACCAGGTCAGATCAGAAATGTGATGTAGGCAAGAAAGTCATAAAATGGAGAGGAAAGGAAGGGGAAAATATGTGTATTTTTCTAATGTCTCATTTTATCAGCTATAAGTATTGTAGTTAGAAATCATTTACCCTCATGTACTTAGGGGGAACTCCCCCTTAATCTTTCAGTTAATAATCCCCTTCTGCATAATCCACTTTTTCTAACTGAGAAGCGACAACATGAGAAGAAAAAGAATCAGTTTTCTTGCAGAAGTGGAATATGCTACTCAGATAACTAAGGTCGCTGATGGTAGAGATCACACGGGGGGTATGCAGAAGTGACTAGCTTCTTGTCATGCTTCTTGGCAGATAATCTTTCTGTGGGTGCATGTCTCAACTTGTATAGGCATGCAATACAGAGATGCACCTCTGTGTTAGAGGGCTTTTCCTAAAGAACCTCCCTGCTTTTGATAGGTATTTCCTTGTGACCTTTTAGCAGGAGAGAAAGAAAAAGTCCCTAGATAAGGAGATGAAGACACTTGACAAGATTCTGGCTACAGAAAAGCTGATTACAGATTCAGCACACCTTATCTGCATCGTGTGTAGACAAATAATAACAACAAAGTATCACAACACAGAAAAAGGAACCTTAGGAGAAGACTGTAGCTCTGCTGTACTCCTGCACGCAGGACTCTCAGGAATACCTTGCTAATGGGCCCTCAGTGCACAAACAGTAAAATGAAGGGTGATGCAGTGAACTGCAAGAAAATGTTACATGCTCTAACGCTCTCTGTGTCTGTTCCCCAGCTTCCCAGCCTCTCTTAGCAAACTACTGACTGTTGGGATTTTTCTGAATTATCCTGTGAGACCCATCTGACCATCCACCCAGGTTTCTCTTGGAGACATGGCTGGTCAACCCCATACTCTTGACCTCAGGTTAGACTCACTGTCTTGAGTCCTGTAACATACGAGCCTCTCCAGCTCCCATTTCAAGAGCATGCTCATTTCAGATGGACTGAAATGGGTTTTTCAAGCTCTTTCACCCCCCCCAAATAAACTGGGAACCCTATATGTGTATTTGGAACAGGGACTTGGATACATGTGTGGGCAGTAATGAAACTACATTTCTAAAGACTCTGACCCCCAGGGTTCAGTTGAATTCAACTTAACTGAAGTTGGCTCCTGGAATGTCAGTGGATAATGTGCCAGGAAAGTCTTTGCACTGAGAGTGTCTTTAATAGATTATATACATAAGAGACATGATTTTTAAGCTTCAGGTCAAAAAATTGTCTTTGCATTCTTCTTGGAATCTTCCAACTATTTTATCCATGGTGCAAGTGATAACACTTTATTTCATGATAAATATTCTAAAGATATTCCTAATACTGACAAATATTAATTACATTTATGTACATTCACAGTTATAGGTTCACCGTATGAGACACTATGACCCTAAATCTTTAGAGAAAAGATATGTTTATAAACTTTTTTTGTAAAATCCCTCTAGAAGAGCAGATGATGTAGTCAATGAAGAGTGAACCGCAGAAGTTTCACATTAGATAAACAATGTTCAAGCTTTTAAAAAAATAAAAATTAACCTTTGGATCTGCAAAAATTGCTTGGAATTCTTCCAATATAACATCCCACTTAAGGTTATTTGGGCTTCCTGCCTTTGGTAGTCTGGGAAAATGACCAAAATGATCACTTGTCATTTCATTGAGTAAGACTGAAAGGTATGGTAAACAATAATCTGATCCATTCTCTTCATCAAAATCAAGAACACGCATCTAAATCATATTATTTCATAACTTCCACTTCTGTGGAAATCTGTGGCATGCATTTTCTTGGCCTTAGTCTGGTTAACCTCTTCAAGAGCAACCTAGGAAAATTATAGATAAACCTACAGATAAATATAGTAAAAATTTAGATAAAGCTGGGAGAGAAAATTAGGATGGAAATTAAGTTAATTACTGGATCATTGGTATAGGACAGCCTGCATATTCTGATATGATGCATGCAAGAAAATAGTATCTGCTTTATATGGGACCATTTGCAGCTACACATCTGGAGGGAAAATAAAGAAGATTGAATAATCTTATGTTAATTCTAGTAATTATGAAACATTATCTGAAGATCTGGAAATTTAGATATTTTGTAATTAAAATAAACTATGAGCTAACATGTCAGAGAGTGACTGGTTCCAAGAAAATTCCATACAAAGGCTTGCATGTGAAATAAATTTGATATATACCAGCTGTCTTTCATTGCTAGCAATGTCTTAATTTTAAGTCCAAATTTACCTCGGCCACACATATACCTGCTATTAAATCACAGGCATTTGCAAATTGTTTAGCCAGAAATACTTTATGTAAATGAGGTGACAGAAAATAATATAGCTGAGGGAAAAAATGAATCTCAGAGCATTTCAAACTTCCTGCTCTGTGTTCTGTCATATGGCTTTATATTTTTATTTGTTAAGCTGAGATGTATGATTTGATACTCAGTCTACTGCTATAATTCCCACATCACAAGGTCACCACACAACTTGCTATGAGTTCCACCTAAAAGTCAGCCAGACCTTGAAAGCACATAACTATCACAGATATTTTGGAATTGCTTTGGCAGAGTCACATAAGACAGCTTGCATAATGCTTTTTCTTTACCATGAGCAGCTGCATACAATGAGATTAAGTTCAAGTTTTCATAATTGTCATGTTCACATAAACAAGGAAAAATTCCAAACCATTATTTTTGCTTAATGTATATCTTTCCCTGCAGGAAAACTGCACTTTTATCTTGACGTAGCTGAAGCCTATTAAATATTCCTTTTCGTAAACTCAAGACAGGCATACATTTTTTTCCACAGGATATTATTCAATAACCACAAACCATAGAATTCCTGGATGTCCTAAAAATTAGAAAGTTAATAGTAGTAAATCCTGGACTGAGAAGCTATCTGTATAATCATTTACTGGGTTACTAAAATGTGAAGGGTCCTTGGGTTAGTCTTGAGCCTTTAAAGTTTGGTAGAATAGAAACTCCAGAAGATTTACTACAGCTTAATTATTGACCTGACATAATACTTAAACTATGTAGCACAAACTGATGGCTTATTTGGTTTAAGTAATTACTGAATACACATATAACTTTTGTACCTTTGAAAATTTCCTGAAGTTAATGTGCCTTGGTTAATTTTCATAGCATTGGATAGAAGTCTGTATGTCTTGCTCAGTGAATTTATTCTGGGCAAAAGCTGCAAAAAGGAAAGAACACATTAAGACTTATAATTACTAGGAGTCACATAGTTGTAACATAAGCTCTGTTCATAGTGGGTTTAGAATTTGTTTGCAAAATTTAACTTATTAATTCCTATTTACTTTGCTGAATCACTCTGCAGAACCAAGTTTAGCCACATATAATTACTTTGCTTGCAAGTTAGCATGTTGCTATAGTTAAAATAATTGAAACTTAGAGCCTCAATGCACCCAGATTCTAATGAATAGTTCAAATATCTAGATGTCCATCACTAAGTTCTAGAACTTGTCAGGATATTTTCTGAGAATATGTGTAATATTTTAATTGAAATTTCTGTTTCGGAGATACTTGTCTTAGCTTTCATAATTGTTCATTTTTCCTTTACTAAAATAACATTGAAATCATATAAAAATTAGCAGAAATTATTCCATATTGTCTTTAGGCATCTGAAAGGTAGCTACCAGTACCTGCTTTATTAATCTGAATTCCTTGCTTATCTTCTTCCTTTGATAAAAGCCAACTGGTTAATAGCTACTTTCTCTGCTTCTGAACTGAGCTACTATTAAGATTCTAGATCTCATAGGTGACTTCAGTCAGGAGAAGGTTTTCCTGGCAGAAAATAAGAGTTTTGCTTCTGTTATTTTCATGAACACAGGAAATATTTTGTTGATGTGAGCCATAGTTTCAGTCTCACCTAGGCACAAGCTTCTGACAGAAGTGCCACCACCTTCCCTTACCATCCTGGCAGTGAGTCTCCCCTGCACGTGTCAGCGCAAACACTCCTGGGGCTGAGGGAAGCCCTGTGAAAGAACTAATCTGTCCAAGCACTGACCATGTCAGCCAAAATCATTAGAACAAGCCAGCAAGTAAGATTATTTTTCAGATGGGTCATCTCTTTCACTTGGCTCCCTGTGTTGTCACACTAGTTCCAGTGCTCTCATAAGAGAGGAGGAGAAGCAGGGATCACCACACCAGAAGTCAGCACCTGCAGCTTGAAGCCTTCACCTTAAACACGTGGGCTGTGAAACCACCAGACAGTGCTTTCTTGCCTCAAAGTCAGCCCATCAATTACAAGATCATCTCTCAAGACTTTCACTTCCTCTGTAGTAAAGTGTCTGTCTGTCAGTCTGTCTGCTCCCCTTCTCCAGGATCTCTCTCCATCTGGTGTACCACCCTTCTGGGAGGAGCTGCCGGCCCCTGGCTGCCCAATGCTTGTGCACTCTTGGATAGCCCAGAGGGCTGACTTTGGTTTTGGAACAGTCATTCTTTACTGTTTCTTACAGCTGTTTGTAAGGGCAGTGGCAGAGAAGTCTATCTCTTTTGAGGCTGGTGAGTGCAGTTACATTCTTCATTTGAGAACTTCTGAAAGGTCAAACTGAACCTTATTAGGCAAGCTCTGGTGACTTGCACAGACACCAGCAATGCGAACAATGAACACAGATGGGGAGCATTATTTCAGTCACAGCTGGGTACCTGGGACCCAAAAAAAAATCCCAAGAAAACTGGGGCATTTATAGCTCTCAGGGAATGGAGCGGGAGGAAAAAAAGAAAGAAAGAAAGTCCCTTCAATAAACCAAAACTGGAGATAGTATAAATCAAAACTGAGGAACCTGAATACATACAAGCCTAATATACTGTTACAAAATGAAATGTAACCTTTTCTTCTCTAATGCAGAACAGGTTAATACAGTGGCATAAACAGTGGACTCATTGCCTCAGTTAATTGGAAAGGATTGTGAATTTTAAATCATCAGTTTTTAGGCAGGCAAGATTGTGAAGGTCTGAATAAGTTTAAATCAAAAGCTGTCAGTATTTGGGAATTTAACAAATTACCTCATAGTTATTAGTATGCCATAAATAAGTACCTGCAGCATTATGGTCCCCTAAATCTTACCTTTTTCTTATGCAAGAAAGAAATATTATTATTATTTTTCCACTCTCAGTTCAGTCTCTTTTTTTCTGTAATAAATAAACCAATAGAAAATTATAACAATTTCTAAGCAATAAACTTAATAACATTTTGAAAGAAAAAAAAACAAACCCCAAACAAATCACTTTACCTGTACGTTACTTCTTGGAGTAAATCCCAGCATAGTAAGAAAAACACTGCATGCAGGAATGTTTTTCTGAGCTGTCCCATAAACTTCACTGGGACCATTGTCTCAAATTTCAGCAGGGAGCAGTTACAGCAAAGCACATTGGTACCACAATTTTCTCCATTTATAAATAACTCTTTTTCTTATTTAATTATTTTCTTGTGAAGATTATAGGGGCAGGATACAGTATCTACAGAGGGCAGTAGCTCTCTAAAGCTGCTTCTGCAGGTGCAAAGCAGAAATCCAGCAAGACTTACTTAGATTCCAGTCAGTAAGTTTAGTTAAGCCAGCTTCCTGCTTGTAAAAATACAAACCAGTGTTCTGTTAGGTTTTCAGTTTGGTAGTGGCCTTGAAAACCAGTAGGTCTTCTGCAATTTCACCTTGAAAATTTAAGCTCAGAATCTGTCCTGAACACTCTTAATGTTTAAAAAATGCACAGGCACGAAATAAATAGAGAAGTGAAAACTAATGTTATTATTGTATTACATATTTTGTGGCTTTGGATCTCTTTATTTGAAAGATCAGTTTGTCCAGCTTTTAATAATGTATTATTTTGGTTGTTTGATTTCCAATTTTTTAGCAGGGCAGTAATTGCTAGGATAATCAGACTGAAGGGTTTCTTTGACATTGTCACTAGCTACTATTGAACCTTTTTGCTCACTATTAAGGTCATATAAAGTTATGGGCAACTAAAGAAGACCTGTCTTTCTCTCCCTCAGCACTCTTTGGCATGTATATTGCTTGGGCTGAGGGGTTTGGAATTAAAAAGAGGCATTCTCAGTCAGTGACCCTCAACACCACTTGTGGGTCCCAATCGCTGCACAAGCTCCGCTTTGACCACATCAGAGGAGCCAGCAATGCTCTGCCAACCCTCTGAGTGCCGTAACTCTTAGGTGACCAGGGCTAGAGATGGGTGAGTGCACCAGGGCCCTTCCCACAGGAGCTGGTTGAATGAACAGTCATGTTAGAACAATGTTTTTTCCACAGCAAAATCTGTGATATAATAAAAGGCCAAGGAGTCAAAAGAAAGACATGTTTTTTCCTCTTACTCTATTAGCTAGATCAAGCCTCATGAAGTAAGGAAATATCAGCCATCAGCTACAGTACAAGAGGATGTGAAGGAAGGATAGGTATGAAAATACTACAAGATGATTAACCATATTATTCCTTCAGTTTTAAAACGTTAATGAGCTCTTGATTTGTTTTGTTACTGTTTCTTCTCGTAGCTACGTGGAAGGGTGGGCTGTGATGCATAAGGCCAGATTTTTAGTCATAGCAATGTGAGTTCAAATCCCACAGAAAGGGTGACAGTGTAGAAGTACCAAAGGGTGAATTTTAGCCTTTAAATTGCTGTTAAAAGAAATATTTTTTCCCTATTATTGTTGTTGTTATGGGAAACAAGTTAAGCAAAGAATTTTTTGTAAGGAAAGGTCTTTCTAGTGGCCAAGAATGTAATAGCAAAGAAAATAAACCAAATTATTAAGATGAAGCTAAGCTAATGAAGAAAACAATGGTTAGAACAGCAAATTAACCTAGAAGATGCTAAAAAAAAAATCCTCACATAATTTGTGCTCACAGTCAGTAAGTTGACTGCGTGTGGACAAGAAATTTTTTTTTTGTTTGTAAAAAACATTCACTGAGAGAGATGATTTTTTAAATATATTTTTTTTTCCTCGTTACTTACTGAAGATGTTAATTTCAAAGACATTATAAGACAAAACCAAGAATCACCTAATTGCACCATCTGGGTTGAAACACTGACTTCAGGAATCTCTTTATCTATATGACAAAAGAGTAAAAATACCAGATGATGAAACAGACTGATGATCAAATAAGCCCTTGAATGACATATAGAAGAAGAGTCAAACAGCACTGGAATCAATAGGAAGCTTCCCATCTACCTAAGTAAGCACTAAACAAGTTCATATAGAGCAGAAAAATATATATGGAGATGGAAACTACCATTGTCAAAGTTTCCAGATCCCCGTTTTCCACATTCATGAGCATTTGAAAATACAATGCTTTCCTGTAGGTGTACAAAAGAGTTCATTATAACTTAACTTTGGAGAGGAGGTTATACCATAATTTTATTCTATGGAAAAAGGATTCCTTTTTTGCTTTAAATACTGCTGTGTTTAAATTAGCATTAGAATTTTAATTTTAAAATTCTAATTTTAAATTAGAATTTTAATTTTTCTTTTCTTACTTTTATTCCTCAGGTTTCTGTGCATCATTTACTACCAAAATTCTTCATACAAATTCTTAATATAGCCAAGAACCTTGTCACAACACATTTCCAAACTGTGGTACAGATGGAAACTTAACAGCATCCCATGATGAGAAAGCACACTGTAATACACAAAATTATTATTTATCATTTCTGCCTTCGAACAGCAGGAGTTTAGATACTGCCAGATGGCATATTGTTTGGGAATTTGGGAGAATGTAAATGCATGTGTGACACTAAGAGAAATCCTCCCTGTGTAACATAGATAACCCATAAAACATAGGAGAGGTTACTGAGTGCAGGACTTTTTCCATACCTGGGATATATTGGTGATAAAAAGTTTTCCAAATCATTCCAGAAGTGGTAATACATGGTTGTAACCATCTCCTGGGGCTGCAATCATCTTATTTAATTTCACAAAAGAAACACTGTCGCAAAGCCCCCTAGGAAGACCTGAGGGACTGCAGGAAGTGTTGTGTGTGATTCACTTCATCTCAGACAGACCTAAATTTATGCCCTCAGTCATGCCAGAAGGGAGGTCTTTCAGAAAACAGCAAAATACCAGACCTACATTTTCCTACAGACTCAGCCTGAGACATGTTCACTACTTCCTCAGACCTATGATATACATAGAACGTCCTTATGCAGCAGCTTCCCATTTCACTCAGAAACAACTTTATTTCAGGGGATGATTCAGTGATTTCTGTGTGCATTTCCACATGCATAAATATTCTGTACATAAGTTAGAAGAGCAAAATGATTGCAGATGTAAGTCACTGAGAACAGAATGACCTGGAAAATATTTTGGTGGCAGACTTCACAATTGCCAATAAATGGACGACAGAATCCTAATCCAGTTGCCTAATACTTCTTTTTGCTGGACCATCTACAAGAATGATTGCAGAGCTGCCTGAGGAGGCAAAATTTATGCAAGCATTGAATTTTCTTCTGGCTTTTGCTTTCCCATTGACTTCAGTAGGAGGTATTTCTGGATAAGGATATAGCCTAATATTTCTCAGAAGTGCACTCCATTATTGACATATAAGGGACCTTCAGTGCACACAGAGCTCTCCCACTGCCTGGCAGTGTTATCAGGCCATCTAGCCTTGCTCATAATAGATTGAGAAAATAGAGTAGTAAAAAGGCACCAAACGTCAGAAACTTATGACCTTTACTGACTTCAGCACTCATTCAGCAGTATTGCCGTCACAGTGGAAACATCTACTGTTTAAAAAAAATGGATCAGCCTATGAAGATCAATACAACATCTATTTCTGTATGCAAAACAGTACAGTTATAAATTATCTCATGTGCTTTTAGATATTCATAACTCAGTAGGATTATCTCAGTAGACTAATTTATGTGCATTTTTGATCACTTACTGCTGAAGATGACTTGCTACCAATATGCTGGCTATACAAGGAACAATTCAGCATCAGTCATTAAATGACCCCTGATACCCATTTCTGATTGAGAAGGCACAGAAGAAAACTGCCTGCTGTCACCTTTTTGAAGAGTAAATACTGCTTTTAGTCATCATAAGCAACCCACTTAAATTAAATAAAGTTAAGCTACATAAATATTTTTTCTCCTGAAACAACTGACTTAGATAATTTAATTTTTCATTCTTTTAGTGGATACAACTAAAATTATGGTAACAGCTGAATGTTTGAAAAATATAGTAGCCTGACGTGGGAATCTATTTTGCTACACTGTGAAAAAATGCTGGCTACAGGATTCAAGTCTGCTCCCAGTGCTTTGTTAGCTAGCTGGTGACAAAACTAGACACAACTCTTAACTTCAAAAGAACAAAGGGGAAAATTCTGCTTTCTAACATAAATGTAGAAAACAAAACCAAAAATTTGAACACCAAGAGTATAAAAGTAAAAATACAATAAAACCAACGTAGTAGGCAATAGAAATATAATAAACCCCCCAAAATAATAGAAAAAATATTAAGTTCAATATAACTTCATTACTTTATACTTAACTTGTGGTTTTTCTTCCTTGATATAACTAGAGTAGTTATGGTGTTGGTGGGTAAGGGAAGAGCAAACTACATCATCTCCCTAAATTTATGTAAAACTTTTGATAATGTCTCCTTGTCTACAAACTGGAAATGTGTGGATTTGATAGATTGAAAACTTGTTGGATAAAGAATTGAGTGGGTGGTCACATTCAAAGTTTGGGGTCAGTGGCTCAATGGCCAAGTGAAGAGCAGTGAACAGTGGTGCCCCTCAGGGGTCCGTTTTGGGACTGGCACAGTTTAACATCTTTGCTGGTGACAAGGACAGCGGGATCGAGTGCACCCTCAGCAAGTTTGCCTAAGACACCAAGCTGTGTGGTGCAGTTGGCACCCTGGAGGTGGGGATGCTGCCCAGAGGGACCGTGACAGGTGAGTCCATGCATGGAACTTGAGAGGTGAGTCCATGCATAACTCATGAAGCTCAACAAGGCCAAGTACAGTGGGCTGCATCTCAGTTGCAGCAATTCTGGGCACAGGCACAAGCTGGGCAAAGAATGAACTGAGCGCAGCCCTGGATAGAAGGAATTGGAGAACTTGGTTGACAAGAAGCTCAACACGATCAAGCAATGTGTGCCTGAAGCCCAGAAAGCAAATCAAGTCCTGGGCTGCAACAAAAGAAATGTGACCAGCAGGTCAGGGTGGTGATTCTTGCCCTCTATTTCCCCTCCACTCTGCTCTCATGAGACCCCACTCTGGGACCCTCAACACAAGAAGGATGTTGAACTGTTGGAACACACCCACAGAAGGGCCACCAAGATTAGAGGTCTGGAGCACCTCTCCTCTGAAGACAGGGTGGGAGAGATGGGGTTGTTCAGCCTGCAGAAGAGAAGGTTCTGAAAGGACCTTAGAGAAGCCATTCAATGCCTAAAAGGGGCTTACAAAAGGCTGGCAAGGGACATTTTACAAGGGCATGTAGGGGCAGGACAAGGAGTAATGGCTTCAAGCTGAAAGAGGGTACATTTAGATTAGATATTAGAAAGAAATTCTATAGTGTGAGGGTGGTAAAGCCCTGGCACAGATTGCCCAGAGAAGCTGTGGATGCCCCGTCCCTGGAAGTGTTCAATGCCAGGTTGGACGGGCCTTGGGCAACCTGGTCTTGTGGACCTGGGATCCTGCCCATGGCAGAGAGTTTGGAACTAGACAACCTATATGGTCCCATCAACCCAAACCATTCTATGATTCTATATGTCTATGATTGGTTTTATTTGGCAAAGGTAGAATAGAACTAAAGACCTGGGGGATATTCCTGTTATCACCATTCCAATAGCATCAATCACTGAGAAAAGTGGCAAAAAATATGTGTCATCTTAGAAACACCAGAAAGGCAACAGTATCTCCTTGACATAGACTTCTATACAACCATTATAATTTTTCAGAGTGTAAAGCATTCCTATGTTTCTAATATGCAATTGTGAGGGCAGAAAACAATTAATTTGCATTTGAAGGGATGTCTATCTTAGTTTAGGTATTTGGAAGACCTGGCAGCCACAAAATAGACTCAAAATGTTAACTGATACTCAAAATACATGAAGGGGGAGGTGAAACAGGAAATTTCTTAGATGTGACTTGATGAGGGCTAATGAGCCCTCAATTATGTGTGTACTTTCTTGGTTGATAAAATATGAGCATGTTCTTCTGCCTTACTGTTCTGGCAGATTTTTCAGCAGCAAAATACAGCTTTTTGTCTAGCAAGAAACACAACCTACAGACAAGGTTGTTTCAGACAGAAAAATAACTCAGGGATCTTATAAAGAAGATTTTCTCATAGTTCAGTAATTAAAATAACAAAGTCAGTGTGACTTGAAACTCAACCACTCCTTATCGCCTTCTGAACATAAAGAACAATGTCATTACAAACAATGAATCAAAAAGCAAGATGACCTTAATTTAAAAATTTAAGGAGCAATTGAAGAAAGTGAAACGAAGGTGAGGAAAGAGGGAAAGAAGCCTACTTGCTGTAAATTTGCCTCTTATTTGGAGAATGCACAAGTTTACTAGAAAAAGACAGGAAAAAAAATGAAAATAATAAATCTTCTGTGTTAGCTCATTAATGTCTGTGCTTTTTAAAATTTTTACTAGCTTTTTTTTTTTTTTTTAAGAAATGTGGAACCATTCCATGGACACAACTGAGCTCTGCCTTCTGTTACGGGTTGCAGCACCCTTGAAGTTTGAAATAATTTAAGCAGTTCTGTTGTGCTTTCAATTCCCCCACCTTCTTTTTTTCTTTCAGTGGATTGAAATGTGACCAAATACCAGCATGACTGTGAATGGAAAAGATAATTCTCACACGACATTCTTCTCAGTGCTTTGGGGAAAATGCACACATACAAACAGATTTGCTGATGTCTGATTCAAGATGTGAAAAAAAAAAAAAAAAAGAAAAAGAAAAATCTATGAGTTTTTTTCCTCTAATTGGAAACATACTTGAAAACTCCTATGATTTGTTTTGTTTAGGCTAATTATGACTTCTGCTTTATGTTGCCACAATAGACACTAAACATTTGCAATGTATTTACTGAGATTAAAAGAACTGTGGGATGAATTTGTATCTATTACGCCATTAGCCTTAAGCAACTCTGCTCCAGTAATTACTGGGAATACATTTTTATAAGTCAAAAAGGTGAGTTATCAGTGTAACCAGACATTTTGCATTCTCAATGCATTACATAATAAAGAGTGCTAGCAAATTTTGCTCTTCAGAAAAAAAATACTCTTTTGTTGAAATCTTATGTTGCTATATTGACAGAGCTGGATTAAAGATGGAGGCAAAAAACTCATGGATTGGCTGGGAAGTACAGCTTGCACTGCCTCTCTCATGTCTGTGCAATTTGTTTATTTTTATGTCCTTATAATGAGCTTAAAAATGGGAGAAACCTGAGGTTAAGCACATCCAAAAGAGTGAAAGTTACATTAAATATTCTAACACTGGCAATCCAGGGATTTACTTCTGTTGTTGTACCTCCCACGTGTGTGCACATGGAAAAAACATTCACTTTCCTTATTAAAACATGATGGTGGAACTAGTTCTTACTAAGACCATTTTTTCCACATCCTACTCACAAAATCTAAATTAGATTAGAGTCAAGCTTCAGCCACATTGTCTCCTTTTCCAAGGAGTAGGATTTTTTTAAACATCTTGGTATCCTTTGAGTTTCTCCAGCAATATGAAGGACTGTGAAAAATCTTTGCTATAAAAGCTATTTTAGATCTTAAAAATTAATGTCTTTCATGCAGCATTAGATCTTAAAAATTCTTTCATGCAGCTTTTCTATTGTATATTGTTAACTTTTCTTGAAGTCTACAGCCAGATAATTGGTATCAGCGTTTTTCCCTTAATATCATGGTATACAGGATAACACAATAACAATTCACCAGTGAAACTCAAGGCCCTGATGTATAATTTTCAAAATTTATATGCTATTAAATGAATAAACTAGTTCTTCCAACTCTTACATTTTCTATATTCCTATCTCTGGACAAGTTTACTAACCCTCTAACAGAGTCAGTAGAAAAGGAGGTCTATTCCAATGGGAGAGCTCCCCAGTGCTTCTTGTTCATAGCTTGGCATATAAACTACCATTTTAAAATACTTCGATGTGCATCAAGATGTAGAGTAGCTGAGGAGATGCCGTGGAGCCCATTCATCTTTGTCTGCAATGGGACTTAGAATTTCCAGGAGATTACCAGAGCAAGAGAAAATCTCCCTGAGGCATCAGAGATCAAGGATCAGCGCAGAATAAAGATTTGTGTTGAGGCTCCAAGCTACAAGTGCGGAGTCCAAGACAGTATTTCAGACCCATCATCTTGCTGAGCAAAGAGCAGACCTGACAAGCTGGTGAGAAGGACACTTTTGCCTTGTCAGAACTTGTATGTCTAAATTATCCTGCTCAGGAATAGACAACTTATTCTCTTCAGGAAGTCATAAGAGGAGCTCAATTCTTGTATGGTCAAAGCTCTTGTGGCGCACAGAACACTGCTAAAGAAACCAGAAACATCCTTCAGATGAGAGTGGTCACATGCGTCTCTTCTGCAGGAGTACTTTTACCACATGCCTGTGGGGCTCCAGTGTCACATTTCTTTGAGGAATGCTGAGCCAGTTTCAATACATCTGTACAAGTGAGTTTGCACTGGTGCAAAAGGTCAGTAAATGCCACTGTAGACAAGCTGTGAGTCTCAGAGACATTTCCAGATTTGTGGGGATGCCTGCTACTACATTATGGTTACATATGACCAGCTACAAAAGGATGGATAGTGAAGAAGCATGGATAAAAACTGAGTAAGACCATGCTTGCTAGCAACTCAATTCAGCAAAAAGGTCAAGAAGTGCAGGACAGTAGCTAGGTTTTAAGAAGTAAATGTTGCTCAAGTTTAGGTTATTTTGAGTCTTTTTAATGCTAAACCTTATTAACAAGTCCCCTAACTAAATATTCCCCTTTACCACAACCCTATACAGAACAATGGTATTTCCTTTCACTTTCCTCACACTGTGAAACTGACAAAGATGGCTCATGCATGTGCGGACTGAGCTTCAGGAAACATGTATTCCACTGTAGATATTCAAGAAATAGGTGAATGGTGCAGGTGGTCACAACACTTGCATAATGGATGAGTCAATAATTAATCTTCTCTTACATGCCAAACAAAGTTCTTAATTAAAAAAAAAGTGTTTCAGATATTTCGTCTTACACCTATAGCAAGAGAAATTGAAATTTTGTTTCCTAGAATACTACCAGAGGTTAGTAGTGTTCCTAATTAAATGCCTGGCATTGAATGAATTGAATGTTCAGTGCTATTCAGAAAGTAGTTAAGCTCAGAGAGCAGGAAGCTTTTAAAGGGGGCAGGTATAAGCAAACTCAGGTAGAAATCAGGCTAAAATTACATCAAATATTCTCTAAACTAGGGTGGCTTGGCCTTTGTATGTTTTCAGTTGATGAATTTCAGCTCTGTTGGTTAACTCTTTATCTGACTACAAACAGAATTTTAAAGTAACTTCATTAGGATAATACATGCATCAGTAGGATATAAGCATATTGGACTAAAATTAGATTGTTATAATTGTCAATTCTAAAGTTACAGAGATATATAAGAAGCTCCACTATGAAGAAGCAACAATAAATTATGAGAAGAAGTTCCAGCCACATGACGATAAGGGAGGGCAGCATTTCTGTAAAGCAGCAAGATATTCAGGGGAAATAATAGCACCAATATCAATGATAATAAGGTTTCCAGACTGTAGGGTGCAGTTGCTTGAAATTGATCTATTTTAGGACTCTAAAAAGTTAAAGGCTTCCCAAACTTCTGTAGAAGGCAATTTAAAAATCCATACTGAAAACAAAGGCTAAACTGTAAGCAAAATTCTTGCATAGTTTTAGTTTATATGTTTTAAGTAGTAGTCCTCAACACTGTTCAGTTGGAGTGCACAGCAAACCACTGAATTTGAGACACTCTTTGAAGGAGATCTTAAAGATGTCTAATGTGACAGACCTGGCCAAAAATAGGAAGAGCACCTTCTCATGTAAATGTATTTTGGAGAAATATTTCTCCTGCAGTTCACTGTGACTGGAAGATCTATTTAAAGGTGAGCTAAGAACAACCGCATATATCACAAACAAACTATAAGGTGGAATGAGTTGCTTTAGTATACTGCTTTTTTTAAATATCCAGTTTTCTCAAAGACACTGAGAGGTCAGGATGAAAATCAAGAATAAAATTTAATTTAAAGTAAGATAATGAAAACGAGATGAGGGCAAGTGTTTCAAGCATGATAAGCAACAGTCATTAATTTAGGGAATGACACTGAATTGGAGGTAGCAGTGGATGTCCTCAAGACAGGACTGATAGAGGGACCTAGGTGGGCTGGAGCAACGGGCCGTTAGGATCCTAATGGAATTCAGCAAGGACAGACATGAAATCCCTTTGCTCAGAGCTCATTAAATGGCACCTATGCTCAATTTTTGGGTTTACAGTACGGAACCAGATGTGATGAATGGAAGCAAGATCAGTGAAGGGCTATCAAGATGTTGTAGGGATGGAGCATTTGCCCTGCAGTGAGAACCTGGGGCTGTTCCTCGTGGAGATTAGCTAGGCGTGGGGGGGGCTTCAGAGCAGCTGTCCAGTGCCTGTAATTAGGTTACAAAGAGAGAGTTAGGCTCTGTCGGGGGTCAGCAGTGCATGGCAGGAGTACAAGAGATAACCAGCATAAGCTGAAACAAAAGAAAGTCAGACTGAAAAAGAAAGTCAGCAAGCTTCTTCCCTGAGACAAATAAAATAGCAGAACAAGTTGCCCAAGACACTGTGAACTCAATATATTCTGAGGATTTTCAAGATTCAACTGGGTAAAGTCCTGAGCAACTGGATCTGGTCTCATAACCCTAATTTTAGCACCACCTGAGACCTCCCAAGGTCCTTTCCAATCTGAATCTTCCAGTATTCATTCAATGAGTATATGAAATGTTAAATATATTTGTGAAGGGCCTGGTTGAGAGTGTCTTCACAGGAAAGGTTGACTTTTGTCTTGACAGAGGGATAAAGAATTGACTTGATCATCCCCATTCAGAATATTTATGGATGAATGTAGTGCTAATCATAGAATTGTGTTTTGTGAGGGCAAAACTTATATTGAGAACTAAACCAAAATGAAATTTTAGTGTGAAGATTGACTGGTTCTTTCCCTGCACTACATGGTCAGGTCCTGCACTATAATTGCACATTACTGCGTGTCTTGTAACAAAGCTCCATGGAACACAATTTAATGTGGCATAACAAATGGAGACGTCCCAAACTTCAAAATTCTTCAGTGGTTACTACTGAGACTGAGGGTAGGAGAGAGCCTCAGACCTAGCTCTTCTCCTCTCAAGAGTGTGGTACCTGAAGAACATGACTGTCTTTCCATTAAAAGCATCCGTGTCCTGAGGACACGGTTTCTGCTGTCTCTGAAACTTTTTTACAGGATGATTGAAAAAGTCTTTTGGAAGCACACCAAGGACTGAGACCCCCTAACTAGCCATTCTGTCTCACTCTGTGTGTGGCAGTAGGCACAAAAGATGCCCAGAGAGAAATGGAAAACATAGCAATATTTCTAGATTTTTGCAGAAGCAATGCACTCAATAAATTGTGAATGCAGCAATTCTGTTCAGTTTTTCTTAATGACAATAAAGAAGATGCATGGGAAGGAACCCATTAACCAAACAGATTTTTTCCCCGGATTTAAGCTCGAGCAAGAGAACTAACAAAATCGTCACTAGCAAAATAGAGCTGGAGACATGAAAGAAGAAGGCTTGACACTTCATTGTCAATGCCACAAACTATTAATTTCTCTCTGAAAATCCAGTGTAACAATTTTGACTCAGGAAAGATGAATGGCCAAAACAAGGAAAGTAAACATGAGCTGTGGAAAGTCTTTCTGGTTAAGCTGGAAAGGCTGCAGCCAAGATATTTCCCACTTAACCTTCATCAAGGAAAAGGTCAAAAAAGGGCAATGTGTTTAAGCAGGGCACAGGATGGAACAGAACAAAACTTCCTATGAAAAAGATTAAGTTCACATTCTTTTGGTCTTCATTAAAGCTATTCCACATCACGCTTTCATTTAAAGCAGTTTCCTGACAGCACTTGAAGACAAGACCCTAAAGTATCTTTTTTGTCAAAAGGTAAAAGTGTAAATGGAAAACAATTTGTGTACGGTACAAAAAACAGTGAAAAGTATGAAGGATGCATAAGAAACAGAAGAGAGAAATAATACCTTTAGCCTTACCGAATTATATAATCAGTGGTATGCAAGGTAATCATCCACCCTGTGTACTTCCATGTACATGTACTCTAAGCTGAACAGTTACCAAGGCGTAAGTGGCTTTACCAAAGTAGAAAATTTTTGTTTTATATGAAGCTTCTAAGGAAGAAAGAATTTTCTTCAAGAACTACAAAAGAGATGGAAATTAATGTCTACAGGTATGTAATTTTCAAACTGCTTAGAAAACAAAATAGCTCTGCTTTGACACTCTCACCTCCCCGTGTCCATTACAGCAACTGGGCAATAGAATGTAATACATGGTAAATGCCACACTCAGGATTTCTCCTGGAAAAACAGATAAGTATACCTTTGAGCAGACTGATATGTGAATGGAACAACAGATATGTGCAACAAGCACATAGAAATGCTACTGAGAGACAAAAAGAATATCTTTTCTTCCCATCCTCCACTCACCAAATCTAGTCTGCCTTCCTTTGGGATATCTATCAATCATGATTCAGATTTCTGCTCTATTTAAGAAGTTCCCTACTCTCAGTCTAATACGTGATGTCTCTCTTGCCCTATAGTGTCAGCATGGCACTTTCTTGTCCGCCTCAATTTTCATTCTTCATTCTTCATTGTTCATTATCATTGTTCCTATTAACTGTATATGTTGGCAATTCATAACGAAGTGGGCAAAAAGCTTCTTCAAACAATGAGAGTGGCCCACACAGAACTTTGAAGATAAGGACTGAGGCATGGACTCTCATTTCATACCAGATGTGACTCAGTAAGGTGTCTGGAAGAGATGGGTGAGGCATTGTAGGAGACCTGCTTGGCCTCCCTGCCTTAGGCTTTCATCCAAAACAATGGCAACACTTTTTTTAGAGATGAGCTGTTTGACAGTTGGGTATGACTTCAAAAACCCGGTCTCATAAATACATGCATTACTGAGATCAGCTCTGAACTGAAAAGCCCAGCAAATTCATCTGTTGTAGGCAGGGAAGCATAGCAATTCTGGCAGCCACTGGTGGCTGGGGACTAAAACCACTGAATAGTTCAAATAGCTACCAGATTCAACACTCTGGTACTCCACATGTATATGTCTCTCTTGCAGTATCATGGTAGCACCAGTGTCACAGTTCAGGCTTCAGTACTGAGCTGTGGTACTGCAGCAAATGCAGAATGGTTGAATTACTGTTGTTATCTGAATGGTCTGTGACTGAAGGCCAAATATTCTTGTGGGAAATGAAAATTTGCTCGGCACTGTGTGTTGCCCTGGGGCTCCTGAGGTTTGTGCATGAGTAATCTCCAGCAGAGGAGTGAAGCAGACAGGTCACAGCAGCAGCATCACTCATCTGAACTCGAGCTGCTGATGCCCATATTGATGATCTCATTAAACTGTACATGGTATGTAGGAAACAGCTTTATTCAAAGTAGCCTTGAACCAGCACCCAAAAGCAGTGTTATACGTATATAAATATGATTGCAGAACTCCCTCAACATGGATTCAAGCCCCTCAGCAAGTGATTCTCTCCAATAAAACCCTCTGGATTTCTTAATAACTAAGGATTCTTACACCGCATATAAAAGGAGGAATACACAAAGTACACATGATATTCTCACACTGCAAATGCTCCGCAGCTACCAGAAAGAGCAGTGAATTCTCCAGCCTTACATACAAGGTGGACAGGGTCCTCAAAACACACAATATCAAGATACAGTTGCACAATATCATCTGTCCATGACAGCACATACACCAGTTCTACTTAGCCATGCCCTTGTTTTATCTGGCTTTTGCAGACCACTTTGCATGTTGGCAACTCTTATCCTCTCTAAAGGTTTCACAGGATTTCATAGATGTCTTCTTTGTGCTATAGATATCCATGGTACCCAAGACCGGAACAAATAGCTGTAACACAGACCTATTGCTTGAGACATGGTTATATTGCATCTCAAACCCTTCACAAGTTGATGATATGCAAAGATGTGCAAAATTTGTGGAGAGTGTTTCCAGAGCAATTTATTGAAAGACAAAACTGAACCAGAGCTGCAAACGATGGAAAAAAAATCTGAAAAAATGGTGTGCCTCTTTCAATACCTCTCTGTAGCTGCATTTTCCTATGTTGAACTGCTATTTTTTTGAGGAGTCTGATCCCCTACTATGCATATCTCAAAGTCTCTTCATTTTGCCCTTCCTCACTTCAGAGGATCTCTGCTTTAGAGGAATTCTCCATACCAAGCAGATGGAAAACAAACCCCAAATTCAGTGGCCTTTTTTGCTTAGGACTTGAGTTCAGAACAGTAGAGCACAGGAATCCTTTCTCTGTAAGCCTATACATTGGCAATGGTCTGAAGTTTACAGTGGTATAAAAAAAATCAACCTCCTACTGATAAAGAGATAAAAGGAACTACTGGAGTTCCTGACAGATACTTTTGTTCACTTCAGAACGTCCGTGGTAGTTGTCTCACTAAATCCTACCACCTCCTGGTGGCCAAGCAGATAGTGTTCCAGTCTCAATTCATAAATTGGCCCTAGATGTATAATAGATAACAGCTAGGTAAATTCACATGTGTTTTACTAGAGACACATCCAAGATTTCAGATGTTATAGCTAAAATAAAATAGCACGGAATGACACCTAAGGAACCTTTGCTCAATATTCCTTCAAAGGCTGGATTAATGCAGAATTCTTTACTGTCACAAAGTTACCAAAATCCAAATATTATTCTAAAATCTATGATTCTTAGCATTTTTGCAGTCCTTGGGGAAAAAATAAGTGATAGGCAAGGCATCCTGTATGGTTATTTACAGGATGTTCAGTTTATTACTGCACTACTGTTCTTAATTTGTGACTGGAATGCCCCTAGGCAGTTAAATCACTGGGAGATAATCCTCAAAAGATTTAGCATAGGTAGATCCAGAAATCTTTTACTGAATCTTTTACTTTTCTCTCATTCTTCCATTCTTTGTCCAACATCATAATCCTCTCAGATAATCTATTATTCCTCACTGTGATTTTACTCCTTGTAAGCACCACCACCACCATCATTTCTATTCCCCTAAGCTTTATCTACCCCACAGGCCTTTGAAACATTCTTTAAGTAACAACACTGAGTGATTTTTAAAACATTTGTCAGTAACCTATATAATTTACATTCACTTTTTTTTTTTTTTTGCCGGCATAACTCAGCAATAAAACAGGTGACAGTTTAGTGGAGTACAGCGTTCCATTTCTACAGTCAGTAGCAAAATTACATTTAATCTCAGTATCCTAGTCTCTTGAAGTGAATCATATCTCCAGGGGTCACATGAAAGACCTGATTCAATGCATTCTTCAGTGGAAATTATAGGAGAGACCTTAAAGAGCTGTGTAGGAATCACATCACAGCTGTTCAGATACAGTGTTTATCCATGGCATTTCTCATCGATGGGCTAACCAAGAAACTCAAGATGATATCAAGTTCTTCCAAATTAAGCTCCTTAGCAATCTTTGCAAAGCAAGAGAGTTTCATCCCTACATATGGAAAGAACCAGATGCCTTTGAAGATTTACAAAAGGAAATCCTGCTTTCCTAACTGCGGTGCCTGGAGGTCTTCAGGGAGACTCTCTTCATTGATCAGAGAGAGATCATGCCCTTAGGTAGCTGCTATGTAAGTATTTGAGAGCCAAGGGGCACCTTGGCTATGCAGGCTGGATCCCACTCTCAGAATCTCATTCACCTTTTTAAAGCAACAGCTGAGCAGGCATTTCTGTTTCTTTCCTCTTTTCTCTCCACACCACTTATTAGCTTCTCTCCAAAGCCTAGTTGTTGGGTTAGAGAGTCAGAAATGGTAAGGGAGGACTTTCCATATTCTGAGTGACACTGCAGCTATTCTCTAAATAAAAAGGGATAGGCTTTCATTAAAAGTGCACGTTTAGCCTTGTGCTCCTGGTGATACTGGCGCAGTCACCCACATCTGTTATCACACTTCTACTGTAGACACACACAGTGCCCCAGCGTGTGCCTTGAGAAGGTGTCTCCAGGTAGTTGAGTATCTTACAGCTCGCAGTCCCCTGGAGTGTTGGCCATGTTTCCCTCCTCAGCCCAAGCCACCAGCTCCAACCACTTTCATTGTTTCATGTGGACCCTTGGTCCACTTGCTGAGATGAACCAACTCAGTAGGCAGGCAGCCAACAGAGCTTCCCACTGCTCTGATGAGTTCATTCAGCACTCCAGGAGGTGAGCCAAGAGCCAAACCTGGCACAAGGAAGGAGATGGGAACACACTGCTGGAGGCAGAGGATGGGAGGATCAAGCATGGGTTTCTCCAGGGCAGCAAGCTATTCTGCTGTCTGAGAGGAGTCAAGAAACCTCACCTTCTGTTGCAATAAAACCTCTTTAAGAAAATGGGAGTTATCAGACGACCGATCAGAAATTTCAGGGGGAACTGATTACAGTAAACCTCAGGAAAAAAAGTTGGGTTGTTTTAATTGCCAGGCACAACATGCACAAACCCACCTTGTTCACACAGCCTGCATGCATTTACGTAGGGAGATTTGGGATTTCTGTTAGTTTCCTTCATGTTTCTGGAGCTGCATGCAAGCCAGCTGCCTCAGCAACCAGGAGGATTAGGTTTAAAAAACCAGAAACCAGAGATTTGAACTTCTCACGTTATATCTTGACTTTTACACTTGAAGCTTTACAATGAAGGCTAAATATCTTCAGACTACTGATAAAAGTCAGGAGAGTTGGCAGTTTTGCAGACATTTAAAGGCTTGGCAACACATTTTTCTTTTTTTAAGTGAAAACAGACAAAACAGTGCACATGGTAGAATAACGAACATCTTGGCACATTGCAATTACAATGCTGGAACAGACCACTATTCAGTTTTAATAGATGCTTTTGAGAAAAACAATCCCCTGTGTTCAGCTCCCTGTTACATTTATTCTCCAGAACTCTAGTGCCAAAAGCTTCCCCATCTTCTCTGTGGGCTTTCCAAACAGAGTTCACCTCCTGTGAAGCCCCACAAAAATACAGCTGCTGTCAAGCAGCTCCTCTCCTTGCTAAGATGGGTTAGAGTCACATCACAGAGAAATGGCAGCATGCAGTGCCATAATTACACTCAAACCAGGAGAGGATTTTTTTTTTTTTAGAATATAACGTTACTGACTTTCTCATCTTTTGCTTCTATATAGAAACTCCATGAAGTATTCTATGGATAATCTAGCACTGATCTACAGCCTGGATTTCTATAGCACAGTACAACATCTAGAAATCTTCCAGTATATATTCCAGCAATACTGTCAAATTTGCAGATATAAATACTATAATGCAAGTTTTATATTTAACTGTAAGTTAATTTTTGCCACAAAAGAAAAAAAAATGGAAATCATGATAAAACTTGGGTGTAAGGGTCAACTGTTACAAAAAGGGTTTCAGTTTAACCAAACCACTGGTGATGCTTATGACTGGGAGGGTTCAGAGCTCCAGGATTAATAGAGAACACACAGTAACAAAGGCTTACCAACCTTTTCAGTAGATTCGGAAAGTAGGAACTAAAGTTCTGGGAAAATCACTGACACTAAATCTGCTGCCTGCATAAATCATAAGATGAAACAAGTACTAGTTTTCTCAGAAAATAAAATTCTTAAAGACACTTAAAATTAGAATGGAATTACTCTCACTGGTTAACAACTTTTGAGTATGAACAAGCAATGCTAAACAAAGATCTTGCAGGGGCTCTCAAAAGCAGTCTGCTGACATAACTGAAATATGCTAAAATAATTCAGCTAAAAAGAGTCTGGTTTGGCTGTTAATTTATTAATTACTGTGCTGCATTCTGATGTGACACTACTTAGAGCCTTGAGCCTTTCCACTTTACAGCATCCTCTCCAAGCACATGACAGCATTGAACTTATCCTTCTTGGTAAGAATAACAATGGATTTACTGCGCTCAGATCATATGGAAATGATGAATTAGTGTTGGAGCAAGAAAAATGAAAAACAAAAATTATCTGAGTAGGGCAGGAGAGACTATGATGCTGCTGATGCAGCTGGAAAGGCAGTGATGATTTAAGGCTTGTTAAAGGCAAAGCAGGATGACTTGCTGCCACTACTAGGGCTCAGCACAGGGGACTGTACCCCCTCCCACTCCCTTCCACACATGGGAAACTGCTCAGAGAAAAGGTCTACAGCTAACTGCAGTGCAGGGGCAGCCACAACTCAGTGGATTATTCACTATGCACACACAGCCCCTCTACTTTATCTGTAGCCCACTTAAAGCAGCTCTACCTGTGATGGAGGTGTTGGGAAATTGTAGTATGAGGAAGGCGGCTGTGTCTTATGGGTGTCACAAAGCTCTCTTGTGAGCTGTGCTATTCAGCGCCTTCTGATTTAATATCCTCAAAATCTCCAAAGATGGCAGCTCAAATTTAAACAGGCATTCTGAAAAGACACTCTTGATTCCATTATCAGTGTCGTGGATGGGATTACAATGGGGGTGGTAATGGTGGAACTGTTTTAGGAGCGATCTAGTATCAACAGCAGGAGTGGCCACTAATTGGATTCTTTCTGTGTCACCGCAGAGCTGTCACGGGACCCTCGTTCTCTGTTGAACACTGCACCTCTCAAGGCGCTCAGAAAGGAGCTTTCTCAATTGTTATCACATCAGTCTGCCTTCCCACTCAAACACAAATCCCCCAAAGCTCTTTCTAAAGCTAAGGAAATCATGGAACCCATGACTCCCATGACATCTGCAACAAGTGTCCTGCCTCATCAGTGTGAGAATGGGCTCTGACATTACACAAGGCTCAGACTCCTGATCCTGCATGAACATT